>CM022666.1:8776922-8819422 GCA_012295275.1 Chrysomallon squamiferum
TTTCAACCTCACCACTGTCCCCAACTAACCCTGTGTCAACGAAAAGAAATTGCTCATTCCACAAATTTTATTATTTTTGCCTATTTTCAAAGGTTTTTCTCAGCGCTGCCTTCAATTTCCCTCACGCCGTCTGGATCGAGACCTTTTGTGGCAAAGCAAACACATCGAAGCATTACCGCGATATCCAAATTAAAACTGACGTATTACAAACACAAACTCAAACTGACGTGTAACAAATACCAGCCTCAAATTGACGATATCCACTTTTTTCTTCTTCTCTTAAGAATCGTGGACTGGTGTCTTTATCTGGACTCCATCTTGATTGGCCTGGGTGAGATTATTGACTCTCACTGGACAAGGAATGTTCGGGATTTTCGTGTCTTCTAATCAGACACTTCGGCTAACAGAAATTAAAACGGGCAAACAATGCACGTGCGTTTTGACAGACACCTTAAATGAAATGGTACACAGCACATTTTACTGAGCTGTCAGCTGACCGAGCCGAAAAAGAAACTGACAGCAACAGAGAAATCGATTTCGATGTACATTTCTTTCTTTTTTTTAACTGTTAGTTAATTTTGAATATTTTTTTTAAAATTTAATTTATTGATTTATGTTTTATACTGATTTATTTATTTATTTGTTTGTTTTTTTGTTTGTTTATTTGTTTATTTCATCTTCTTTTCTTCTTCTTCTTCTTCTTCTTCTTATTATTATTATTATTATTATTATTGTTGTTGTTATTGTTATTGTTGTTGTTGTTATTATTGTTGATATTATTATTATTATTACTACTACTACTACTATTACTATTATCTCAACACGTGTCTCCGTTATTGCTATAACGATAACTACTACAACTACAACTACGACTACTACGTCTAGTTCTGTAATTACTGCTTCACAAACTAAAATTTTATAGAAAATTTGTTACACAGTTAGAGACACGTGGTAATCGATGACTGTATAAATAAATTTTACCTGTCAAACAGCTCCAACGAAATGATAAATATTTGATGACAAGACTAAGCGTATTATTTGTACAAATGATTCCTAGGGCTTAAGTACGCCTTCCAGATCAATAATAAAACCAAGATATCTTAACAGACAGTTGTTTAAACAGAACAAAGTTTGATTATGTACAAAACAGTAATTTGTAGAATAAAACAAAAACATTTTTATTAGATAAAGAATTAAAATGATTAGGATATTTGCATGATTACTGCAGTTAATAATAATAATAATAATAATAATAATAATAATAATAATGGTAATAATAACAACAACAATAAAAACAACAATATTAATAATAATAATAATGACGACTATGATGGTAGTAGTATTACTAGTAATAGTAATAGTAGTAGTATTACTAGTAATAGTAATAGTAGTAGTAGTACCAGTGGTAGCAGTCGTGGTAGTAGTAGTAGTTGTAGAAATATTAATAGTATATATAGTGGTAGTAGTTGTACTAAATAGTAGAGTATATTTATTTATTTATTTATCTACGCTTTTTACTTTTTTCAAATTACAACTATTTATTTATTTATTTATTTATTTATTTATCTACGCTTTTTACTTTTTTGCAAATTCCACCTAACAGTATTGTTAATAACTCTTTCTAAAATGAACATCTAAGACTCATTTTTTAAATTACTCCTCGTTTTGTGTTTGCTTTGTTATAAAAGTTTCTGTTAAAGCTCACGATCCCCCGCAGACGTTCTTTAACATCAAATAAGAAGAAACTCTAATAGAAAATTAATGATCAAGTTTATAACCTTTTATACACAACAAACGGAAAATTGGCGAAAATTAACGAAAATTTACGATCAGTCTTGTAATCTTTTTCTCGAGCGAGTTTTTCTCACAAATTAAGACTTGAACTAAACTGACTTTCTCATCAAATTTTCTCCTTTTTAAATATTTTTTTTTTTTTTTTTTTTTTTTTTTTTTTTGAGTTTCCTTCCTTAATTCTTCCGGTTTAATTGGCTAGCGCGAACCGCCAAGAAAACACGACCAGCCGATCTCGATTCGGCCATTTTTAGACTTCCCATAGAGCGCCATCTATGAAATTCATTTTCGCATCAATAGAACCGACAATATGGCTTTGTCTGTAGATGACGGTTCACCGCGGGAAGACCATTGTGTGAGACTGATTGTGTTTTCCAAAGGTATTCACGTGTATTTAGCGAGTCCGTCTCTTTAATAGAAAACAGAATTAATCTAGAACGAGCGAGAGACTTATTTTCATTTCAAAGCCCATGCGAAATTAGTATACATCAGAATATGATGGCAGTGCACGGAGAAAGGGAAAAAAAATATTTTGTAATTATAAACTGATTTAGCTCGCCGTGGTTGTTAGCGTCGCATGTATCTGACCTATTGGCTTGTTGTTAATTGGAGATCAACTGGATATCAGCATGCACAGTGCGTGTACAGTTATAACTTTGTGCGTGAATCGACGTATATGTATTTTTTGTCGTGAATGAACGCTTATATATAGCTGTATGTCAGTGTATAAGTGCATGTATGTGTATGTATGTATGTTTATATATATGTGTGGGTATGTTTCTGTGTGTGTGTGTACATAATGTTCTGTGATTTGATATATGCAGTACTTGTATACTTATATATTTATACTTGTAAGTATGTAAAACTACGAATGTATATATTATTGATTAATCTAAAAATAAAAATAATAAACTATATTTTGAAATGCAAAAAATTCTATACCAGTTATATCATGATCGTTTTCAAATATGAATAAATTGTTCAGCACAATACGTAAATGTTTAAGCAGAATAATTATTAAAGATGTATCCAGATTAAAGATGCGTGTGTGTGTGTGTATATATATATATATATATATACACACATGCATATAGATAGATAGACAGATATAGATATGTACATATATAGATAGATAGATAGATAGATAGATAGATAGATAGATAGATAGATAGATAGATAGATAGATAGATAGATAGATAGATACAGATATGTACAATTTGAATTTCAGCTGGAGCAAACAACATTAAGTTTTAAACAAGAACTGTGGAGGTAAGAAAGTCGTAATGATTTCACTCTGTTCCTCCAGATTGTTTTCCATTCTGCATCATAAACTATCCTCCTAGCATCTCCTGCCTCTCTGTAACAAAAGCTCATCTAGTCGGGTATTGCAGGAATGCGTTTATTTTTGCAACACGATGCTTTCTTTTATTTATTTTGCTAACGAAACCGAAAGTAGTTTTCGTCAGTTTCACGTAAGTTTGCACACCCACTTCGCACTGGCTTGACACTCTCTTTGGTCGTATGGTTTGTCAGAATGGTGTAAAATAATTGTTTCTTTATTTTGATTTAAACAACTTTGTACTACGTTCAGTTGCACGTGCGCACGTATATTATACGACGAGCGGAATATTATGTTCAAACGAAAAGAGAGTGAAAAAAAAGAGGAATATATAAATTTTCAGTTCTTTTTCGTCGTCTTGTTTTTTCTTTAGATTTAAAATGATTCTTTTTTTTTCTTTCTTTTTTTTTTTTTTTTTTTTTTTTTTTTTTTCATTTTTAATATTGTATACAAAGAGACTTTCGGTGCTTTTCGATTTAAAAACTGCAATAGAAATTTTAGAAAAAAGTAAATTTTGACAAAATAGATAAGTAAACAACCACAATACACACCTAAACACACACGCAACCACACACAGCAAGTACGTAAATACAAGATAAATAAATTGTTAAATACAAGTAAGTAAGTAAATAAAGTAAATAATTAAACTTTTTAATTAACAAAAAAGAAACACTATAAATAAATAAATAAATAAATAAATAAATACATTACAAATGATAATTATAATCAAAATAAGAAAAGAAAATTTCTGACTTTAGTTGTGTTCTTTTGGGGGTTTTTTACGCCATATATTTTATATCAACAATACACTAATTTATTTATTTATTTATTTATTTATTTATTTAATTATTTAATTTACTTTTTTGCTTATTTGTTTGTTGTTGTTCTCTTTGGGTTTTTTTTTTTTTTTTTTCTCCTTTTTTTCTCACAACGTTAACATGTCAGTAAGATTGAAGAAAAGAAACAAAATGTTTCGAAATGATAACTTGAATTTCTCACATAGCTTACTGGTACCTAATATAAAATAATACTTGTTTTCTTCATTATTATTATATTATTGTTGTTGTTGTTTTGATGTTATTTTCCTGTTGTTGTTTTCTACATTATTATTATTATTATTATTATTATTATTATTATTATTATTATTATTATTATTATTATTAAAACAAATGCAGAGTAATGTATATCAGTGTATATTATAATTTATATGTAAGAAGTCAATGACAATTTCCAGTAACGGTTGTTCTACAGCTGGTTGCCATGGATGCACCAATCTAAAGCATAATGACGTTTAAATGACCATTCTTATGACGTTAACGTGAAGGAGACATGAAAATCGAATTAGTTATAATCTCCCGCGCTAACGACGTATCGCTCCAGTATACAATCCACTCGAAAAAAGAAAAGGAAAGTACAAAGAAAGAAGAATGAAAAAGAGAGAAAAAGAAATGAAAGAATAATTATGATACTGTCCCTTTCCAAACATGATCGTTTAATGTTGAGAAATTAATTTAGCAATAATTCACTCAGCGAAGATTTGTTTCAGAATAGTACAAGTGTCTTCCATTTGTTTCTTTTATAAATCATTCTCTCTCTCTCTCTCTCTCTCTCTCTCTCTCTCTCTCTCTCTCTCTCTCTCTCTCTCTCTCTCTCTCTCTCTCTCTCTCGCGGGTTATTCTCGACTAGTTTTAATTGAAATGGGAATGGTCCCCAAAGCAATTAATTCTTTTATTCGACGGAGAGCTTTCCATTTGGTATGTGTAATTGGAGAGATTGGGACGAATATTGAATAATGATCGCTGGAGACGAACAAGACGAGAGTAACACGTTTCACGACGCTGCCCAATAACGACGTCGCGATGCCTCAATCGGTTCTAATTTAACATTTTCCTGAATGCCACCCAATCTGGCAATTACAGAGGAGGGTCAGTTGAAACAAAAGCACGCCGCCTCGTCCAGTCTCGCGCGCCCTGCCGCCTAGAAGCACGCGCTACGTTGCACGTGCAAACAGGCTGGCTGGCGAAGCGCTGACGTTTCTGGGAAAACGGCAGGTTCGCGGTTCTCCGGGGAGGAAGTGCACACGAGGAAAACGAAAAGGATGTAGCGCACGAAGTCCCCGCCCCCCTTGTAGCTGTTTGAAAGACGAGAAGTGTTGAAGGGGAAAAAGAAGAGAGAAATGAATAAATTTCCTGACCCATTTTTTTTTTTTTTTTTTCTGTTTTCATTGGCCACACGAATATAAATACAAACATTTTTTTCTTGTTTTTCTTTTTTCTTTTTTTGAAATTTTGTTTGTTTGTTTGTTGTTTGGTTATTTATTTATTTATTTATTTATTTATTTATTTATTTATTTCAGTTTGTTTTGTTTTATTTTGTTTTAAACTGTATGTATATATATATTCAAATGAATTTTACACATAATATTATAAATACCAATCAATAAATTTTGCATGTACAATTACCATGCAAATCAGTTTTAAATATAGCTTTACCATTCAATACATTTTACAAACAGCGTCACCATTCAATGAATTTCAAATATACCGTTTCAATTTTACCGTTCAATTAATTCTACATAATTAATCAGTGAATTTGTTTTATTTCACGAACTGGTAGAATGCCAGAGCGTCGTCTGACATAAATCATTATTCTTCACAACTAAACAGCCGTGCTTCCTCAGCTGAAGACATTAATTCAAATAAACAGTCTAGTGAGAACAGTCAATTACCTCTCCTTTATTGACGTCAACAAAACCCACAGCGAGGCTGACGTTACGGTAATAAGCGGAACTACACGAAACAAGACGATATGTAATTGCAATATTGTTTATTTCTGTTTATATATATATATATATATATATACACACACACACATATATATATATATGTTATTGCTAAACAACAAACCAAATATTTTTAGCTATTTTAATAATGTGTATCTGGGATTATTTTTTCTTGTTTTACGTTAACCTTCTTCATTTATTCATTTATTCATTTATTCTTTCATTCATTCATTTACATACATATATAAGAATATATACATACACAAAAACAAAATCATACACACACACACACACACGTACATACAAGCACATTTATACAGACAGACAGACAGTCATGCGCCTTATATAATTAAAACCTCAGTCTTACAGAAAAGCTTCAATTATTGTGGTGTTTGATTTCAAGATTCAGCCTACGGACACAAACACATACTGACTGACAGGTAAACAATAGAAACATCTCATATATTTAATTTCTTACTGTATTCTGTTTCACGTTACTGTCGCGTCGCATTGTTTTTGATGACAGATGAAAAACGCATGGTCTGTCTCGGACGTGAAACTCACGTGTAGGTAATTCAACACGAATCTCACACATTGTCAAATAAATGAAACGATTTACCGAGTTGGAGAAAACAAAACAAAGTCGACAAGCTGTTACTTTGTTCAGCAGAGAATACTTCTTTGTTTTTTATTTTAAATTATAATTATGTTGTTGTTGTTGTCAGTAACTATTTCATTAAATTTTATTTTGTATTATTAATTAATAATTTTATTTATTTATTTATTTATTTACTTATTTATTTATTTTGTTATATTTATTTATTTACATTTATTTATTTATTTATTTATTGAGTCAGTGAGTGAGTGAGTGAGTAATTTTTATTAATTTAATTATTTTGATTTCGTTCTAGTTTATTGATTCAGATAACTGTAACAAACAGTAAAAAAAATGCAAACAAGATAAAAAATGACGAGCAACAAAAGAAACAGAAAAACATAATGGTCCTGTGTAGTGGTATGTGCGTATGTGTGCGTGGGAATGCGTATTGGCGGGGGGACTGGGTTTAAAGATGGTGGATCCCTTTAATAACATATATATGTATTAAGAATGCGAAACAGAATATTACTTTTGAAGTGTATATCGCATTCAGCTTTATCAAATTATAACTGAAATCTTATTTGTTTTGTTGTTTGTTATTATTAGAAGTAGTAGTTGCAGAAGCTGTAGTGGTGATGGTGTTAATAATAATACTAGTAGCAGTAGTTGTAACAACAGAGTGGTAGTAGTAGTATACGTGATGTGTTACCTTTTCAGTCCTAAATAAAACACGACAAAATGTACGTAAGTTGTTGAACGTTGGTAATGACGTCATAATAGAGTGAACTTTGACCTCGAATGTAGGCAAGCAAAAGGTCTCTAATTCTGTTTTTATTTAAACTTGGAAAGTGTCAGCAGAAAGGTAGGTAAGAATCATTTTAATAATTAAAAATATTTAATGTTAATAATAAAAATTAATAGTAATATTTATCTTGAATTTGTTGTTATTGTTTTGAAATGATTGTTGTTATTGTTTTGAAATGATTGTTGTTATTGTTGTTAAATTCAATAAACAAAATAGTAAAAAAGTAAATAAATAACAGACGAATGAGTGGATTAATATCGATTTTATTTATTTATTTATTTATTTTTGGAGGGCGTTTGTTTTGTTTTTTTGTTTTTTTTTTTTTTTTTTATTTTATTTTATATTTTTAGGGGAGGCGTTTGTTTCTTTATTCATTTATTTATTTATAAATTCTTTTTTTTAATTCTTTTCAATTAACAGAAACAAACAAGCAAACAAACAACAAACAATAAATAAATAAATAAGTTAATAAATAAAGAAAACCGGTCCGTGTCATCGTTCCGACTCGAATGATTGATGCTGTGCTGGAGATTGGTGAAAATCATTAACTCGTTAAAGATTCTGTCCTCGGCTCACTAATTCAGACTTTATTAATGATGGTCGTAACGGCGAGAAAAGCCTGCAATTTTCTGACATGCGTCGATTAACGCTGTTACAGAGCTGAGTAGGAAAGATTTCACACCTGTCGATGACTTAGTGGTGTGTCGCCTTTCTGCGGGACAGCTTCCCGCCACAGCGGCCCAGTGGGGGGAGAGAAGTGGGATGAGACTGCGATCTAGTTTTTGAGGTTAGAAAGTGTCAGGAAGGGGGTTAGGGAAAGGAGGGATGAGGGGAAGTGATGTAAAATTGTCTGTGACAAAGGTGAGTATATTTCTGTGTTTGTTTTTGTTTGCCTGAATTTTATTAAAATATTCTAATACTGATGATGCCAAATGATGATAATGATGTTGAAATAATGTCTGGAAGGCGTAGTAGTAGTAGCAGCAGCAGCAGCAGTAGTAGTAGTAGTAGTAGTAGTAGTAGTAGTAGTAGTAGTAGTAGTAGTAGTAGTAGCAGTAGTAGTAGTAGTAATACTTGTTGTTGTAATGTATTAATAATATTAGTAGTTAGTAGTAGTAGTAGTAGCAGTGGAAGTATTGGTAAAACAGATTTGAGAGATACTGAAATACACCTAACCAATGACATTCTAGAGTTCTGTCTTCTTCATTCATTCATTCTACATCATTTTAACATTATAAAACATAAATAACACTCGCAGAGGAATCTAGATACAGCTTGATCCTTTTTATTCATTCATACATCCATTCATCCATCCATCCATCCATCCATCTACTTTTTCTATGTCACTTTAAAGTGCAAAAAACAACCCTGATAGATTTTAATACAGGACGTAACAGCTAAGTATCAACAATATAGATACCATTTTATTGCTTGTAATATCGAGCTTTTTTTTTTTTTCCTGTTTAATGTATCTGTTGTAGATTTAATCAACGACATGCTATTCATGATGTAGACGTCACACCAGTGACGCCATCATATACAACGACGGCGGATAATAAAAAATATGAATAATTTAGTGCGAGACTTCGGTGGGTTTTAACGACTGCGTGTTAAAAGCACGATGGGCTTGAAAACAGATTACAAGTTTTCCATACAGGAATATTAATATTCGTGTGTATGTGGGTTAGTATTTCTCTGTGTGTGTTTGGTGTGTGTGGGTTTTTTTTGTGTGTGTTTGTGTGTGTATATATGTGCGTATGTGTGTGTATATGTGCGTATGTGTGTGTGTATATGTGCGTATGTGTGTGTATGTGCGTATGTGAGTGTGTACAGAGAGATAGAGAAAAAAAGAGAGAGAGAGAGAGCGAGAGAGAGAGAGAGAGTATAACTGGTTACTGTCGTAAGATATATGTATGTGTGTATATCTATGTATGTGCGTAAATGTATGTGTTTGTCTGTATCTGTGTATGTATGTATGTATGTATGTATGTATGTATGTATGTATGTATGTATATAAGTTTATGAGTAAATAACAAGTAATTTAAGTAAAATTAGTTTATGTCCTACAAATCTATATTTTTGGTCCGTGTAATGGTGGTTAGTCTTTTGTTTTGTTGTTTGTTTAGGGGGGTTGTTTGTTTTATGTTGTTGTTGTTGTTGTTGTTTTCTCTTTTTCATTAAAAAATCAGGATAGTGAATGAGTTATTGTGATTATCATTTGCTTTGCCAGCTGTTCTAATTTTTATTTTATTTTTTTTATTTTATTTTTTAGAGTTTGAATCATATTTGCGTCAAAGGATGACGATGATGACAATGGTGTTGATACAGATAACATGGTAAAAAAGATACAGTACGGAAGACAAATAGCTTTCTTAGATTTTCATTCATTCATTTATTCGTTTATTTATTATTTATTTATCCTTTTTTCTTTTTCTTCTCGTCTTCTTTTTAGTTCAGCTTCATTTAACAATCTTACATTCATCCGTTCTCAAGATTTAAACGATGGTTCGGAACGTGAAAAAAACAAAATCTAACGTGCTCTTTCATCGTTACGAAACTATCTTAAGTTTTCATCATGCCTCAAGCTAAATTTTATTATAAAAAAAATTTCATCCACAGATATATTTTTCCTTTTTTTTTTCTTTCTTTCTTTTTCTTTCTTTTTTTCTTTTTATTTATAATACTTCATTTTCATTCCTTTTTATTTAATAATAATAATAAAAAAATATTAAAAATTAAATACTTTTTAATAAACATAATTACCAAAACCACGTCATTATTGTTTCTATTTTGGGTCCCTCCTTCCCTTTGAAATGTATGCGAAGAGCCCCGGGGCTGTAATTCATGGTGTGTGAAGCGATTTATCTGTGACTTACATCTAGTCGTTTGTCTTGCTACTCTTGGTGCTAAATGGTCCGACGCCGCTGCTAAAAGGCTTTTCAAGCGATCGATGACTCCTCGATAAACATAAAATATTAAAACGAAATTTAAAAAGAAAAATAAATAAATAAAACTAAAAAAAAAAAAGATAGAAAGAAAAGAAGAAGAAGTGTTGAGATGTAAAATCTAGATTCCTGTTCATGGCTCACTTTGTAACGCGCTCGCGACGACAGCTGTACACAAACAGTGTCAACGTAACTTTAGAAGACGACGTTTTTGTCCGTTCTAACCGGAAATATTTGAAACATTGCTATTTCCCAGATAATGATTCGTAATAAGGATATAATATTAGAAATTTTCTCTCTTTTTTGTCCCGTTCTAAACAGTTTTTCTAAAAAATTATTAACCAAAACGTTGTGGGTTTGATGCTTATTTTGTGCGGGGTTTTTTTTTTTTTTTTTTCAGAAAGAGGTTTGTTTTTCTTGTTGTTGTTTAGTTTGTTCATTTGTTTGTTTCTTTGGTTGTTTGTTGTGTTGGTGTTTTTTGTTGTTGGGTTGTTGTTTTTTTGGTTATGATTTTGTGTTGTTTCTTTTTGTATGTTTTCTTTTAATAAATAAATAAATAAATAAATAAATAAAATAAAATAAAATACATAATAATAATAGCAGTAGTAGTAGTTGTTGTTGTTGTTATTGTTGTTGTAATAACAATAATAATAATAGTAGTAGTAGTAGTAGTAGCAGTAGCAGTAGAAGCAGCAGCAGCAGCAGTAGTAGTAGTAGTAGTAGTAGTAGTAGCAGTAGTAGTAGTAGTAGTAGTACATCTTCTATTAGATATGAATGACGTCAGGTATTTTCTATCAGAGGTACGTGTTTAAAATTTTAAAACGTTTTTACAATTAGGATGCATACATACAGAGCTTTTGTCAACAATCTTATAGCAAAGACGTTAAAATTTCGAGTCATTATTCCGTTATGAAAAGAAACATTCACTGCTTGCAGCTTAATTTGATCTTCATTATGGGGGAGGGGAGGGGGAGGGGGAGAGGAGCGGGTCAGGACAGACTGACCCTAACGTTATTTATATATTCTGATGACATTTCTTTAATTTTGAAATGTACTCTTTTGCTTGAATGCGAGTAAAACTCAGGTGTGTTAGTTAACATTGTCGTCAGAGAGAAATCATTTGGTGAACTGAAACCCTAACCAAAACGACGTACACATCGCGCAGTTTAAAAAACAAAAAGTTGTGATCACAGCTAGAATAAATAGTAACCCCTGTTAGACAATAACTGTGCGCCTAGTGACGTCACAATGATATGGCCACCACCGTCATCATGACCATCATTATCATCATCATCTTTGTGACTGTCAGTGACACTCGGTTTTCCTGGACACAGCTCGGACACACGTCATGTCTGTTCCAGTTTAAGACTATGAACGTCCATCAGGACCAAAAGCAGAATCTCCAGATATAAGCCAATGATTTTCCGATCAGTTCCATCACAAATTATGTTTTCTTTGTAAACATTATACACGGCACAGTAACGTATTTAGCTAAATTATTATCAAATCGGCTTTCCCGAATGATTCCCTTTAATTTGTATTTTTAACATCATTCGCTTATCTTCGGCGTTAACGTTCGTGAATGTTCGTTCGGCATTTCGGCAAAGACCGGCTATTTTTCTGTTGCTTTCTTTCTTTCTTTTTTCTTTCTTATTTGTTTGTTCGTTTGTTTCTTTCTTTATTTATTTATTTATTTTATTTTATTTTATTTTATTTTATTCTATTCTATTCTATTCTATTTTATTTATTTTATTTTATTTTATTTTATTTGTTTTCTTATTTCTTGTTGTTTTTATTAAATTGTTCGTTTGTTTGTTTCATCGTTACTTTATTAGCTTATTTACTTTTCTTATTTCTTGTTGTTTTTATTAAATTGTTCGTTTGTTTGTTTCATCGTTACTTTATTAGCTTATTTACTTTTCTTTGTTACAGTTTGTTATCTTAATTATTAATTAATTCTTTCCATTACCTAGCTTTCTTTAAATAACTTCGTATAATTATTTATTAAGACTGTATATCATAACTGCACAAATTAACTTGAAAAACCGAAACTGACGCTAATAAGACATCTACATCCGGTATACATTCTGAACGAGCACAAATAACTGAAAAACGACTGGCAGGTGTAATTTTCTTAGTTTTGTTAAAATTAATCTCTAGAGAGTTCAGTATGTATCTGTGGTGTCTGCCTAAAAATGTCTGTCTGTCTGTGTGGTCTGAGTTTTCATATGTTATGATGATACAGTTACTAATACTACTACTACTGGAATTAATATTTATACTAGTACAACAACACTAACATCTTCACTGCTGTTGATTATAATTTTCCTACTACAAAAATAGCTACTATTATTACAACTGCTTTTATTATTACTACTGCTGCTACTATTACTAATATAACTAATAACAATCATCGTCATTATCATTTTATTGTGATTGTTATTATTACTATTACTACTGCTACCACCAGCATGATGACCACCACGACTACTAATATTACAATTGCTGCTATTGTGCTGCTATTACCTCTACAATTTAATTTATCGGTCCTTAACCCTGTTTCAATACGCACTTTTCACAGTAGGCAAACTTCGAACAACACGTAACTTATCAACCAGCTAATTGCTTCTTTTATCTCAGCTATCGTTATTAGAACGTTATCCCTTTTTACCTATTATTAATATTCCTCTCTATATGTGCTTGTGTGTGTGTCTCACTCTCTCTCCCTCTCTCTCTCTCTCTCTTTCTCTCTCTCTCTCTCTCTCTCTCTCTTCTCTCTCTCTCTCTCTCTCCATCTGTGTGTGTGTGTGTGTGTGTCTGTGTGTGTGTGTTTTGTGTGTGTGTGGGTGTGGGTGGGTGTTTGTGTGTGTCTCTGTGTGTGTGTGTGTCTCTGTGTGTGTGAATATTTAATAAGTTACTTTAGCCTAAAGCAACACAGCAATATCCAATCTTTTATTACCTTCCGTAATGTCAGCCAAGGCCGATTACATTCAGAATACATCGTACAATTACTATATCAATTATGTGTGGCTTTAAACGCTTTACGCCACATATTTCAGTTTGTGTATGTTTGTATGTATATATGAATATGTATGTGTATGTGTATGTGATTGTGTGTGTGTATGTGAGAGAGAGAGATAGAGAGACAGACAGAGAGAGCTAGAGAGAGAGAGATAGAGAGACAGACAGAGAGAGAGAGAGAGAGAGAGAGAGAGAGAGAGAGAGAGAGAGAGAGACAGAGAGAGAGAGAGACAGAGAGAGAGAGAGAGAGAGAGAGAGAGAGAGAGAGAGAGAGAGAGAGAGAGAGAGAGAGAGAGAGAGAGAGAGAAAGAGAGAATATATGCATATGTGTATGTATTTATGTATGAGTTCATGTAGTGTCTCAACATATGAATATAATTATTTATTTCTCACACACGCAAACAAACACACGTGTTAATATTAATATTTTAAACATTAACGTGTATTTAGATTGAAAAGCTGTAGGATGTGACTTCGATGTACTCATAATTTATTTTTAATTATACAAGTCTTTGTTGGCGCTAGGGGGGTATAGGAAAGTTATAGAATTTGTAAATGAATTTAAATAAAAACGTAACTATCAGAGGCATGTATTAAAACACGATTACCAGATATGCATGACCAAATTGGCATTAATAATTGACTGTATGAGTTTTGGAGTAAGCAGGCACCCCTCACCCCCCGCTGGTTTGAAGTATTAAAACACTTGATTACGAACGCTGGAACATCTGTATCTGTGAATCTTTATTTTTTTTTACTAACAATCGATTATATAACACATCTGTTATCTGTTAATCCACTCTTCGATCTGCCTGCACGTGAGTCTGTCAAACAAGCTAACGTCTGTCACGAATCCATCTTTCTATCCATCCTTCCTTCCCTTCGTCCATGCATCCATACACACATATGCGCACGCAAACACACAGACACACACATTAAAAGCACACAGACGCACTCATAAAAACACACACACACACATAAACACACACACACACACACACACACACACACACACATACATACCAACATACATTCATACGTAAATACATATATCATCCATTATCAGTCCATCCCTGTACAAACCTTGTAAACACATTTTTAGACAAAAACACTGACGGCCGCCTACGCATGAAAACAAACACCCACAGAGACAGTCAGACAGTCAGACAGACAGACAGACAGACAGACAGACAGACAATTAGATTTCTTGCGTATTTTCACCTGCACCCTGCACGTCACAACTGAGCCGGTGTCGGTGTACCTGGACTAATTAGCAGCAAACTCTTCTAATTCCTGTCTCCCGAGAGCAATTTGGAGTTTGAAAGAAGAGCTACATCTGCACGAGCTATCCCGTGATGCCCTCGTGAGATTTAATTTAGTTTACCACGGAAGTAGATGGCGTTAATGTTGACAATTATTTTAATCGCAAGTCGCAGTGCGTGGAGAATTTTTATACAATTAAATTCATTTACTAACGTCTTTCTTTCTTTATTTATTTATTTATTTATTTATTTATTTATTTATTTATTTATTTATTTCACTGATTGTTTGTTTATTTATTTGTTTTTTCAGTTTATTTGTCAGTCTTTCAAAAATTGTTTATTTCTAAAACCTTTAAAAAGGGCAAGATTTTCGTTAGTTACAAAATTTCATATTAAGGAACATATACTTTTATCACTGTTATTCGTACTGGTGCTGTTGATGCTGTTGTCATCATCAAAATCAGAATATTTTATACTACTTCTACTATTCCGACTAATACTAAAACAAAAGCTATTACTACTACTAATAGCGCTAATAATGACACTAATACTAACAGTACGTTCATCATCTTACAAACACTAGAAGACGTAACTTTGAGCGCCGTGTTACTAAAGACAAATTCATTCTCCACTCAAGACGCGAGCTAAAACAGAAGTATCTGGAAATAAAATCTCTCACTTAAACAACAGATGCAGCTCTGCCCTGCAGCCACGTGGTTTAGAAGAACACGACTTCTATCGAACAGCCTCCGGGAATCGAACCCGCGAATCTCTTAAGCGCTTGTTAAAGGAGCGAAAAGCGGCGGGAAGGTGGTTGTTTTTCTGTACGTGTACCTGACTAATTGGGTTTGTCCCACGGCTGCCGGACGTTTTGTCACCTCCGAGAAAAGATCAAGGCAAATAATAGATTATGTGTAGACAGTTACATAAGAATATTACTTGGGATTCTCTTTTTTGAAATAACGGTTTGATCTTCTTATCTTCATGTCCTTGAGTGCGTATGTCCCTTTCTGTGTGATTTTGTGTTCAGTGTGTTTGTGCGTGCGTGTATCTATGTACGTCTTTGTGTGCGTATGTGTACGTGAAAATACATTTATTCATCCGCCCATTTATCCACCCATCCATCCAATTAACAATTCATCCATTCAGTCATTAATTTATTTATACTTTCATTCAGGTAAAAAATTATGTTCATTTAACTGTGTTCAAAATATTTATTTTAATTATTTATTTTATATTTTATTTTGTTTTATGTATGTATGTATGTACATATGTATACATATATATATATATATATATATATATATATACACACGCACAGTACGAGAGAGAGAGAGAGAGAGAGAGAGAGAGAGAGAGAGAGAGAGAGAGAGAGAGAGAGAGAGAGAGAGAGAGAGAGAGAGAGAGAGACAGACAGACAGACAGACAGACCGTAACAAAAAACTGAAATTTATATATTTGATTATTAGTCTCTACATCAGTATCAATCATATTTAAAATATCAGCCAAAAAATATAAATACATTAATAACTAAATATTTTGAAAAAATCCATTCATCTGTTTTCCTATTAGTCTAGTCAATTATCGTTTACTCGGGCCTTTGTTTTTTCTTTTGATTGGCAGGCCTTAATCGTCAATGACAACAGCATAAGAGATCTGCCTGTAGGACTGGCGCGAAAATGCGCGAGGGAGATCGGATACTAAACATGGCTGACGTGTTTTGAAATGAAGATAGATGACGTTTTTGTTGTTGATCACACACAGGAAACACGGTCCACTGCATCGCGCGAACCGCCACGCGAGAAACTGGCAGCGAAAAATTGGTTACAAATAAAATCTGCTTGTGTAGATGTTTGTTAGTTCCAGTTATTTTAATGCATTTAGAAATTAATTAAATGTTTTTGTTTTCTTTTAAACTAAAATGATATATATGAATTATTACTGACGACATCTGCGACTGCAACGACTACGCCTACATCCACCAGATGCTGCTGCTACAACGACAGCTGTTTCTGAAACTGTATCTCTCGCTGTAACAACTACTACAACTACATCATAATCACGAATGCTGCTACAATTACATCTATAACTACGACAACTACGACAGCTAGTTCTATACCGTATCGTGCCTATAATAAAACTTGTTTTCATTTATAGCAACTATTTCTATATCTCTATTAAGACATAACAAATGATATTTCTCTATGTTGATAATTACGACAACAGCAGTCCGGCTTAAATCAGTGTCAGTTATAACAACAACTACAACAGTTTCCACTACTGGTACCACTATTACTAACACTGCTGCTGCTACTACTGCTATCACTACTAGTACTACTATTAGTACTATTACTACTACTACTACCATTACATGAAAAACATTAATTTAAAAAATGTTTTATTATTATTATTTTTATATGTACAGACATTAATAATACTCTTTTACAACGACATCCACGACTGTAACAATAGCTCAGATACCAATTTCTTTATAAAACAACTACTGCAGCCACATCTACAGTTAATATCATGAATAAATTAACTACTACTACATCTACGACGACGACAACCACACTACTAAAAAATATTTAATATAACAAATACCACTCTCAAACAACGACGACTACTTCGTCAACATTCAAAACAAAGACAAAACAATTCACCATATAAAACAAAAAAAAAAAATAAAAAAATTCAAATGATATCTACTGTTTTCAAGTCTAAATTTTCCTTCTTGTCAACTGAAAAGAATACTGGCGGGGAAACCTAAAACCCAAACCTGAACCTACAATCTGAAACACAGTCGAATTATTTCCTTGATTTATTACTGTCTCTCGTTGGAGTCATTTTTTTAAAATTACGAAACGAGTTTAAACAAAAAGAAAGAAAGATAGCTGTAATGTATATATTAGCCGTGCAGGGCAGAGGTATATCTTAGAGGTCGGGCAATTTACTAGCAGAAATTACTGTAATAATAGCAATAATTAGAATGTGTATTTCTCCTCAAAGGGGACGTTAACGAGGAAAAAAAACCAGTAGACAGAGATTAAAGATTGTGTAATTTACCGTTCAGAAGACTGAGTGACTGTTACTAAAACGGAAGAGAAAAAAATGCAACACTCAAAACAATACATGGAAATACAGACACATGTACAAAACTACACAAAACAAAGTTTTGAAATTCATTTTACCTTTATCTCCAAACAGTACATATACAAACACACATAATACAAGCATACGTACTTGCATGAATGCACATATACAGACATATATACGCGTACATACATACACATATATATTTATATATACAGACACATACATACATACATACAAATATACATATATATATATATATATATATATGAATATACATATACACACACACACACACCACACATACGTACAACACGAGTACAGCATATACAGAGGAGAACGCACATATATAAATACGCACAAACTAACAGACACGTATGTACACAAACACACACAGATGTGTACATAAACAAAGACACACAAAAAGCATATTTATTTAACTTACTGTTTCTTTCGTAAAACAGTTTACTCAATTTCTCTGCATTCGACAAAAAGACTTTTCCATTAATTTTTTTCAAAAATAAATAAATTTTCTTTTCATCGAACAATATAATAAAAAATGATAAAAAGACCCAGGAAGACATAACTCATATTCTATAGGTGAAAAGTGACGTCATCTAATTTACATATATTTAACATCTCGGCCATAAATAAACAATATTTCGAGCAGTGATTAAATTGTTCTCTCGTTTTATTCCTTCTTTTCTCTCGCTTTTAAAAATTTTGACATTAAAAAAGTATTAATAATAAATCAGTATTGTGAATACACTCTAAATGTATCAGACGACTTTTTCGCTTTTTTGTGTTTCTGCACGTATTTAAATTTCTTCCGTCTTTATTTCAGAACTTGCGAACTTCATATCCCCCCTCACTCGTTGCCTCCCCGAATCTGTGATTTCCCCTTCCCTTAACACACCAGTCTAAGAAAGTCTTCCCTTTATACACAGTCTAAGAAAGTCTTCCCTCTACACACCAGTCTAAGAAAGTCTTCCCTTTATACACCAGTCTAAGAAAGTCTTCCCTTAACACACCAGTCTAAGAAAGTCTTCCCTTTATACACAGTCTAAGAAAGTCTTTCCTTTACACACCAGTCTAAGAAAGTCTTCCCTTTATACACAGTCTAAGAAAGTCTTCCCTTTATACACCAGTCTAAGAAAGTCTTCCCTTAACACACCAGTCTAAGAAAGTCTTCCCTTTATACACAGTCTAAGAAAGTCTTTCCTTTACACACCAGTCTAAGAAAGTCTTCCCTTTATACACAGTCTAAGAAAGTCTTCCCTTTATACACCAGTCTAAGAAAGTCTTCCCTTTATACACAGTCTAAGAAAGTCTTCCCTTTATACACAGTCTAAGAAAGTCTTTCCTTTACACACCAGTCTAAGAAAGTCTTCCCTTTATACACAGTCTAAGAAAGTCTTCCCTTTATACACAGTCTAAGAAAGTCTTCCCTTAACACACCAGTCTAAGAAAGTATTCCCTCTACACACCTGTCTAAGATAGTCTTCCCTTTACACACCAGTCTAAGATAGTCTTCCCTTTATACACAGTCTAAGATAGTCTTCCCTTTATACAGTCTAAGAAAGTCTTCCCTTTATACACAGTCTAAGATAGTCTTCCCTTTACACACCAGTCTAAGAAAGTTTTCCCTTTATACACAGTCTAAGAAAGTCTTCTCTTTATACACAGTCTAAGAAAGTTTTCCCTTTATACACAGTCTAAGAAAGTTTTCCCTTTATACACAGTCTAAGAAAGTCTTCTCTTTATACACAGTCTAAGAAAGTCTTCTCTTTATACACAGTCTAAGATAGACTTCCCTTTATATACAGTCTAACATAGCCTTCCCTTTATACACAGTCTAAGAAAGTCTTCCCTTTATACACAGTCTAAGATAGTCTTCCCTTTATACACAGTCTAAGAAAGTCTTCCCTTTATACACAGTCTAAGAATGTCTTCCCTTTATACACAGTCTAAGAAAGTCTTCCCTTTATACACAGTCTAAGAAAGTCTTCCCTTTATACACAGTCTAAGATAGTCTTCCCTTTATACAGTCTAAGAAAGTCTTCCCTTTATACAGTCTAAGAAAGTCTTCCCTTTATACACAGTCTAAGAAAGTCTTCCCTTTATACACAGTCTAAGATAGACTTCCCTTTATACACAGTCTAAGAAAGTCTTCCCTTTATACACCAGTCTAAGAAAGTCTTCCCTTTATACAGTCTAAGAAAGTCTTCCCTTTATACAGTCTAAGAAAGTCTTCCCTTTATACACCAGTCTAAGAAAGTCTTCCCTTTATACAGTCTAAGAAAGTCTTCCCTTTATACACCAGTCTAAGAAAGTCTTCCCTTTATACAGTCTAAGAAAGTCTTCCCTTTATACACCAGTCTAAGAAAGTCTTCCCTTAACACACCAGTCTAAGAAAGTCTTCCCTTTATACACCAGTCTAAGAAAGTCTTCCCTTTATACACCAGTCTAAGAAAGTCTTCCCTTTATACACCAGTCTAAGAAAGTCTTCCCTTTATACACCAGTCTAAGAAAGTCTTCCCTTAACACACCAGTCTAAGAAAGTCTTCCCTTTATACAGTCTAAGAAAGTCTTCCCTTTATACACAGTCTAAGAAAGTCTTCCCTTTATACACAATCTAAGAAAGTCTTCCCTTTAACACACCAGTCTAAGAAAGTCTTCCCTTTATACACAGTCTAAGAAAGTCTTCCCTTTATACACAGTCTAAGAAAGTCTTCCCTTTATACACAGTCTAAGAATGTCTTCCCTTTATACAGTCTAAGAAAGTCTTGCCTTTATATACAGTCTAAGATAGTCTTCCCTTTATACACACCAGTCTAAGATAGTCTTCCCTTTATACACAGTCTAAGATAGTTTTCCCTTTATACACAGCAGTCTAAGATAGTCTTCCCTTTATACACAGTCTAAGATAGTCTTCCCTTTATACAGTCTAAGAAAGTCTTCCCTTTATACAGTCTAAGAAAGTCTTCCCTTTATACACAGTCTAAGAAAGTCTTCCCTTTATACACAGTCTAAGAAAGTCTTCCCTTTATACACAGTCTAAGAAAGTATTCCCTTTACACACCAGTCTAGGAAAGTCTTCCCTTTATACACAGTCTAAGATAGTCTTCCCTTTACACACCAGTCTAAGAAAGTCTTCCCTTTATACACAGTCTAAGAATGTCTTCCCTTTATACACAGTCTAAGAAAGTTTTCCCTTTATACACAGTCTAAGAAAATATTTCCTTTACACACCAGTCTAAGAAAGTCTTCCCTTTATACACAGTCTAAGAAAGTCTTCCCTTTATACACAGTCTAAGATAGTCTTCCCTTTATACAGTCTAAGAAAGTCTTCCCTTTATACACAGTCTAAGAAAGTCTTCCCTTTACACACCAGTCTAAGAAAGTCTTCCCTTTATACACCAGTCTAAGAAAGTCTTCCCTTTATACACAGTCTAAGATAGTCTTCCCTTTATACACCAGTCTAAGAAAGTCTTCCCTTTATACACAGTCTAAGAATGTCTTCCCTTTATACACAGTCTAA
This sequence comes from Chrysomallon squamiferum, assembly GCA_012295275.1. Classification (NCBI taxonomy): domain Eukaryota; kingdom Metazoa; phylum Mollusca; class Gastropoda; order Neomphalida; family Peltospiridae; genus Chrysomallon; species Chrysomallon squamiferum. The sequence goes on from CM022666.1 coordinate 8,798,100, forward strand.
GAAAGTTTTCCCTTTATACACAGTCTAAGAAAATATTTCCTTTACACACCAGTCTAAGAAAGTCTTCCCTTTATACACAGTCTAAGAAAGTCTTCCCTTTATACACAGTCTAAGATAGTCTTCCCTTTATACAGTCTAAGAAAGTCTTCCCTTTATACAGTCTAAGAAAGTCTTCCCTTTATACAGTCTAAGAAAGTCTTCCCTTTATACAGTCTAAGAATGTCTTCCCTTTATACAGTCTAAGAAAGTCTTGCCTTTATATACAGTCTAAGATAGTCTTCCCTTTATACACAGTCTAAGATAGTCTTCCCTTTATACACAGTCTAAGATAGTTTTCCCTTTATACACAGCAGTCTAAGATAGTCTTCCCTTTATACACAGTCTAAGATAGTCTTCCCTTTATACAGTCTAAGAAAGTCTTCCCTTTATACAGTCTAAGAAAGTCTTCCCTTTATACACAGTCTAAGAAAGTCTTCCCTTTATACACAGTCTAAGAAAGTCTTCCCTTTATACACAGTCTAAGAAAGTATTCCCTTTATACACCAGTCTAAGAAAGTCTTCCCTTTATACACAGTCTAAGATAGTCTTCCCTTTATACACAGTCTAAGAAAGTCTTCCCTTTATACACAGTCTAAGAAAGTCTTCCCTTTATACACAGTCTAAGAAAGTTTTCCCTTTATACACAGTCTAAGAAAATATTTCCTTTACACACCAGTCTAAGAAAGTCTTCCCTTTATACACAGTCTAAGAAAGTCTTCCCTTTATACACAGTCTAAGATAGTCTTCCCTTTATACAGTCTAAGAAAGTCTTCCCTTTATACAGTCTAAGAAAGTCTTCCCTTTATACACAGTCTAAGAAAGTCTTCCCTTTATACAGTCTAAGAAAGTCTTCCCTTTATACACAGTCTAAGAAAGTCTTCCCTTTATACACAATCTAAGAAAGTCTTCCCTTTATACACCAGTCTAAGAAAGTCTTCCCTTTATACACCAGTCTAAGAAAGTCTTCCCTTTACACACCAGTCTAAGAAAGTCTTTCCTTTACACACCAGTCTAAGAAAGTCTTCTCTTTATACACAGTCTAAGAAAGTCTTCCCTTTATACACAGTCTAAGAAAGTCTTTCCTTTACACACCAGTCTAAGAAAGTCTTCCCTTTATACACAGTCTAAGAAAGTATTCCCTTTACACACCAGTCTAGGAAAGTCTTCCCTTTATACACAGTCTAAGATAGTCTTCCCTTTACACACCAGTCTAAGAAAGTCTTCCCTTTATACACAGTCTAAGAATGTCTTCCCTTTATACACAGTCTAAGAAAGTTTTCCCTTTATACACAGTCTAAGAAAATATTTCCTTTACACACCAGTCTAAGAAAGTCTTCCCTTTATACACAGTCTAAGAAAGTCTTCCCTTTATACAGTCTAAGAAAGTCTTCCCTTTATACAGTCTAAGATAGTCTTCCCTTTATACAGTCTAAGAAAGTCTTCCCTTTATACACAGTCTAAGAAAGTCTTCCCTTTATATACAGTCTAAGAAAGTCTTCCCTTTATACACAGTCTAAGAAAGTCTTCCCTTTATACACCAGTCTAAGAAAGTCTTCCCTTTATACACAGTCTAAGAAAGTCTTCCCTATATACAGTCTAAGATAGACTTCCCTTTATACACAGTCTAAGAATGTCTTCCCTTTATACAGTCTAAGAAAGTCTTCCCTTTATACACAGTCTAAGATAGTCTTCCCTTTACACACCAGTCTAAGAAAGTCTTTCCTTTACACACCAGTCTAAGAAAGTCTTCCCTTTATACACAGTCTAAGAAAGTCTTCCCTTTATACACAGTCTAAGAAAGTCTTTCCTTTATACACAGTCTAAGAAAGTCTTTCCTTTATACACAGTCTAAGAAAGTCTTTCCTTTATACACAGTCTAAGAAAGTCTTCCCTTTATCCACAGTCTAAGATAGTCTTCCCTTTATACACAGTCTAAGATAGTCTTCCCTTTATACACAGTCTAAGATAGTCTTCCCTTTATACACAGTCTAAGAAAGTCTTCCCTTTATACACAGTCTAAGAAAGTCTTCCCTTTATACACAGTCTAAGATAGTCTTCCCTTTATATACAGTCTAACATGGTCTTCCCTTTATACACAGTCTAAGAAAGTATTTCCTTTATACACCAGTCTAAGATAGTCTTCCCTTTATACACAGTCTAAGATAGTCTTCCCTTTATACACAGTCTAAGATAGTCTTCCCTTTATACACAGTCTAAGATAGTCTAATATAGTCTCTTCCCTTTATACACAGTCTAAGATAGTCTTCCCTTTATACACAGTCTAAGATAGTCTTCCCTTTATACACAGTCTAAGATAGTCTTCCCTTTATACAGTCTAAGAAAGTCTTCCCTTTATACAGTCTAAGAAAGTCTTCCCTTTATACACAGTCTAAGAAAGTCTTCCCTTTATACACAGTCTAAGAAAGTCTTCCCTTTATACACAGTCTAAGAATGTCTTCCCTTTATACAGTCTAAGAAAGTCTTCCCTTTATACACAGTCTAAGATAGACTTCCCTTTATATAGTCTAACATAGTCTTCCCTTTATACACAGTCTAAGAAAGTATTTCCTTTATACACCAGTCTAAGATAGTCTTCCCTTTATACACAGTCTAAGATAGTCTTCCCTTTATACACAGTCTAAGATAGTCTTCCCTTTATACACAGTCTAAGATAGTCTTCCCTTTATACACAGTCTAAGATAGTCTTCCCTTTATACACAGTCTAAGAAAGTCTTCCCTTTATACACAGTCTAAGAAAGTCTTCTCTTCCCTTTATACACAGTCTAAGATAGTCTTCCCTTTATACACAGCAGTCTAAGATAGTCTTCCCTTTATACACAGTCTAAGATAGTCTTCCCTTTATACACAGTCTAAGATAGTCTTCCCTTATATACAGCAGTCTAAGATAGTCTTCCCTTTATACACAGTCTAAGAAAGTCTTCCCTTTATACACAGTCTAAGAAAGTCTTCTCTTCCCTTTATACACAGTCTAAGATAGTCTTCCCTTTATACACAGCAGTCTAAGATAGTCTTCCCTTTATACACAGTCTAAGATAGTCTTCCCTTTATACACAGTCTAAGATAGTCTTCCCTTTATATACAGCAGTCTAAGATAGTCTTCCCTTTATACACAGTCTAAGAAAGTCTTCCCTTTATACACAGTCTAAGAAAGTCTTCTCTTCCCTTTATACACAGTCTAAGATAGTCTTCCCTTTATACACAGCAGTCTAAGATAGTCTTCCCTTTATACACAGTCTAAGATAGTCTTCCCTTTATACACAGTCTAAGATAGTCTTTCCTTTATACACAGTCTAATGAATCCATTCTTTGGAAGATAGACTTCCCTTTATATAGTCTAACATAGTCTTCCCTTTATACACAGTCTAAGAAAGTATTTCCTTTATACACCAGTCTAAGATAGTCTTCCCTTTATACACAGTCTAAGATAGTCTTCCCTTTATACACAGTCTAAGATAGTCTTTCCTTTATATACAGCAGTCTAAGATAGTCTTCCCTTTATACACAGTCTAAGAAAGTCTTCCCTTTATACACAGTCTAAGAAAGTCTTCTCTTCCCTTTATACACAGTCTAAGATAGTCTTCCCTTTATACACAGCAGTCTAAGATAGTCTTCCCTTTATACACAGTCTAAGATAGTCTTCCCTTTATACACAGTCTAAGAATGTCTTTCCTTTATACACAGTCTAATGAATCCATTCTCTTTAAGACTTTTTTTTTACCCAACCCTATGACAGTTCCTTTCCATTCATCCATAACAATCTCCTTTCACTCAAACAATTTTCTTCTGACAAAATTTCGTCAAATTATATTTTTATTTGAGAAACATCCATCACTCCACTTCACTTTATGCAATCACTCCTTCCCAACATCTTTCTTCAAAACACACCGTCTTTAATTTCATTTACTTCCACAACTGCCCTACCCCAGATCTTTCCTCTCACAGCACCCTACCCCAGTTACACATCCATCCCCACAGGCACTCGACCCCGTTTCTACACCCCCCCTATCCTAATTCTGTTTCACACAATCCTCACCTCACCACTTAAACTGAATCACCAAAACCAGTTTAACTTCAATCTCACTCTACCCCCGAAATCTACTTCCTTTTCCCCAAAACCCCTATCTTCCCAACAGCCCCCAAAATATCCTATCTCCCAAAAAAATCCACACCGGAACCCCCTACCTTCCCAAAGTCCCCGAAACCCCCTACCTCCCAAATACCCTCATGCCCCCTACAACCCCACAGCCACTCATGCCCGCACTCCTCCTTCCCCGCCATTCCAGCGGTCTCTGTCGTGACACGGTGACATAAACATGGCTGCCCCGAGGAATCGAGTTACAGTCTGAAGATGAAAATCCGCGCGCCAGCTACCTCGTAAAACAAGGGTGCTAGATCATGTGGACAGGAAGGCGGGCTGCTTGCAAGTAAAGTTTTTTTTAACTGCGGTTACAGAGGACAGGTGTTTCCGCGCGACACCAGATAGGCTGACAGGTAACTGGCACGGAATTTAAGCAAATCCTTCAAGGTGGCATGAAATATTCGACAGAAGTCTCGTAACAACCAACGTCAGCAAGAACAAAAGGAAATGGCTTTTTCTTAATTCTTTTTTTTTTTTTTTAGATTAGGTCTGTTTCAAATGAAAGAGAAAGAAAAGTAATACGTAATTTTGTGATTTTGTGGATGTATATATATATATATATGTATGTGTGTGTGTATGTGTGTGTGTTTGCGTGTATACCTGTGTGACTCTATGTATATGTATGCGTATGTATGTATGTATTTTATGTGTACACACACACACACACACACACACACATATAATAATAGACTTGCATGCCATGTACGCATTTGAGTGTGTATGTATTAACGTGTATATATAGAAAGACAGTCACATGTATATATATAGAAAGACAGTCACATGTAGATGAGAATACTCTGAAATTGCTAGGTGTACATGTACTGTAGTTTATTATATAACAGGATATAGTTATGACAACAATAAATATTCTAAGCATTCACGCATGGCTGATTTAGAAGTTAGAAGACCCGGATACGCTTTATTAACACTCAAACTGAATTTAAATCAGTGACGTTTTGGGTACTTGTTTATCTTAAATATGGATTTTTTTTTTTTTTTTTTTTTTTTATTTATACAATACATAAAAAGCTTAGTCAGAGTGACATGCATGCGTAAGCGATGACATTTTAGAAATAAACAAAAACAGAATTATTTTTCAATTAAAGTTCTTTTATTCAGCGTTAGTGGTAAAATTTATTTACTGTGTTTAGGTTTAAAAATATTGAACAACTGAATATTTATTTGTAACCTAAAATGAAACAACGTCGAAGATGAATGCAATTTAACAATAGCGAACATAACTTAATGTTCAATGTCCAAACAAAACTAAGTAAATAGATAGACAGACAGATGGATAGATGGATGGATGGATGGATGGATGGATGGATGGACAGATAGATAGATCAAAGCTAATTCATCGAAAATGGATGATATTTTACAACGGTGAACATGAACTATTATAAGTTAGTGTACAATCTCCAAGTAAATAAATAAATAAAATAAAATAAAATAAACATAAGGTAACTACATCAAACACCCTATTTTAAATCAGCAAACATGTATAAATAAATGACTAAAATTACGTTTTAAAAAAAATTAATAATAATAATAAAAAAAAATTTAAGAAATGAAATTAAAAAAAGGAAGAAGAAAGTAATAAAGGTAAAACGAAACAGAAAAAAAAAGAAAAAAAAAAAAAGATCTAATGAAAACCGAACCTGCACGGATGATTTGGCACAGAAGCCATAAACGCCACAAGGACGAACCGACGACTAAAGTAACGTGGCGATTTTGTTGTCGTTTTGTGGCTTTCTTTTGTTTGGGCAAGCCCGGAGTGTTGTTTGGTATAGAAATAGAGGCAAATTGAAACCGCCGTATCGAGTTGATGCGAGTCGACTATTAAAGTGTTGAGCGTCTCACTTTATGGGTGTTTTGTGCACACTGGATGAAATCAGTCGTGTTCCTACATGTGCACGACTCCATGTTGCACACCGGGTTTGAACACACAAATAAAATAAAATAAAACTGCGTGTCTCTTCACGTCTTTACGACGTGGGAGTGCAGCGCTCACGTTGCTGAATTTCAAAGAAGCAGATTTAGTGCGGGGTGACAGCTTCGGCTGTCGTGCCTCGCAGGATCGGTTCTTGATGACGTCATCAGCTTTAGTCTTGATGACGTTCAGTTCATTGTGTTTTACTGAATCATGTAAAGTGGTTATATATCGTTAAAACCATCGTCCCAAGATACTTTGGCAAATGAGTCTTGATATTTGATCTAATGTCTTATGGCCACCTAAAAGAATCCTTACTGATATTTGAGTAACCCATGAAGTTGCCATACTGGCTTTCTGTATTCACATATTTTCAAAATTATGTTAAAAACACATTTAAAACCTGGGTGGGTCTTTGGGTTTTTTCTGAGTTTCTTTCTGTATCCTGAAAGATGCAAATAAAAGATTCCACGCTTACAAATCATCAGCATTATCTATATATTAAACCATGATGTGTATTTTTATAAATGGTTTTCCAATAAAAAAAAAATGCTTGTTTTGTTTTCCTGTCTGTTGAAAAGTCCCTATAAAAGATTCTTGCTGTCATCTGAAAAGAGCAAGCCATGCAATGAAGACAATGTCTAATCTCGATTAAAAATCATCAGATAAAGTTCATAGTCATGATTAGTTTTCCTGTTTTTACAACACAGATCTGAGTACATTCATTTTAAGAATTCCAACGAAAGGTCAAAGGTGACTGCACCAAGTCTGAACCACGTTACCTCAGTGAATAAATATTTTTTTTTTTTTATTTATCAACACTTTAGTACATTTCAATACAAAAGTCATCAGGTGTCACGTAAGGTTGTTTTTTTAATTGTTTTGCATAATGATTAACTGTGATACGATATCGGAAATGCTTTAGCAACAAATATTTCCTTTATATGAACCTGCTCCTGGGTAGGGAAAACATTTTTTATCTGTGTAGTTTTGACGGACAGGAGATCGGAGATAGTGATGACTATCATAATGGTCAGAGACAAGAACGGGAAAAAAGTTCATTTTTAAATGAAATGTGAATCGTTGTTTTATAAATAAATCAGGAAATTTTCAGGCGGCAGTAAAGCTTATCACAGTAATAATAATGTGAACTAATATGTGCAGTGTTTGTACTCGTCAGGTCCTCAATTTACAGTGTTCTCCAAACATTTGTCTTACCTCCATACTAGAGCGAAATAAAGTTCATTTGTTTTTTTTTTTCTTATATTAATCCGATTTATAAATCTCTTATTACAGATGTATATACACTGACCTGAAGATAGGTGGATCGATTCCCTACATGAGCACAAAGTTGATAAAAGGAAAACAGGCTTCACGCTAAATCGAAAAGAAATGATTTATTTTACTTACATACTTGTTTGCTTGCTTACTTACTTACTTAGTTACTTACTGACTTACTTACTTACTTACTTACTTACTAACTTACATGCTTACTTGCTTGCTTGCTTGCTTGCTAACTTACTTACTTGGTCGTGGTGTTATTGTTGACGAAAGTATAAATAATTATTACTGATAAAAGATGCTAATTAAATGATATTGTCCCTTATAATGGTTGTCTGGTGTTGATGATGATGATGATGATGATGATGATTATGATGATGATAATAATAATACTGATGGTGTGTTGACAATGATGATGATAGTTATTATTGTGATGATGGTGATAATGTTGATCACAACTTAAATGATAAACATTTGTCTCAGTAAAAGATCAAAACTTGCCACAGAACATTGCTGATTGTCTAACTGTGATTGCTCTGCCTCGTCTCTGTGATTGTCTCCAACTCGTGATTATCTATCTGATTATTTTCATTTTCCTATTACAACAGGTAACACACATGACAGAGCTAGCGCGAGCCGCCCAGTTGACTTATCAAACATCGAATTCCAGGAGAATTACACTTTTAATTACAGACAATACACCGAGGACCTTAATCGCGTATTTGTCTTTTACGTACCATTGTTAGAAAACTCTGCCACTGAAACGCGGCCGCCCCAGTGGGTTTATTGTGGTCGTCGACGGAATTAGAAGCGAGGTTAATACGTAAATGTCAGAGACAAAGAAGAAATTAATAATGATAATTATTATTGAGTTCGTGGTGGAATCAAACAATGCGGACATCAGCTACCGACGTGATGGTGTCCACCCCGTGTTGATGTCTGCACGTGCAGCAGCAGACTGTAGATGAGAGAGTGCACGTGATGGTAATAGAAAAATGACAGTCAACAGCTGCTGGTACTAATACCACGTTGACGACTTCAGCAAAATACCGTCGTTACAGGTGGCGCTACTAAAAGGACTAAGAGACATAACTCAGTCTTCTGCTACCATTACTACTACCACTACGTCTACTACCACAACTACTACTACAATTAGTAAAACAAGAATAAAAAATATATTGATATTAGTACTGCAACTATTACTAGTACTATTATTATTATTATTATTCTACTGCCACCACATCTACAACTACTACTACTACAACTGTTACAACAACTAATACTGCTATCACTACAACACTAACGACAACTACTACTATTAATCTAGCTACTGTATTATATTATTACAGCTACAAATACTATTATTACTACTACTACAAATGTATTACCACTACTACTAAAAAGCTACTACCGCAGTAACAACATTCTAGTACTAACTAGACCATATCAAATTATTCTACACCTATTTCCACTACAACTTAAAAAAGTTATATCCGCCATTTCTAGTTCAGCAACAAAACAACAGTAACTAATTGTACTACTGCTACTACACTGTTACTGTTGCTTCCACTACAACAGCTTATAACTATCACTATTACTGCTGTATTAATATCATGAGTACAACAACTACAACAACGACAACAAAAGATACAAATGTTACTATTCCACCACTGATAATTCTTCTAGTAATAAACAGCTCACAAGAGATTTGTTATTTGACGTGCAAATAATTAAATGGATAATAATATTTGAACCAGAAGAGACAGTTACAAAGAGACAACACTGCTGAAGTGGAGAACCCACTGCAACCATACGACGTTTTTATTGCGAGCAGACGATTTTTATTGTACGCAGACGACGTTATGTAAGCAGACGAAATTACAGAAATCAGACGTGAAAAGCCGGTGCAGACAACATATTGATTTTTTTTTTAAAACCTTATATTAATATAACAGCTACTACTACTGCTTCTAATTTAACAACGACACCATCACTACCATTAATAAAATAAACTTTACCACCTTAACCGCAACATACACTACTACTTCCACTACCATCATGCTAGGAGTAACTATTATTACTTTTATTTGTACTACTGCAAATACTACTATTATTACTACTGCTACTAAAACTACATCTACTACTATTACTATTACTAAAATGACTACTACTGTTACTGTTATACTACAACAACTCCTGCTGCTGCTACTATTATTACTGCACTAGCATTACTACCATTACTGTTGCTGCTATTACTACTACTACTACTACTACTACTATCACTACTGCCTCAGCTGGTATTATTAAACAAGGCCTGGCTACATTTCATTCAGTTAACCAAGAAAATATCTGAAATCTGTTGATTTGTTTTTTCTTTTTTTTTTTGGATTCTTTCGGGTGGGTGTATTTAGTTTGTTTGCTTTTGTTGGGATTTTTTTTCTTTATTTGTTATTTTTAACACGAAAGATTTAAGCACATATGTCGTGGCCCATTTCATTGATGTAATAAACAGACCTCTCTAAAACAGGACCTCTGTTTAAAAGGCTGTGGTGAAATGAAGGATGGAGAGAGAGAGAGGATTGGTGAGAAAGGTGATACTGTAACTCGACCCCGCTGTAAACAATCGTGTTTTGTTTATCAGGGTCGGCGGGGACGTGCCGTGAGGGTGTGAAATCTACAGAATTAATTAACTTACGCAATGATACGTCTGCTGACCTATATGCAGTGTGTGTACGTGTGTGTGTGTGTGTGTGTGTGTGTGTGTGTGTGTGTGTGTGTGTGTGTGTGTGTGTGTGTGTGTGTGTGTGTGTGTACACGTGTGTGTGTGTGTGTGTGTGTGTGTGTGTACACGATGGTATATACATATGTTTATTTGTACTGAGAAAAATGCCAGTCTGTTTTACACACGGTAGTAGATATGTACTAACCCAGAATACGTATAAATATACCGATACAGATATCCTCACACATACGAATATATATATACATGCACATACACACAGCCACAAATGTAAATATAGACACATACATATATTATAAATATCGTATATATATATAGATACACTCACAAATTCGTATAATACTATGAACATACACAAACATACATATATTAATATACACAAGCATACGTATAAACAAATATACACACATGTATCTACACATGTCAGATACATAATACACACGTACAGAAACACACATATACATAAACATACACAAACGCAGACACTCAAGCCTACATACACAAACCAATACATATTCTTACACCCACTCACAAGTATATCAACAGTAAGTAACTTAATACCGTCTGATGCGAAACTTTGATAATAACACAACCTAGAACAAAGCTTTTTAAAAATTACAGCTTAAAAAAAAGAGGTATACTGGGGCAAATGCCAGCAATGTGATTTTAACCTAAGCCTGTGAAGATTATAGCTCCATTACTTCCAAAGCGAAATACGTCAGGTTTTGTACATTTCAGCCAAAGATATCAACTTCGTAGATTTCAAAACTCACAGTCGAGTGAACACGCACAATGGATGATCCACTTCTTTCTAATCGTTTAGATAACCGTAATGGAAAATAAATACAACCGAAATTCTCTCAGCAAATTATTCGTGTTATATATAACAGCCATTTTTTTTTTTTCTTTATAGATATAATAGCCATTTTTTTTTTTTTTTTTATAGATATGTTTGTCGATACACCAGTTTATATAAGTGTGTGCGTGAGTGTGTGTGTGTGTGTGTATATATATATATATATTTATTGACGTGTTAAAATTTTTAAAAAAAAAAGAAGAAATATTGGGCCAAATAACAACACATCTACTTGTTTCTTTTACTTTGTTGTGTTTATATGTGTATTTATTCATTTGTTAGTTGGTTTATTTAATTTTTTCTAACAGTGATAAGCATATTTGTTGCTGTTGTTTGTGGATTTTCCCCACACTAATCCATTTGAAAAACAATTTTTTCCACTACTGTTTACACAACGCACGTTTAATGAAGTATACTGGCTGAAATAGGTGTGACGTGTTGGGGTATTACTATTACAATACACATGGAGACATAATTATGTGCTGTTCTAGGATGAATTCTAAGTAATAATTAATCAAATCTATTTTTCAATTTACTTTTAATGTGAGGAAATAATCTCACACAGAGGATAAAATTTAAAAAAATAAAAATAAAAAGTCGCCTTTGATTGCTATATTTTATTTATTTATTTATTTTATTTTATTTTAATTTACTTTTGTTTGTTGTTGTTGTTGTTGTTATTATTATTATTATTATTATTATTATTATTATTATTTTTTAATTAGAGAAAGTCAAAATAATAATTTGTTATAACACAACAAATAAAAAATTCTAAATTATCATAAAAATGTATTTAAAATTATTAGTTTTTTTCTACGAATATAACGGTTTATGACGTTTTTACACGTGTATAATGATTTTTCGTATGCGTGTGCGAACGCGTATATATCATTCTTGAATATGTTTATAATGTGCGTATGCATCTTTACGTTTGTGCATACATACATATGTAAGGGATTTTATTTATATATGTATGTATGTATGTCAGGGATTATATGTATGCGTAGGTATGGATTTATATATATATATCTTTGTATGTGTGTAAAACAAAAATTATTCTTGGTTTTCACAAAAAAAATTTTTTTTTTTTTTTAAAAAGAAAACAAAAAAGAAAAGTATCGTTCATAATAATAACTGCAAAACACATTCTCGGACTGTAATCGGTTTTCTCTTAATGTCCTTTGACCGTGACCTAATTACGCTCTAATTTATTCGGAAGCTGACCACGCCAATGTCTTTTGTCTTCAGATCCGGTGCAACCAAAACATCCTCTTGTTTGTGTAATCGCTGCTTTATGCAACAGCAATTTACGAGACATTTATCTCCAACCGCGATCCATTAAATGCATAAGCAAATCTCAATTCTTCCTTCCTTTGCTGGAGAACTAATAATGGCGGAAAAACAGTCCCGTCGTCCCCCGAGGGCAGGTTAGGTAACTCTGTTTCATTCCGCAAGCCTGCTTCTTTTGTGTTCGGCTTCAGCTAATTGCAAATGGTCTGCCAAAGAATTGTAACGGCCAGGTGAGGTTTTGGCGTTGTTTATCCGACACCTGATACTCAAAGATCATTTAGGGATTTTTTTTTAATTTTCTTTTTTTTTTTTTTAAATCATCACCGAACGGTCTTTCTTTTGTTATAGGAATTAACCCGAACTGTGGCTACTGTTTCATATGACCGTTTCTTTCTTTCTTTCTTTTTTTTTTTTTTTTTTTTTTTAAATTTACGTTTAATGACCGCCATATTTAGTTCGAGTTAATGACGTAATAAGGACGTAACAGACTGAGTTGGAGAGTGATGAGGATCAAAGAGTTAAAGAAAACTAGAAATGTTAACACAAATTAAATTTCTGAAATATTACAGTTTTTTGTTTTTTTTAAATAACTGAAATAATTAATAATACAAAGTAATATAATAATACTGTGTAATATAATAATACTGTGTAATATAATATAATATAATATAATGTAATGTAATATATAAAAATATGACAGTAATGCAGTATAATGTAATATAATAATAATAATACATAATAAAGTATACATGAGTAACCTTATATGATAAATAATAAATAATCAAAAAAGATTTAAAAAAACAATAAATAAAACAACAAAAATAAATTAAACACTAAACAAAACCGAAATAAAGAACAATGTAACAAAACAAACAAACAAACAAACAAATAAATAATAAATAAATAAATAAATAACAAGAACACATGAAGGAAAATAACCGCTTCATAATCAAATTTAATAAATAAATAAACAGTGTAAGTTAAAAGTATTAAAGAAACAATTACTCAAATTAAACCCATACTGTCGACAAAAAGCTAATGAAAAATCTGATATTAGATGAATATTTCATTTCTGACATAAATATTAATTTCTCATTCATGAATATTCATGGTAATCTATTTGCATTTATATAGATGCATTGCTGGAGAACGTAATAAAGTATTTCCAATAAAAAAAAAAGTCATTTAATTAAACGTATATAGATTGCCCGATATACAAATAGAGATATGAAAATTGAAATAATATGATTCTGTAAGTTAATAATAATAATAGGAGTAGTAGTAGTAGTAGTAGTAGTAGTAGTAGTAGTATGAATAACAATAAAACTACTATAATAATAATTATACTAGTAGCTGTAGTAAATTTCTAATTTTCTTTTAATTTATCTGAGTTTGTTTAATTAAATTAATATAACAAATAATTTTAATATTTAAACGAAACATTATCATTTGTACACATTTAATATTTTTTCTTTTACAACGACGACGGCAACAACAACAGCAACATTCCTTAAACCAAACACAGCATTTTCCCACGCCACAAACTCAAACACTTAAGATTCGCGAAAATAATATTAAACGCGTAATGGTTTAATAGTCCGATATAGCAGGGGAAAAAAAAAGGAGATGTCATATTAAAAATTAAACGTACTCAACCACGCCACGTCACGCATGCGTGACTTTGCACGTGCGTACACCTTAAGAGGTGTGACAGAAATCGATTTCGAATGACAAAAATTCAATGCTGTGTATCCCGTGGCGTTCAGGCGGAACAAAAATCCACTGTTCACCTGAATACAGAATTATTTAAGCCTTTTGTGCTCTCAACTGAAGCGTAAGTAATTTAGAAACCAGTTGTAGTTGACAGGTAATCGACATTTTTTTTTTTTTTTTTTACTACGCTGCCGGCGTTGGGCGATTGCCCATAACGTGGTCAGAGAAATCGTCGACTGCCTGGGAAACGTTCTTGGTGGACGGAAAGCGAAGAAAATTGTCGTTGAATATTTCATAGTTGAGGTTAGTGAAGCCTTAACTTGGAATAGGGGAAATAAAAATAATTCAGCGCCGCAGAATCGCCACAAAGGGCGGGTTGAAAAGACGGCGCAATCGCTACAGAGCTCTTTTGAAAAGGAGACGCATAAAGTGAAGTCTTCACAACGCGAAGCTATTCAGTGGCCGACTTAGGAGATTTGTTGAAATGTAATTTTAGTATAATAGGCCCAGGGTTTGACTCTTTCATTGTCATCTCTCGTCTTCAATAAAAGAGGGTGGGGGTGCATTGAAAGAATGGAAAGGAATAAAAGACGAAGAAGAAAGAAGAGGCTGAAAGAAAAAGGAAAAAAGAAAAAAGTAAAAGGAGAAAAGAATCGGGAACGAATTAAAATGACATGATGTTGGTTTCCGATTATGACGTCACAGAGATTAAAAGGTCGTTAAAAGCAACGGTAAAGATAATCCGATTAAGCTCCTTTGTATGTCCAATATGGCAGTTTATACAGTTCTGAGAGAAATCTATTTTTTATTATTTTGTTAAATTTCGTCCATGTCTGTTTCAAAAGATGAAATGTACATTAAAAAAAAAAAAAAAAAAGAGAGAAAGAAAAAAAAAAAAGAAACACAGCGTGAGTCTAACGGTTTATTAATTCTTTTATTGTTGTATTTACTGAACAACAGAACATAAACGGTTCTGAATTTTAAATAAATATTTCTATAAGGTCAGGACATACACGTAGACACAGGCAGTTCGTTTATCCAGTAATAAATATGTAACGAGTCAAAAGTCCTTCATTTCAAAATTATTAGTTTGTTTGGAGACAAAAACTAAACAAGCAGAAACATATTCAAACACGTACGACATACGCATGAATGGACAGATGGATGAATGGAGGTACTACATGGTTGTAATTACATATAATGAATTTATTTATTTATTTATTTATTGTTATTATTGTTGTTGTTGTTGTTGTTGTTGTTGTTGTTGTTTTTTGCTACAATAAAATATTGCTGATTTTCAAATAAATGATGATGGATTAGTATGCAATGAATTTTTTTATGTAACATATATTTTAATAAGAGAAGATTATGATTATATAATTACTTGTATAAATATAAGAATAAAAATAATTTATTCCGATTAACACAGCAATTCGAATAATGATTTGGTATTATTGTTATTATTATTATGTCTGTGTGTGTGTGTGTGTGTGTTTATTATATATTTTAGTCATATTATCAAACGGAAGCTAGTTGTTGTTGTTGTCGTCGTTGTTAGTGTTTTAATATTGTCGTTACTGTATTTACCACCTTCATCATGACTAACAGTATGGATCTGTGTGTGTGTATGTTTGTGTGTATTTCCATATTTTGTGTGTGTGTGTGTACGTACGTGTGTAAGTCTGTATTGACTAAATTAATTCTTGTCGCCTGCGGGAATTCTTCGTTTCGCAATGTTAAGTGTTTTTCTAATACTCTGGTATTTTCTAACTAGACGAACGGATTAGCGGATTACGTCAGTTTTAATGTTGCGTAACTGCGTAACCGACTTGAGTCAACCGCCGTAATAAGGGAGATCACTCACAAAACGGACGTAACCATCGCAACAGGCGCGAAAATGCTACGTGTTAGGCAGCCATTAAGGAAAATACCTGTGGTGTTTATGAGGTTTGTTATTTGTTTGGGAATTCCTCGGTTTTTGTTTTGCTGTTGTTGTCATTTATTTTAAAATAAGGTTATAAGTCATAAAAAATAAAATAAGAAAAGAAAAGCAGAAAAAAGAAAACCATCCAGAAGAAACGTAAACATCATATGAAGGGAGATAATTTAGAAATAAATATTTAGTTTTTTTTACAGATATTTTTACGTCTGTGTATACTTATATGACGTGTGTGTGTGTGTGTGTGTGTGTTTGTGTGTGTTTGTGTTTGTGTGTGTGTATGTATGTATGTGTGTGTGTGCCTCTGTGTGTGTGTGCCTTGTATTACAACACAAAAACAAAGCACGAAGAAACATTAAATTATTAAAATTATTTTGAACAAGAGATAATTGATAGAGTGTCATAAATGGACATAATGAAGTATATATATATATATACAGTTCAGAATTAACAGTTATTAAAATGGCGTATTAAAGACTAAAGAAGGTCTGTGGATAAAAAAATATTAAAAATCTTCATTTAACACTCGGTAAAAACAGATATAAAAACTTGATAATGCATAGCTGACACAGTACGAGATTCACAAAAAATGACCCTTGGTGACAAAACTAATTGTGCTGGCTCATAAAACTGCAATTACTAAAATATAAAAATAAAATAAAATAAAATTAATGCAGGTAAAAGACCTACTAGAGAATAAAACTAAAAACAAAATAAAATAAACACATGCCGTGATGTTACTGTTCTGTGGTCATTATAGGTACATACATACACATCGTTGTTTATTATTATTATTATTATTATTATTATTATTATTATTATTATTATTATTATTATTATTATTGATTTTGTAACAGGTGACAACTAAATATAAAAACAAAAGGTAGATATACGCGTCATTCAACTGTGTGCACATTGAGAACAAAACGTGACAACATCCGCGTTGTTTGATGGCAATCTGAGTAACTGCTGATTTGTCGCTAAGACGTCTAAAAACAAAAATGTAATTATCGGATTCGGTCGGCGTTGCTCAACACAAACAGAACAGTGGGAAGACGACAGCTACGTCGTTGAGTAGGTTAATAATTGTAGTGGACAGAAATCCCATACATTATTACAGTTCTTTGAAAAATTGTGCAACAGGGATTATCCCTAATCCCCGAGTCTGAACGATGGAATGCCCCAGGGCGCGAAGGATGAATAATGGCGACAGTGTGCGCCCTTTTCGCCCTCAGCTTGTCAGAACGAGGCAATCAGAAACGACGGCTTAAAACAAGAAACTATGAAATTCGACTCTCGTGTTATGGGTGGGAACCGTTTCCAATTTACCTGTCACAGTCTTCACCGAGAGGTGGGGGAGGGTGGGGGAGAATGTACATTAAGGCCAGCTGTCGAGTTATCGGTCCTACAGTTGTCTGTCACAGAGGGCTCTTATTAAGGGAGTTCAGACTTACGTAGATCTCTTGTTGGCTAGAAGACAGAGATGACGTAAAAAGAATAACAATACTGATGCCTTTATACTTTTTTTATTATTATTATGTTTCTCAGTTTATTATTATTATTCTATACTTGTATTTTATTTCTTTTAAAAAAAATATATATTTTATTGCAACCTCACGTGTCAAAACAAAAAGAAAAAAGAAAAAAAAAAAAAAAAAGAAAGAAAACACCGTCTTGTTATTTTTATACATATTTTTCTTCTATTTCTTTTTCTTTTTCTTTTTTTTACTTTTTTTACTTTTTTTTTTTTTTTTTTTTTTTTCGCTCTTTGGTTGCCTCCTCCCATATCTTTGATGATTCATAACCAAAAGAAAAAAAAACAACAAAAACCTTCATGTTATTTCAAGCAAAGCAATTATAATTTTCAGCGAGGATCCAGCACAGGTGTGCTAGGAGTCCGGCACGCTTGACTGCACTAAGCTCCGGTGAGATTATTATTGCTTCGACCACTCCAGCCTATTTCAAACAAATTCCGTGGTTAAATCGAGCGACAGAATACTTCTCTGTGACTCAGGAATACGCCATCGAACAGGGAAAATGTGACACAAATTACTTCTCGGTTAACAGTTAATATGAACAGTCACAAAGGGGTAGAATGTTAGGTTTTTGTCTCTCTTCTTGTTTATCCCTTTCTCATTCGTCCGTTATTCTCTCCTTCGTTCATACCCTCTCCTCCTCTTTCTTTCTTTCTTTCTTTCACATCTCTCCATCCATCGCATGATTTAAATTTTCTATTTGTTATTTGTTATTTTTCTATTTAAAAAGATGAATTTTTAATCATATCACACAAAAAACACAGCACATAGGTTTCTGCATATCACCAAAATTCTACACGATAAAGACGAATATTTGAGATTTTCGTTTTGATTTTATTCGATCATTTATTCATTTCATTTGTTCTTCATTCATTTTAATTATTTATTTATTCATATATTTACTAGTTAAAAAATATATATATTAGTGTTTATGTGTTAATTTAACTTTTAATTTTTATTTTTACATTTTTGTACTTCAAAAATATCTATGCATTTATTCGTTCATTTATTAACTATTCATAACTCCTGTTGAAGTATATACTATTTACTGTATATGGTTTTTAAATGTGACAAATAAATACTTTATCGGATAATACTAAGATTGCTTCATAGAAAGTACGCCAGTACTGAGATGCTATTTATTTCACAAAAATCAAAATTAAACCGCGATATATTATACACAAACATTTTTTCCTTTTTTATTTTCATCAGAAAGATGTTTTCAAAACTCGACATTGAGAATTATTATATTTTTTTTTAAATGCATAAAAATAATTTAAAAAGCATCATTCCGTAAATTGTACTAAGACATTTTTCTCTTTTTTTCTTTATTTTTTCATTTTTTATTTTTTTTTATATCTTGTTAAAAATGCAGTCATTACAAAATGAGAAACACACCAAGTAGAAAAGGAAATTACCAGAACGGAATTCGAAAAATTTTCATGGTATTTCGCATATTCCATTAAGGAAAAACAGCTTCCGTTTGGATGCGCGAACGGCCACGTCACGTGACCTCCAAGTTCTCGCTCCAGCTCTCGTCCGGAAATCTCTTGATGGCCTCTCAATGGGTCCGCCGAAATCATTTCCTCCACAAGAAGGGATTCCATGTAACTCTTGAAGAAATTACATCAAGACCCAGTCTCCAGATTGTGGTAGTTTTAATTCCATCCCAGGCTAGCGGTGCGATGGTTTCCGGCTTGTGAACGCGCTCATAATTATTGGTGGATGAGAGGAGAGAGACAGAGCGACATCTGGAGTCTCGACAAGTCCAGTCACTCAGCTTTGACAAATTCATTTCTAACTACGACTTCACACTTAACGTAATATTTTTATTACAGCAGCGTGTCCCACGTTACCTCCTCCACGTAACTCTGCCCCCTCTCCCTCCTCCAGCTCTCCCCTCTCCCCCCACCCCTCTCTCCTTTTTCGCCACTTTTCCCGACTCGTTTTATTAGACTCTGATTAAATGTAGTTCATTCTTGATAGATGGGCTGAGATTGTGTGTGTGTGTGTGTGTGTGTGTGTGTGTGTGTGTGTGTGTGTGTGTGGTGTGTTTGTATGTTGTGTGTGTTATTATGTTGTGTGTGTATTGCGTATGTTGTGTGAATGTGTGTGTGTGTGTGTGTGTGTGTGTGTGTGTGTGTGTGTGTGTGTGTTGAATGTAGTGGGTATGTGTGTGCAAGATACAAAGAAAGAGGGAGATACAGAAAAAAGAAGTGAGTCAGACGAAGAGAGACTGACAGACAGACAGACAGACAAGAAGAGAGAGGAAAGGATTTTGACAGATTTTTTTTTTTTTTAACTTTACTAAAGTTTGTGCTTCATTTTGCTGCTACACTATTACATCAGAATTATCCTCTTCCTTTAATTACTACAACAGACTGTACTACTACTACTACCTGCTACTACCACCACTACCACTATGGTTATTACTATACTACGTCCATTATCACTACCAGTATTCCTAAAACAACACAACTTTATTTTTACGCCAGTGAATCATTCATTGTATTTTCCCACAAAATAACCACACCAGAAAAAAATCAAAATATGATCTGACAAATGTTTTCATCACATCCGCTTTATAATAATATAATATTTTATTTTATCTTCGAAACGACGCCTCCCCATTCCCCCAGACACCCACCAAAGCACACCTCGGCGGTCAGAAAGACAAAGACTGCGAGTAAAAACAAAAAGGCAACGGCACAACACTCAAACAAGATTTATTGTCCTATCAGAGACAAACACGTAAATAATACTTGTCTTATAAATCCGCAGTCCAAGAAAGAAATTCAATCGTTACTAAAGGCGAGATCACACCGTTCGATTACGAGTTACGATCTTTTTGTGATGTTTGTTTAAGAAAAAGAAAAACGTATTGAAGAATGACATATGATGATAATGTTGACTGAAATGATGATTATGATTGTAATGATGACGTCATTAATGACGTAGAAATATTTGTTTAAAGATTTCAGCATACTGAATTATTAATAATCTAAAATATAATTTTCTTAAAACGATTTTTTGGTTCAGGAAGCCCTCTGTTATCTTTTACAACCAATTTTTATTGGTACAAAAGTTCCAAAGCCTTAAACAAGCCAACCCGTTGGGCAATGTTTGGAACGGGAAATATCGCAAAGAAACTAGTAGTAAGTTTGGCTCAGTGGAAATAATTATGATGATGATGATGATGATGATGATGATAATGACGGCGTTTACAAACCACTGAAACATGACAAATCGTTAATACAAATCCTTTGCTATGAACACACCTTAACATATGATAATTATTTTAGGCTTTAAAAAGTTACCATCATTTGTCTAGTATGAAGTTACCTTACGAAACTGATATGCATGTGTGTGATAAAATCTTTATGACGACATTAGAACAAAAAGAAGAAGGAAAAAAATTGTAAAAGAAGAAGGAAAAAATAGTTAAAAAATTAAAACAAGGGATTAGTACAATGATTAATGGAAGAGTGTAATGCACAGCTTTATGAGTCATTAAAGGTGTGAATTTACAGGTGTGATAAAAAATAAACAACAAGATTATACTGACATCAGCGTGACTCGGCAAGACTCGAACCTTTTTTTTTCTCCTTTTTTTTTTTTATTTTTTTTTTTTTTTTGTATTTTAAATTTCCTAATTTATCTTTTTAATCTTTTTTTAAATTTAAATTTTTTTTGTTGTTGTTGTGTTTATCATTATTATCATTATTATTGCATTGTTCACTGAGATACATGTTAGTGTGTTACTGTATGTTATGTATTTGTGTGTTTTGTGCTTGTTACGCTCGTTTTGCGTTGCGTTACGTTTGTCGTGTAGGTGCGGTCG
>CM022666.1:8824422-9106922 GCA_012295275.1 Chrysomallon squamiferum
TTTTAATGAATTTTATTTATAAATTAAATTATCTAAAATGCTAAATTAGTGAAAAACGTTTAAAACTCTTCAGAGATGACCAGATACTTGATATTCCAACACATACAAACTTTACAGCCAAATCAAATGGACAAATAAAGACTAAGAAACCACAAAAACACGACATACTAATACATAATAATATATGCATACTTCCGAACACAATAAAATTTGCAACAGAATGAAGGCTGTAGATACATATCAGAAAAAGACCAATGATACTTTTTTTGTTTTCATAAATCTCAACATGTTGCCAAATATCATTGAATTTCCTAAACCAAATCAGAACAGCGTGACAGCTATAATTATATTGCGATATTAATATTATATTGATCATTTCTACCTGACTGCACTTTTGATCCAGGTGTTGCTAATAATTGCCAGGCGGTTCTGCAAGTGACCGCCAAAAATTGATTTGCGTTTAATGAATTTACTGAACATCTCTCTAACACAATACGCAACACGACCTGCAGGTATGAAGCGAGTATACACGTTCACCTATAAGTCGAACAAATAGGCATTTTGATTGTAATTACAATTAACATGTACGACTAGTACGCAAAGTGACCTGTAAGTGCAATGAGTATGCAAGTTGACTATTAAGTGCAGTGAGTACGAAAGTTGACTATTAAGTGCAATGAGTACGCAAGTTGACTATTAAGTGCAGTAAGTACGAAAGTTGACTATTAAGTGCAATGAGTATGCAAGTTGACTATTAAGTGCAGTGAGTACGCAAGTTGACTATTAAGTGCAGTAAGTACGAAAGTTCACCTGTTAGTGCAGTGAGTACGCAAGCTGACCTGTTAGATATTTGATCTAAGAATAAGATTACGCACATTGACCTGTAACTACAACAATGTAAAATTATGTATAAATATACTGAATATATATATATAAAACATACATAATAAGTAAACCTACCTATATGTATACTTAGTACATAATATGAATTATCAAAATACATAAGTTAACCTATAACTAAAAACAAACATATCATAGTATACATAAACACAAAACAAATCTACAAAATAGTATAGTGCATTAACGCATAATGTATTCATAAAATGTAATATAATGACAACATGAACTATCAGTATAATGTTATATACACGTTATAACCGTAATCTTAGCTGGTATGTACTAAATATATAAAACAGGTCTGTAAAACTACTGAACGTCAAAGCGTATCGAGAATACAAAAAATATGATGTAATATTGTAAGCCTAGTTATTGAGTAACTTTGTTCATGGACATCAAGTAGCAATCAATACACATTATCAACAAGCTGATGATTTGTTAATTGAGTCTTAGGTTTGTCTGGCTCAGGGACTTGCAGAAATGTGATACAGTGAAGTAAAATAAACATCCTGTTATGGCTTTACTGAGTATGTGTTAAATGGGAGTACTAAATAATAATAATGAAAAAAAGATGTTGTAGACAAACGTTTACACACGCACCCATATAAAACTATATACACACATACATATACATACATACATACATACATATATGAAAACATACATACATACACACACACAAACACATGCACAAACACATACCACATATACATACAACCTACACATCATATATCTACAAACACACATACATACATATACATACATAATTAAATACATATGAAATAAAGTATAAATAAAGAAAAGGGGATAGCAATATTTGTAATTAAACCATTAATAAATATATCAACCACCAAAATATCAAATACATAAAAAAGAAAAAAAAAAAAAAAAAAGGCAAGAATAGATTTTCAGTTTAGAATCCTCTCAATTTATGATCCAAGGGGAAGAACCCTCGAATATGTTCCAAAGCGAACTTTAATAATTTGCAGTTGTTTCCCTTGCACTGTAAAATCAATTTCGGAACTAACGCAGTTAAGTGTAGAGGATTAAGACCTTACCAGTCATAGTTAATATGTGTTTGTGTTTGTCTTGTGTGGTATTGTGTTCATTTCCTGTTGTTATTCGAATGTTTTTTGTTTTTTTTTCTTTGCTGCTGGATATTTATTTTTATTATTAATATTATTATTCTTTTTTATTATTATTCTTTTTTAATTAATTTTTTTTTTTTTTTTTTTTTTTTTTTTTTTATTATTATTATTATTATTATTATTATTTTTTTTTTTTTATATATTTTTTTTTTTTTTTTTTTTTTTTTTTTTTTTTTTTTTTTTTTTTTTTGATGGCAAAGCAAAAAAGCAAAATAATACGGAAAAGATAATAAGTGAAAAAGAAATACATACTTATTTTAAATAACAATATCACTTGACACCAGTGTTGTGCTTTTAAAATTAAGTGTGTTTTAAATTGCCTAGTTTTATAAAACATTAATTTATCACTACATTGTATCGTTAAAAATGTCCAGATAATATAAATATTTATGTTCATGTATGTGTGAGTGTGTTGCATGTGTGTGTGTGTGTGTGTGTGTGTGTGTGTGAGAGAGAGAGAGAGAGAGAGAGAGAGAGAGAGAGAGAGAGAGAGAGAGAGAGAGAGAGAGAGAGAGAGAGAGAGAGAGAGAGAGAGAGAGAGTGCGTGCGTTCGTATGAATGTGTATAATATCAGGAGAATTGATAAAAATTTAAATTCTAATTATTACTTTTTGAACTGAATTGCCATTTATTTGGTTTTTCTTTCCTGGGCTACTTTGTGGGATACAGAAAACACCCAGAGATGCTAACTGGATAAATGGAACATATAGGAGTTTTCTTCTTCTTTTTTCTTTTTTCTTTTTCTTAATTTATTTCTTGCAATTGGTATTGACGTTTGATATATGTTGATAAGTTTACCGAAATTCATTTATTTACTTACTGAACAAAACATTTTTTTTTTTTTTTTTTATCTTTATAATTTAATTTTTCTAACTTTATTTTTATTATATTTGCGCACATTATTATAATAAGGGCTAACCTGAATATAATTAATCATTTTGAACACTTAAATGTTTGTTTATTTTCTCAGCTGTTAATATGTTATTTGTTTTTTATTTATTTATTTATTTATTTATTTATTTATTTATTTATTTATTTATAATATAGTAGTATAGTAGTAGTAGTAGTAGTAGTAGTAATAATGATAATAATAATAATAATAATAACAACTACAACAACAACAACAGCAATAACAATAAACAATAGAAATACTAAACAATAATCTTTAAGGTGAGGTTGTGTCATAGGAACACTGAAATAAATTAGGACTTAAATTTTTTTTAAATAAAATAGCACACCTCCGTTATTCATCAGTGATATATAAAAAATAAAATAGCATGCACGTTTTAAACAAACTAATTTTTCACTTTTACAGAACAGCAATAGCGAATTGATAAATGTAAGGGAAGTAATACTGTTCGCACTGACGGTAACATCGAACATGGGTTATCTCTCTTGAAGTATTAACATTATCATAACTATTATTATTAATATAATTATCATCATCATTACATTATTATTATTATTATTATTATTATTATTATTATTATTATTATTATTATTTATTTTTAATTTTATGTTGTTGTTGTTGTGGTCGTTATTGTAAACATATTTTATGTTATCATGATTAGCAAAAACAAAATATTGTGTGAAATATTTTCAGCAATAATTAAATTCATAAATTCTTTGAAAATATTTTACAGAACTGTAGTGAAAAAGAATAATAAAACGTTCAAATTAAATATTACTGTACAATCTTATAAAACACAAATTGTATTTACTGAATACTGATTATAATATAAATTATTTCACTATACAAGTGTCCTTTTCACTTCATTAGTTATAATTTAAATAACACATAATAAATATAATCCAACGTTAAAAATAAGGAAACATATTTGTTTTTAATGTGATTTATTTCAGCAGTCTCTTTTCTTTTCTTTCTTTCTTTTTTTTTTTTTTTTCTCATTTTAATAATATTTAATTAGTCAGTTATAATTTTTTTATAAAAAAATAACATTTATTTATTTATTTATGTAGTTATCTATTTATTTACTTTTATTTATTTATTTATTTATTTTTATTTTTTTATTTTTTTTGTTTTTATTTATTTTTTTTTTATTTATTTATTTATTTATTTATTTATTTATTTTCGATTATGATTTCGTTTATTTTTCTATCATGTTTTTCACTTTATCTTTGTATTATTATTTTATAACATTTTGTTTATTTCATTTTCATCGATGTTCGTGTATATAATTTGGGAGGTGCGCAAACAATATGTGAAGCATGTAACGTTTCTTATTTTGCTATTAAATAAACAAACAATCGCTTGGTAAATTTAGGGAATTGCCCATTCAAATACTGTACAATTTATACATTACACCATTCAGCAATTATATAATTTGATAAAGTAATAAATAAATAAATAACAAATAAATGAATAAATAAATAAATAAAATTTCTACTTACGTCTCTGAAATACCGACACGGTAAATCCAAAAAGTAAATGAAATCTATACAAACCAATGTTATTATGTTATAATATATAATAATAATTGTAATCTGTTTATGACGTCATAATGTGTGACCTTTAACCTTTATCCTTATGTCGCAAACCATTTTAAATATTAAATTTTGCAGGTAAATAAATAAAAACCTACACAGAAAATACATGAGCAAAATAAATAAGTAAGTAAAATAAAATCATAAAATAAAGAAATTCAAAAAAGTATTATTATTCATTTCATGCGCAAAGTAAGTAAATAAGTAGGTTAAGTAAGGAAGTAAACATATAAACAAACTAAAGTGACATTTTGTTTTTGTTTTGTTTTGTTTTTGTTTATTGTATTTTCATTTACTTAATTTAGTTTTGTCTGCATTTGTATTTTTATTTATGAAATTGTTTGTTTTCTTACATTTTTATTTCAGTTTGTTATTTTATTTTTTATTTTTTTATTTTTTTTATATATTATTAATTATTTGATTTCATTTCTAAACTATGTCTATATTATATATATATATATAATTATTTTATTTCATTTTTTTTTTTTTCAGTTAAAACGATTTTCAATTTCTAACATATCTGTTTATATTTTTCTTTATTACTTTTTAATTTACATTTCATTTACTGCTGACGCCGCTGTTAAGTTGCTGCTTCAGTAAAACGCGACGTTGTCGTTTAATAAAACTATGGATCAACGAAACTAAATAATAAAATAACCTTTTAAAAACCGGTCACGTTCGACTGAACACAATATTAACGTCGTAAATTCAAAAAGCATGCATGAAGCGTAAAAATTCATAATTTTACGCATAATGTATTATGCATGCTTTTAATGTTGTATATCATTTTGTTGACAATTATGTAAATTATTAATTTTCATACGGCCACCCTAGAAAGAAGAAATTTAAATAATAATAACGACAACGATGATAAATAAATAAATAAATAAATAAATAAATAAATAAATAATCGATTAATTAATTAAATTAAAATCAAATAAAATAAACAAGTAGAATTAATTATATAATTATATGCTTCTTCATCTGACAGTAAAATGTTTATCATTTAATAATTAGAGGCATTTTAACTAGAAATATTCAGGAGCGGACTAGTAGTAAAATCCTAGATGGGGTCGTTAATAATCCAAAGGTTCTCTTATAGAGAATTTTGTTATTATGTCTCTCTGCCTCTTTCCCTCTGTGTGTGTGTGTGTGTGTGTGTGTGTGTGTGTGTGTGTGTGTGTGTGTGTGTGTGTGTGTGTGTGTGTGTGTAATTTATTTATTTATTTTTCATATTATTACTGGTTATTTTTTTATAGTTTATTATGCATGATTCTTTCTCTTTTTCTTTCCTTTTTCTTTACATATGTATGTATGTATGTATGTATGTATGTATCTATCTATCTATCTATCTATCTATCTATCTATCTATCTATCTATCTATCTATCTATCTATCCATCTATCAACAGTATTTATTTATTTATTTATTGAGTGATTGATAATCACTATAACCATCATCATCAAGTCTTCTGTTCTGTTTAATTTGCCAGTCACTGTGGTTGTGTGTATTTAACTCGTCACGTACACTAACACTTATGACAGCCGGTTTCGACTCCTCACTCTGGCTATAAATAAAATTTCACTGCAGTTTAATGGGACACTCAGCTGTGTTACTTTGTCACTCCCCCGTCACCACTCACCCGTAAAGAGTTAATTTCAGTGTAAACTGAGGATGGGAAGTTACAACAGTAAGACTGCTGTCATAAATCTTTCTTCTTTTTTTTTTTTTTTTTTTTTTTAAACAGATGGTGGTAGTACACAGGTGGTCGTAATACAAAGAAGGTTGTAATACAAAAAAATGATTGTAATACAAAGATTTTTGTAATATAGAGATGGTTGTAACACTAAGGTATAACAGTAAGGCCTAATTAATAACAATATGATTATGTGATGTTGGTAATAGTCAAGTGGTTGCCATGAGTAATAATTGTTATATCAGGATGTTGGTGACAATAAATTTGTAAATTAAAGGTTTTGTCATACAGTACTGCTAATATTAATATAATATATTAATATAATATGATGGCTGAAACGATGTGCTGGTATTAGAAAATTGGTTGTGTATGGAAGAGTATGGTATTTATATGGTGGTGATAGTAAATTGGTTGTGTATAGAAGAGTAAGGTATTTATATGTGGTGATAGTCAGTTGGTTGTGTATGGAAGAGTATGGTATTTATATGTGGTGATAGTCAGTTGGTTGTGTATGGAAGAGTAAGGTATTTATATGTGGTGACAGTAAATTGGTTGTGTATAGAAGAGTATGGTATTTATATGTGGTGATAGTCAGTTGGTTGTGTATGGAAGAGTATGGTATTTATATGGTGGTGATAGTACGGAAGAATATGGTATTACTGATAGGTTGAGGTAAAGTGCTTTCAACAGTATATATAATTATTATAAGAAGATCGTTTACAAACAAGGTTGATCAAGAAAGTATTTGTAACAGCAGTTAGATTCTCAAAATAATTATATTACAACTGTGTCAATTAAAGTTATGTTTTCCTGACAGTAAGGTAATTGTAATTATAACCGTTATAGAAATAGGTAATAATAATAATAATAATAATCATCATCATCATATTTTTGTGACAGTAAATGGTTTAAATAAAAATAAGATGACCGCTACGTTAAATTAACATACACACACATTCATTCATACATATCTATACGTGTATCTAAACATATCTCTATAAATGTATTATTGTCAAATACACTTGATATAATAGCAAAGCGTTTTTAAAGAAAAAGAAACAAACAGAAGAAGAAGAAGAAAGAAAGAAAAGAAAAAAAAATAGAAAGACATAAACACAGGTATATATATAATTATATACACAGAAGAATTTACTAAAATCTGTGTATAAAGCAAAGCATTTTGTAAAATGAAAAAAAAAGGTAAAGAAAGAATTAAGAAAAAAACACAAAAAACAACTCACCAGTCAAAACAGTATGTCGCCAGTAACGCGCACAGAAGAGGTATTATTAATCCAAAGTAACAGATAATCCGCAGGTGAGAAGTCAAGTTCTTAGCAACTTTAGAGTTGCCGCCCTTTGGTGTCTCTTTAATCGCGGAGATAAAAACGTGAAATTGAATATTCTGTTAGCCGGTTTGCGCACACGCACGGAATTACCCGATAAATCTGTCACTAAATCCACAGCTTACGGAATTACACGAATACGAGGAAAGAAAAAAAACCACCATAATAATAATAATAAATGAGCAAACAGAGAAACGTTGAGAAGTCTTTAGAACAAGAATGAACGCATATAAATAGGCTTTTATGCACAACATATTAGTTTCTCAGTGCTTTTTTCTTTTTCATTTCTTTTTTTCTTTATTCCTTTTCTTCACTGGCTTGACGTTCTAAACATCTATTTTCAGTCTGACGAGAAGTTATAATATCCATACATCAGCTACACAGACACTGAAAAGACGTGACATGTCAGATTTTACAGTATGGGTGGGCTTCTTTCCAATATCTCGTTTTCGTTTAACCTCTCTTTCTCCTTTCAAAATGAAGGTTGTGCACATCCGCACCGAGAGAAGGAATTACTAAATGCGGTTTTATTCTAGCAGAAGGGGAAAGAACTGGACAATAGAAGATGATAGAGTTTATCAAAAATTTAGTCATTTTTAGACACACGAAAACATTCACAAAACATTTGCTAATTTAAAGAGCATATATTTGTGTTAGAAACATATTCATATGTGCTTCGTCCTTGCACCTTTTCAAAACGTTTTGACATTACAAAACAAATAGTTTATAAAATATTTAATCCTTTTCTGTACTTTTTATCCATTTCTAAAGACAGCCATATGTGTCTGAAGATTCCAGTGTTATTTATATCCAGAGGAATGGGTGTGATTGTGTTTCCTTCATGGTTCTTTCTTTCTATCCCTTTCTTTCTTTCTAACCTTTCTTTTTCTCCATTTTTTTTTTTTTTTTTTTTTGTTTGTGATTTTCGCATTTGATGTGTGAGCTTCGTGGTTATGGTTATTATTTTCTTTTTCTTGACAAATTTGAATATGAGAATAGATACTCCATGAATCATTCGGAGAACACATCGATGATAAAAAAAACACTTAACATAAAATAGTCCTCTTGTCAAAAGAAAATAAACTATTAACATTTTGATAAAACATAATTTTTGAATGACAAGCAATTTCATAACATTTGACAAATGAACCACGTGCGTGTATTCTGTGAAACCAACTCCTCTGTTAAATTCCTCTTAAAGCAACATTCCAAACACAACTTGCGTCACGAGTTGTAAGAAATGTACAGTTCTCTTTTCGATCGCTAAAAATCCATAAGTCGAGTTCTTAGCACAGGTAAATTGTGTATTGTGTGTTTTGATGTGTATTTCCACACGCTTGAAACACTGAACGAGCAAACCCGCCAGTTGTCAAAGCGCAGAAACAAACTGGAAAAACAAAAAATATTATAAAAAAGAAAACAACGATCGTGTACAAGACAAAACGTCTTCTCCAAACGCCTTAGTATCGAGGCAACATACAAACACCTTTACAGCTAATCAGACTGAGTCATGACGATACAATCAGCTGCAGATACACACAGTCGTGTTAAAGCAAAGGAAAATAAATATTCCAATACCATGTTCGTTTCACAAAAGCCTTATAAATAATCAGAATCACAGCAAATAGAGTTACACGTAAATGTTTCAGTATTAAGAAGGATATAAAAACTTTGAAACGAATAGAAACAAATATATCAATACTAGGATATTTCACAAACCTGTTCAGGTTGAAGTAAATTAAATCACAATGTCGACATATCGGATACAAATCGTATCTCGATAGACACAAGCAGTTTCTCGTTACGTAAATGCAGTCACAATGTCGACAAAATGGATACGAATCGTATCTTAATAGGCACAAGTACTTTGTCGTTACGTAATGCAATCACAATCGACAAAATGGATACGAATTATATCTCGATAAATACAAACACTTAATCGTTGACGTAAATGGAATCACAATCTCGACAAAATAGATACAAATCGTATTTCCATAGCTACAAACACTGCCTTGACTCCAAGTTAATACAGACAAACATTCCTGTACGCAGACAAATGGAAACAAACGTCTCTTGCACCAGCACGACTCACAAACGCCTTCTCGTTGGAGCTAAATGGAAGCAAAACGGAACAGACGATCCCACGATCAACTACAACTACACGACTGCTAAAAGTTCGTTGTTCTGACTCTTTTGGGAGAATAAAAAAAAAAACATGTGCTATGACAAAAGTCGAGACAGGCATTATGCTATTGTAAAATGTCGACAAAAGTAAACAATGGCCATTGAAATGCTCGGTGTATTAGTTCCAATAGACCTTTTTCAGAAGGTCTAAAGTTTTCGAGGGGAACAGTGGCAAGTAGCTATTGTGAAGCAGAGACAGCATTGTACGTTAACAGCCCGCGCTGAATGGAGTTATGTGTAAGGGAACAACTTCCACTCAATAGAACGGTGTATATCTTACACTGTATATTGTCTTCGTCTTCAAGTATCGTTTCACAAAAACTGAATGGCGGCCGACTGGTTTTCCTTTACAATGGCGTATCTTTGTAACCGAGGACGAGCGCTTTTCTCTTTTTCTCAATGCCCAGGAATGTTTCAAATGTGAATTGGCAAGCTAGGAAATAAAAGAGGTCGTGGTTGTGTTTTTTTTTACTTCTTTTATTTACTTGATTTTTTATTTTTTTTTTCTTGGCTGTAATTCGATATGTAATACGGATGTTTTAAATCTATTTCTTTTCTTTTCTAGAAGTCTCCTGTAACAAAAGGTCTAAGTTGTAAGATTTTCAACGTTGGGTGACCAACAGTTTGTGGTTGCTTGTCAAGATATCTGTATATTTTTTTTTAAAGAAATGACTGAAAAGCAGAAGACAGAAAAAGAAAAGTAAACATGTTAAATTTAAGAGATACTGTAGCGGTGTAACTGAAATGTTTCGCCTGTGAAAAAATGCTTTCTGTTATACATCATATGACCGAAACAGTATAGTGAAAAACTGCAGTACTCTTCTTTATAACTCTCTCTCTCTCTCTCTCTCTCTCTCTCTCTCTCTCTCTCTCTCTCTCTCTCTCTCTCTCTCTCTCTTTGTAGTTTTTCTTCTTTCTCTTTCTCTCCTTTCATTTTCACTTTTCTTTATTTTTTCTCTTTAAGTCTATTTCTTTCTGTCTCCTTCCTTCCTGTAGTTTTATTCATTATCTTTTTGTTATTTCCTATCATAACACAATTATACAAAAAATGGGGGATAACAACATAATTCGTCAATATTAAAATGTTTTCCCCAGTTTCAATAACAAAAATTAACTCACCATAATAATAATAATAATAAATAAATAAAAACAACACATGACCTTTGATGGCTGCACAGAAATTAATACACAAATAATGAAATCTGCCTCAAAATACGACGGTATTGGATTTGAAAGATGTATATTAAATTTCACTTCTTTATATTTATGAAGTTTATGGTTAAACATTTTTTATAATATATGTTTTGATATGTCTGTTTTGTTCGGGTGTGTCAGTATTTTTTTTATTTAATGTGTTTTTTTTCTTTTTTTTCCACTGTATGTACTTTTTTATGTGTCTTAAGATATGTATATTTATGACTTCACTGTAATAAAAGTTGGTGGTGGTGTAGTAGTACTTGTAGTAGTAGTAGCAGTAGTATCGTACTTGTAGTAATAATAGTGGTAGTAACTTAAGAAATATTATTATTATTACTATTAGTAGTACTAGTGATAGTAGTAGTGTTACTAGTAATAGTAGTAGTAGTAGTAGTTGTTGCAGTAATAGTAGTAATAGTAGTTAAAGTGGTTGTAGTACATGTATATAGCAAAGGTTTCAGTACAGTGTGTATGTGCGTACGTATTTGCGTACTTATATGTATGTTTATAAATATTTATTTAGTTAGTTAGATAGTATTGGTGGTGGTGGTGGTAGGTGTTGCTGCTGTAATAGCAGTATGTTAAGTTGTGGTAGTAGTAGCAGTCTCGGTTATATTGTTTGTAATCCAGATAGTTTCAGGATTATGGACTGTGTCTGAAAATGTGTGGCTGTTTGTGTATTACTGATTTTTGTAAGTGTATAAGTATGCATATTTATGTTTGTTAAATTCTTTGTGTATATTTTTTAATTCTGTTCTCTATGTGAATATATCTGAGTATGATTTCTTATTGTTGTGCAAACGCTCACCAGAGATTTCTGTGTTCATGAATTATTTAATAAATTTCAATGTATTTTTTATGCTGTCTTTAGCTTTTTATTGTTCGCTTTTAGTTCCGTCACGATATACAACTGTAAGAATATTAATATTGTCTCTGACAGATACAGTGCAGGCATAACGATATTTAGATGGTTTTAAGATCTTTAAAGTTAGGTAATAAAACGGAAGGCGTACGGAGGTACAAGAGAGAATATTAAATAAATATGAAAACGAAGGGGAACTGGATAAATATATATAGATATATATAGATATATATTATAATCAAACAATGAAAAGCGGGCGGTGTGTGGAAATAAGACTACCGTAGTCTCTCACTGAAATGGAGGGTGTAGTTGTATAAGAAAAATATATTTTATTAAGTGAAGGAAATGGAGAGGTACACAGGGACAAAAGAGAACACTCTGTTCAATGAAAGAAATGTAGAGGGTACATGAGTACTAAACTTATTCATATTTCAATGACTGTTTTGTTGTTGTTCGCTATCGTTACTAATATAAACGTTTAAACTATTTTTATAAATTTTTTTGTTTGTTTGTTTTGTTCTCTTAACATATAAATCATTTGAATCCATTTGCAATATTGACTACAATGGCATTTATGGGTTACAGGCATAACCAAGCCTTATTTAAATTACTTGAACTATTGTTATTATTATTTATATTTATTTTTTTAACTGAAGTAAGTTTCTAGTGAGATAGCTGTTAGAAACACAGCGGTCTAACGTGTTGAAATCACGGACTTACTGACAGTAAAGGGATCGAATCGTGAGAGCGGATTTGTTTTTTAATTCTTTGTTTGATTTCTGTGTGCGTGTGTGCGTTCCTGTGTGTTTCATGGATAACAAGACAGAGCGAGAGAGAGAGAGAGAGAGAGAGAGAGAGAGAGAGAGAGAGAGAGAGAGAGAGAGAGAGAGAGAGAGAGAGAGAGATTTAAAGAAATTTCACTTACCGAACAACAGAATCTTCTGACGTCACAGTTTTCAATAATCCATTATATTTAATCCTTTAATCCGTTATATCTAATCCGTTAATCCAAGAAAAGATATATTCTTATCCCGAAATACGTATATCCTTAATCCTACTCTGCGGGATCACTTGATATGTGCACGTCTGTGCATTTTTCACAACGCCTACACCAGATCAGCAACCCGTAATCCAATCTAATATCTGCATTCAAAAAAACACAACATCCAAAATAAATATCAATTCTTGAGGAGTCAATAGAAGAAAAAACAAAACTGAAACACAAAAATCCCATTTCGCTTCAACGCGTGATCCAACTTTTCTGACACACCGAGATGGTTATCGTTTTCATCGGAATTATCTCCCCTGACAGGCGTGTTTTAATTTCGTCGCCGAACCTGCAAATAAATGAAATATGATACAGTTTTTATTTTCACTTCGTTTCGATTTCCCGTCACTTGCGTTTTGCTTACAGTAATGTGCTGCGTTTTAAAACTGCCCAGGTTTAACCCTTTCCGTCTGCGGACGTGTAGCCGCTGCTAAATTACATCCGCTGTACCGTCGTCCACGTCATCGAGAGCTGACACGTGTCCTTTTTTCTTTTATTTATTTCTTTTTTCTTTATTTCTTTATTTCTTTATTTATTATCATTATTATTATTATTATTATTATTATTATTATTATTATTATTATTATTTTGTGTGTGCTATGTGTGTGTGTTTGTGTGTGTGTGTGTGCGCGCGTTGAAAACGAATTTGCGTAATTCTATCATGTTTTTACGCGAAACCTTTGAACTTGATTGATAGTTTTGGTAAAGACTTACAAGTGACGTTTCCAGGTTTAATGATAATGTATTAGCTTGTTACAAAGTTTACAGTTTCAACTGTATTAAATTTCGTACGAAGATTGAGAAACCGTTGAAAAAAAAATTCTAAATGAAATTTACGATAATTAAAATAAATGACAATAACATAATTTAAGAAATTACAATAATAATAATAGTATTAATAATAATAATAATAATAGTATTAATAATAATAATAATAATAATAATAATAATGACAATAATAATAATAATGACAATAATAATAATTATAATTATAATTATAATGACAATAATAATAATGACAATAACAATAATAATAATAATAATGACAATAATAATAATAATAATAATAATAATAACGACAGTGATGATGATTTTGATAACAATAATAACAAAAATAATTATTATTATAAAAACAACAACAGCTACAACAATAATAATAACAGCAGCAGTAATACTAGTAATTTTAGTTTTAATTTTAGTAATAGTAGTAGTAGCAACGACAACGACAGCAGCAGTAGAAATAGTAAAGTTTTAAAAACTTTCCATCTGGCTGGCTGGCTGTCTATTTGTATGTCTTTGTCTCTCATCTGTAGCCTATTTATAACTACACAAATATGTGTGTAAGTACCTACCACGATATAACCAACACGTGTACCGGAAAATAACAGCAAATCCGATTTTCATATCTGTGTAATAAACAAGATAATTTTCCTTCGAAATTGACATCACTTTCTCTTTTGAAATGTACAAAACCGAACTTATTCACCCAACCGTGACCACTTCAGCACGGACCGATATTAACACGCACATTTCTATGGCCAAACTGTTGAAGCGTAACAGGACTGTGTAATCGAGGTTAGCAGTGGAGTCTCGTGCTGACGTAGATAGCATGGTGCTCGTGGACGGCGAGAACTCCCGAACCCCCCCCCCTCCGGTTTTACATACAGCCCCAGCAGTTTAACTAAACAATGCGAGTAAGTGAAATTGACAAAAGCCTGGTTTGAAATCGACAAAAGACTACAAATGAAATTAACAATAGGCTCTCGAGATATCCTTTGTGCCGGCTTTCTGCGCTTTTCACCTTTTCAAATTCAAATCAATTTGTCAGCGAAAATCTTCGCTTTGGAGACCTCTCCGCTAAAAAATTCTATTCATAAACAACTGCCAAACGAGATGACAGAAAAATTTTAAAAGCCCGAATAAAAATTAGAAAGGAATTTTAAAATCACTTTTGTCTTGTCGACTGCGTAACAGTCTCATAAAGATGAGAGCAGATATAAAGTTATTATTATATTTAGGATTGAAAGTTGAAAAAAAGAAAAGAAAAAGGATAACAATTGTCATGTTTCCTGTTTGCTTTCAAGGGATTATAAATCACTTTTATTTATCATACATTTATTTTTTTTTCGTAAAAAATAGAAGAAGAAAATAATAACAAATAAATGAAAGAGGTAAGAAAATGTTTTTTGAATTGCAAATTAGTCTTCAGGAATATCTTTATGAAATCACTTCAGTCTGCAGGCGTTTCTCTCTTTCTGTCTTTCTGTTTCTTTGCTTCTCTGTCTCTTTCTCTCTATCTTCCTATTTGTGTTTTTTTAATATATTTTCTTCTCTATCCAGTCTGTTTTATGTTTTCTTTTTCCTTCATTTTTAACAAATGTATATATTCCGAATCAATACGTAAATGTTTATAATTTGAAAAAAAAAAAAAAAAATTTACAGTGTTTATCTATTCACAATTCTTGGCTTTGCTCTGTCTTCGCCAGTGCTTGCCGCCATATCCAAACCAAACTGGCTTCCAGTCCAGCTCAAACACCATTGTGAGCATGTGGATATCAGTTTTATTTATTTCATTATTAATTTTCTTAGGCGGGCTGAGGGTGCTGCGCGCACCTGGGAAAACCCTCTCAACAGCAGAAAAAAAAAAAAAAAATGAATGTGTTAGTTTTATAACGAAAGCAATATCGCTTGATCTCGAAATAAAAAAGTAAAATAAAATAAATCTTTGCCATTCCTTCCTCTCGAGAATTTGTTAGCATCCTTAATAAACGATCAGTTTAAATCAAATCAGCTCTTAATTCCTCTAACCAGTGTTACAGCCGCGGGTAAATTCCCGCCGTTTCCCGCGCGCCGACTAGCGCGCGCGCTGCCTTACGATCGTCGCTCAATTTCAGCTGACAAGCGTCGCGTGACGGTTCCCATTCCCAAGTAATTGGCGGCACGCTCGTGCTATTTGTCTTAAAGGGACATAATTCAATTCGTTATTGATTGCCCCTTTAAGACCGCTACTACTGTGGCGCCGATTTGTTTCCGTATTTTAACCTTTACTTCTATTTTTATTTCTTATTTTTTATTTTTTATTTATGGAGGGGGAGAGGGATCCTTTTTTAATTCTAATTTTATTTTGATTTTTTTTGTTTCTTATTTTTTATCTGTTATTATAAGGGCCAACCCTCATTTAACCCTAATTTTTTTAACATTAACCTTTTCCTTCCTGTTAACGTAATTATAATGTTAAAGATGATAAAATGTGCTTACCTGTCAAACACCGTTAGGAAAAAGGTTTATTACATCAGAGGCCCCTTTAAGGATTTTCAGTTTTCAAATAGCTGTTCTCTTAATCTCAGAGTAGTAAAAAGAGTGTTAGTACTGCCATGAATTCAGTGATTTTTATATACTATCTTAGCTGTAACAAAATACAGGTCTGCTTCATCTTAAATGTTAAATATATATAGACATATTTGCATTTGATTTTATTGCTATTTTTTAAAGTGGTTTGAATAGTGTGTATGTATGTATGTATGAATGTATCCATACTTTCAAAGAAATAGTTTCTATTAACATACAAACATTGATTCATACTACATATATATATATATATATATATATATGTATACATATACATACAGAGACAGAGAAAGACAGACACACGTACGTCTGTGCATGTATGTAAGCATGCTAGTACTGTTGTTCCCACCTATTTATATCATTTTCGATCATTTTAAATCGTTTTTTTTAACACGATTATTGTGTTACATTATTAACATTTTATTTTATTTAACGCTTTGCTTGGTTTACTTCTCTTATATATTTTGTTTTTGTTGTTCTTTTTCTTTGTTTCTTTGTTTGTTTTCCTTTTGTTTTTGCTTTTTTTTTATTTCCCATGCGGGCCCGAAATAGAAAAAGTTGTATATGTAAGTACAGCTGTAGAGTTTATCAAACAAGACCTTCCCTCAACCGCTCTTTGGTTTATCAAATACTTTATATTTTATTACAACCCAGTATAACATCAATACTTTTATCATTTATAAATTAATATAATATAGTATAATATAATATAATATAATATAATATAATTACTTACGACTTTGAAATATCCAAGCGTCTACGTTAAAATTTATAATTTATTCATGACGTCACAATACCGTGACCTTTAACCTAACGTTACGTTGTTCACCTGGCGCAAGCTAATAAAAGATTATCTATATGCTGTTTGTAAACACTTGATACATTCACGTGCTTGCAGTTTCACGATATATAAACCAGATCAGAAACTCGCAATCACGTCCACTCTCCCTATAAAATATTTAAAAACCAAAACATCACAAATAAACATCATTTTAAAGGCCAATTTCTCCAAAACACTGGCGCTGTTGATATTGTTCGGTTTTATTTATTTATTTGCAGTATTAGTAGAAGAAGCAGTAGTAGTTATAGTAGTAGATATGTAGTGGTAATAGCAGAAGCAGTAAAAGTGGCAGTAGTATTTAGAAAAGGAGTAGTAGTAGTAGTAGCAGCTGTTGTCGTAGTAATAGCAGCAGCAGTAGTTTTAAAGAAGAATCATCTATAGCATTAAAAGTTGCTGTTGTAGTTATAGTAGTAGTTGTCATAGTAGTAATTGTTGTTGCAGTAGTTGTAGTAGTAGCAGTAATAGCCATATCACCAGTAAAACAGATCTCCTGCCCACTCTTACTTCCACAATATTTGTTTTTTTCGTTTCTTTTATCCTTCACACCTAATCACCCTGACCTCTCCCCACCCCCTGAGTTTCTGCTGTTAGATCAGTTTCACGCGGGACGTACCAAATACCGCGAAGAGTTAAAAAGTGCCCGCGCGCTGCTCGTTGTCACTGTCGAAGACGAGTGACTGCGACGTGTGCCCCGCTGGGACTGACGACTGGTATCCGGTAATTTGTTTACACAGCGTAAAATTATGTCTACACCTGTCGACTCAAACAAATATGACCTGTTAACTGAAGCAGCAATTGGAATTAAGGGTGTTTTTTTAAAAGCGAGAGAAAGATATATGGAGATGTGGAGAGAAGATAAGACTAGGGAGGGAGAGAGAGAGGGTTGAGGGTGGAGGGACAGAGAGACAGAGACAGAGAGAGAGAAAGAGAGAGAGAGAGAGAGAGAGAGAGAGAGAGAGAGAGAGAGAGAGAGAGAGAGAGAGAGAGAGAGAGAGAGAGAGTGAGTGAGTGAGTGAGTGAGTTAGGGCGGAGAACAGAGAAAGAAAGAGAATTAAGAGAGACAGAAAGACAAAACCTAGACAGTGAGACTGAAAGAAAGAATGAAAGAAAGAGACAGAGACAGGTAGACAAATAGAAAGTATTGTAATTATGAAAGGAATATGTTCTCAGGCCGTTATACTAACATGAAGCATTGAAGTAGATTTGTATTAATTATAAAAAGTTTTTTCTTAGTTGATATTTGAAACTTCCACTCGTTTTAATGCTCTTCTTTAGTTACTAAATATAAATATAGCTTTGTTAATAACTACTAATACTATTACTACTACTGTTACAACTACTACTACTACCACTAATATTAATATTAATACTAATATTAATATTAATACTAATATTAATATTAATACTAATAGTAATATTAATATTAATACTAATATTAATACTAATACTAATATTAATACTAATACTAATATTAATACTAATATTAATACTAATACTAATATTAATACTAATATTACTGTTAGCACTACTACTACTAATACTACCACTACTATA
The DNA here is from genome assembly GCA_012295275.1 of Chrysomallon squamiferum. Taxonomy (NCBI): domain Eukaryota; kingdom Metazoa; phylum Mollusca; class Gastropoda; order Neomphalida; family Peltospiridae; genus Chrysomallon; species Chrysomallon squamiferum. The sequence goes on from CM022666.1 coordinate 8,843,045, forward strand.
ACGTATTATATTGCTGCTAAGCTTACTAAAGCATTCCTATTATTATCGTTACTACTACTACTATAACTTTACTTCTACTACTACTATTACTACTTCATACATGCAATTATTTATTTCTTTGTTTATTTATTTATTTATTTATTTATTTATTTATTTATTTATTTATTTATTTATTTATTTATTCATTCATTCATTCATTCATTCATTCATTCATTTATGTATTTATTTACAAATTAACAGATGTGCCTGTAGACACTCAAACAACCAAACAAACCAGATTAATAATTACATTAACAACCTTATAATCTTCACCGTATCTTATTCCAACCCTAAAAACAAAAAACTCCACCCTATCCACCCCTTCTCCGACTGAACATTGTTTTATCTATAAAACAAAGCCTCTCCCTCGGGGCGTAATTATCAGTCGACGGAGGGTCCCCGTGACAAGGAAACTGAGGTTGCCCGCGGCTTCCACTGTAAAGTAAACTGAATACAGCCAAGTCTACTACACAAAATGTCTGATTCTCAAACAATGCGCTCCTATTTGCACCATGTGATGCCAGCCACGAGAGGAAAATGGAAGATATATTTATGGCTTTCGGAATTCTATGGCGGGCAACGAAATCGTCAGCCGCCTGTTTATAGCGAAGTCGAGAAGCGAAGCTAAATAGTTATGTTACTCGCAAACAACAATAGAATCTTTTTCCTCTTTTGTTCTTTATGAGTTGAGGGATTCAACTGGAATGAAATGATTATAGGAATAATTTTTTTTTTTTTTCTCTCTCTCTCTTTCTCTCTTTTTACATGTGTAGCATGTGAAACAAATCGTTTTTCGTTTTGTTTTTTAGACTTTGTGATTTTCTGAGGTTTTTGTATTCAGTAGGAAGATTTTAAATGAAATAAAAAGCATCATAAAAATACTTCTTACAGTTGCCATGGCAACCAATTATTGTTAATTTCCATGTGCGATGAGTAATAATCATTAGTGGAATCTGCACAGAGCGGTTATAACGAAATCTGTTTGTTTGTTAAAACACGGACAGAACAACGGACAGGCGGACAGTCCAGTGAAGACAACATTTACTAAGATTTCTTTATAATCATTTATTTTATAAATAATTAAATTATTAATACATTCATATAAATAAATAAAAATAAATAAATAAATATATATAAATAAATATATATATATATATATATATATATATATATATATATATATATATATATATATATATATATATATATATATATATATATAATGTATGTATGTATATATAAATAATAATGTAACTAATATAATAGAATAAAATCCATACAAGTAATAAATAAGTAAACAATTTAAGTTAATCATTTAAATAAAATAAAATTAAATTAAATTAAATTAAACTGATAGTAATTCAAAGCAAACAAAATCAGGTTTCGCCACACAAACATTAAAAACAAATTTTATTCTAATCGGCCGCTTTACGCTAACTCGTAATAATTAAATAAATTATGAATGAATGAAAGAAGGTGGGAAGGAATAAATTAACGAATGTACCCAAAAAGCAACGAATTTATGCATAACAACATGACAACCCAAATACTTAAAATCAGATATGTGATATGTGTATATATAATGACAATACCTGACAGGGGACACATTGTTGCTATACAAAGTACTACTTTCATAAATTAGCAGCAACAAATACACTGTGTGGTCCTTCCCATTGTCAGAACACTACACTGAGCTACTGGCGTTCGTAATCCAGTCTGGTACCCGGCTAGAACGGGAAATAGACCAATATGGGCAGTACACTCTCTGACTCACAACTCACAACTTTCGAATTACGATTAAAAAGAAGAAAAATATTTAAATTATTACGCCATGCTTTAACTGTCAAAAAAATTAATAATAGTAATAGTAATAAATAGAAGAAATGACATAAGAAATAATAGATAAATAAAGAAATAAAAGAAAAAGAAAAGAAAAGAAAAAGAAAGGAAGATATAACGGATAATAAGCTTTAGTAATGAAGATGTTTTTAATGTATGTTAGCTTTCTCAAAAATATCAAATTTTCTTAAACATTATCATTTCTTAAACGAAAAGTATTATTTCAGTAATATGTATGAAGATATATGTGTGTATGTGTAGGTGCATGCATGTATGTATAGGTATGTATGTATGTATGTATGTGTAGTGCATATATATATATATACATATATGTGTGTGTGTGTGTTTGTGTGTATATGTATGTATGCATGTACATGTAAGTGTCTGTATGTGTATGAGTTTAACATATACATATATGCATACATACATACACACATACATACACACATACATACACACACATACAAACATACATACTTTACATATACACCCACACTCACAGACATTAACATGCACACACAAAACAGATAAAACAGATAGCACATATCTAGACCTATTAACGATTCCGCTGTGTTATACAAATATTTCTCAACCACTGACAACGTCAGCAATGTTTAGCGTGACACAACTCAGACGTCGTTACAGCGACGTTAACGAGGGATTACCAAACACGATACGCCAACAAAACGAACGCGACAAACGCAAAGTGAACACATTTAAATAACAGAGTAAAAATGTCAACAGCCCGCAAAACGAAAATAAAGTGAAGATGATAAAACACTCAAAGCTGTGACTCGACATAAACCTCGATTTTATGACATCCGACCTCTTCGTAGAACACCGAATTATATAATGTGTCAGAAAGCTAATAGCTAAAAGCTTATCTTATGTGGGTTTGAGGGAGGGGTATGTGGGGAAAGAAGGTAAATGTCAGTAATTAGCTCATAAGTGATAACGGAATTCAAAATAAAAAAAAAAAAAATTTGTTTGATTATGTAATTAAAGATCGTAATATTTGTATGTGTGTATTTGTGCATATCTGTATGTGTGTATATGTGTATGTGTGTATGTGTATTTGTGTATGTGTGTACGTGTATTTGTGTATGTGTGTATGTGTATTTGTGCATGTGTGTATGTGTGTATTCGATGGATTTGAACATTCGTTTGAATTAAATAAAGCCTAGCATATAGAAGCATACACACATACAACACACATGTATGCACATACATGCATACACACACATTCACACATACATACATATACACAGTATATACATAAATACATACATACATATACATATGTATGTTTACATAGATACACAGATATATGTATAGAATGTCTAAATGCTGTATAAAATATACAAACAGACGAACAAAAAGGGTTAAACGACATATACATGTGAAATTCGATGAACTATACAAACATTCACACAAAGAGATTTAAACTGACTTACATAACGAGAAACATCTCACAAACATTACCTAGCTGTCCGCTCGCACAACGAATTCTTTTCGTAAATATCTTCTCTTTTTTCTTTTTTTTTTTTTTTTTATATTTTTTGTTTAGCTTTAGATGTCATAGATTCATGTTATGGCGACTGGACTCTTTTCAAGCAAGTCTGAAAAGAGGGTTTTTGCAAAAAGCTGCTATTGTGGCTGAAAGAAAAGACGTACGTTAAAACTCTGGCCCGGCGAGTGTATCATTTCGCATAGCGAGCCGCTATAATGCACGTTAGTCGATTCCTTTGTGCTTGGGATAATGGCCCACTTGAAAAAAGCCACAAAGAAGGCGGCGTTTCATTGTATGCACACAATACAACCCGCTTCTAAATATGTTCAGTATAATACAAATGAAGTGAACGGGTCTAGCAAACGGTACCATGAAACTGTCTATAATCGTAGTAGCCCATTGGATTGTCGCCGATAATTTTTTTTTTTTTTTTTTTTCTTTTAGTTTGCTTTTCTTTACTTGTCCCACCATTAAATCGACTTCAGGCTTTATTTCTTTTTTTTTTTTTTTTTTTTTTGTTATGCTTTTTTTTTTTTTTTTTTTTTTTTTTTTTTTTTTTTTTTTTTGTTCGCTACTGGAGACTTTGTAAATTGTTTCTCAAAAGGTTGAGAGAACATATATGAAGTCTAGGTAAAGAATACGGCATTGAATTTCGCATACAAGACCAACATAATGACGGGAATTCTTGGCAACAGTTGTAAAGTTGTTTTCTTCCAGTTTTATTTTATTTTATTATTACACCTTTTTGTTACTCGTTTTATTGTTCATAGACCTGGCGTTTGTATTGTGTTTTGTTTCCTTTAGGTTAGACGAGCCACGTACAAAACAGCGCAAACACACAAAACCATGCTTCGGTGGGAAACTTAGGCTTAAAAGAAGCGTTCTGTGAAAGCAGGGTAGTTTCCGAATAACAGTCTCTAAGAGGGACATTTCTCTTTGTATATAATGAATATTTTTTTATATTTATTCGTTGTAGTAGTTAATAAAACTATTCATGATAAACTCGAGTGATCTCAGCATACTGCATAAAAGAAGAAGTTGTTATTCTGAAGATTAAAACATGAATCGAGCTATTAAAAATAAACATACATTGTTATAGCTACATTCTGAAACACCCGTATAGAATTTCACTCAAGTTTATACCTAGATATATAAGTATTCTCACTCATAAGAACTCACAGATAAAACCAATTGATACACACACATTTATATAGATACACACACATTTATATACACATATACAGGACTACACAAAAAAAGAAGATATTTATAGATACTCTCAGACAAGTACGGTAAGATCTACAAACTATCAGTTATATAGACACTCACATATACGTACGGAACGATCTACCCAAACTAAACTAACATTATAGAGACATTTACCCATTTATATAGAGACACTCACATATACGTAGGGTAAGATATTCACAAACTAAACTAACATTATAGAGACATTTACCCATTTATATAGAGACACTCACATATACACGTAGGGTAAGATATTCACAAACTAAACTAACATTATAGAGACATTTACCCATTTATATAGAAACACTCAAATATACGTAGGGTAAGATATTCACAAACTAAGAGTTATAGAGATATAAACACATTTATATAGACACACACAAACACATAGGCTAAGATATATTCAGCCAGTCATAGATATACAGACAGCACCACAGAGGTTTACAGTCATAGAAACAGAAATATAGATAAAGGGATTCACTGGAACGTATGGATGCAGATTCGATTTTTTTTTTTCTATTTCGATTTCTTTATGTTATTTTCTATTTATTTTTTCTTAGCTTGTTTCGTGTTAATTTCTTTTATGTTTTCTTTTCTTTTTTTCATTATTCGTTTACTTTTTTCTTCTTTGTTTCTTCCACTCTTGTATTTTTCTCACATTTACTTCTTTTTATTATTTTTATAATTTCTTTTCTTTATTTTTATTTTATTCCTTTTTTCTTCGTTTTATACACAGTCATTATTATTATTATTCACGTAGTCTCTTCTTTTATTCATTACATTCATTCTACTTTCATTTCTTCTTTTTTTCCATTCATTTGATCTTGTCTCTTTTCTCCTTTTCCTTTCTTATTAAACTTGACCAAACTACAGTCACAAAAAGATTTTTCTTCCAAGCAGCGTCATTCCAGCACTGTCTTGCAAAGACTACGACCACGACCAGTCCTAACGAGAAAATATCGAAACTCGCAAAAAAAGGAAATATTTCTTTTTATTTTTATCTTTTTTCTTTTTCTTTTGCAAGCATCTGAAGAAGCGTGAAAGAATTGCAAGATTTTCTGGGCACGCGAGCTGATTTACAAATCCGGCCATTCAACAAGAAGACAACAGAAAAAGATGACTCGGAAATGGCATTCAATGAACGCACAAAGGCACGTGCGTCTTAATAGACGGCCCGAGATGAGCCGAGATGGCAGTGTTTAAATGGATGCCTCAGTCTGCGAAGTTAAACCCGTCACTTTGGTCTAATCGCGTCTTTTTTGCCTCCAGATTGGAGCCGCACTAAAGGATGGCCGAATTTCATCAGGAACGAAAAGACGCCATAGAATTTCTCCTTTTCACTGTTTAGCTGAAGCTTTCAAAAGGGACGTCACGTTTCTTGCAAATGAAATATGTGCAGATATTCTATGCAGCTTCAACGTATCGGATGAGGGAGACAGAGAGGAAAAAGAATCGGGACTCGGGCTTGATAAATAAGAGCATTGTTCGGACCGACACGATAAAGTGTCCCAGTATTTAGAGGAAAATGTATTTCTCTTGGTGAATACGGGATGCTATCAACTGCTGTATTCATCGCTCGCATCAGCGGGGAAGAGGCCTATTCACAAAAGTAAAATATGATAGTCACTTCTCAATGGTGATTTTCAATGGGTTCTGGAAAATATCTCCTCGCGTCCATTGTACACGCGCTTTTTGAAGGAAAAAAAAAAGAGTTTTTCTATGGGCAGAATTCACTGATCAACCGAAGTGGTTGAAATTGCAGCGAAGTTACAAAGCAGGAGGGCTGAAAAGAGAGATATTCGTAAAGAAAGTGAAACAAAAGCGGCTCCATTACTGTGTTATTGGATGGCTGACGCGTCGAATACTGTACATATTTGCAAAGTGTTAAAGCAAATATTTAATGGCTTGCGACTTTGGTGTTCTAGTCAGCGGGAGGAATTAAGTGAACACGTTAAAGCGTGCGACAAACACACGAATCTGAACAACTCTCCTCGCTTTCCTTTCTCTATCTCTCTCTATCTTTATCTTTCTGATCCTCTCTCTCTCTCTCTCTCTCTCTCTCTCTCTCTCTCTCTCTCTCTCTCTCTCTCTCCCTGATCCTCTCTCTCTCTCTTTCTCTCTCTCTCTCCCTGGTCGTCTCTCTCTAATCTCTTTCTAGCTCTCTATTTTTTTTATCTTTCTATCTGTCTTTCTCCCCCTTAACTATCTATCCATCTCTCTCTCTCTCTCTCTCTCTCTCTCTCTCTCTCTCTCTCTCTCTCTCTCTCTCTATATATATATATATATATATATATATATATATATATATATATATAAGCGTGTTCACCAAAACTTTCTGTCTTTGTGTCTCTATCTCCCTATCCATGTTTAACTTTTTCTCTGTCTCTTTGTATTATCATATTTAATTTGTTAATAAGTTAGAGAGACAGGGAAGGGCAATTTAAAAATATTACACATCAAATTACACACACACAGAGTGAGAGAGAGAGAGAGAGAGAGAGAGAGAGAGAGAGAGAGAGAGAGAGAGAGAGAGAGAGAGAGAGAGAGAGAGAGAGAGAGAGAGAGAGAGAGAGAGAGAGAGAGAGAGAGAGAGATTTTAAAGTTATTACACATCAGATTACGAAATATAAATAAATGAATTAATATATATACATACACACACACAGAGAGATTTTTAAAATTATTAGACATGAGATTGTAAATACCAAAGAAATTATATATATTTATATATATATACACACACACACACGCATACACACACATACACCCACACACAGACACAATTATTACAGTAACATAAAACTTACCTTCACAAGCAAACAAGAATCACGTCACGTTTTCGTAAAAGAATCATAACGACGTTACCAGCAAACAGATTCCATGTGAATGTGTTTCAGTTGTATATTTATTTCTCTGTCCAGGTACGACGACACGAGAAATTACACGAGAACCTTTTGTCGACGTTACAAAAGCGCCAGTCAGTTAAAAGCTAATAAACCTGGGGAATGAAAAGGAAGCGAAGCACTATGGGTATAAAAGCGCATGGTTTATGGTATTGGGTAGATTGTGCCACACATTTTCCGTTCTATTGTTTATGGTAAATGTCTGTCAGTACATGAGTCGGGATTTCCATAAGCCAGTTCGGTCTCCAAAGGTCGCCTATTGTGCAGGGTTTTTTGTTCGTGAACAAATACGACTTTGGTTACTTTTTGTTTTCATTGTGTTCGTTTTCCACACTCGAAGGATCATGATATGTAACATATTTTGTTTCAAAAGCGAAGTGGAGAGCAGACGTGTAATATTTAGACATTATTTGTCTTTGTGAATCGATGACTGACTGAATGTTTCATTACCCTTTATTATTATCATTGTTATTGTTATTATTATAATTATTATTATTATCATCATCATCGTCATCATTATTATTACTATTATATTACTAGTATTTATTTATTTATTTATTTATTTATTTATTATTAATTTTATTATTACTACTTCTACTGCTGCTACAACTACTATTACTGGTACTGTTATTATTATTATTATTATTATTATTATTATTATTATTATTATTATTATTATTATTATTATTATTTCAGGTTAAATCGTTTATTATGTAATGTGAAACTGTTAAGTAAGTCTTTCTTGCATCATTAATTTTATATTACTTGTTGTGTTTTTACATGTTCCTCTATAAGTATATGTTTGCATGTGTGTACGTATTTATGTATGTATATAATATATAGGTAGGTATGTGTTTAAATATCTCTTTCTCTCTCTCTCTCTATCTCTTTCACTCTCTCTCTCTCCCTCCATCTCTCTCTCTCTTTCTCTCTCTCTCTCTCTCTCTCTCTCTCTCTCTCTCTATATATATATATATATATATATATATATATATATATATACATATATTTCTGATACTATAAACACCATCAAAAAACTTCACTGACGATTCCGTTTCAGTATCTACTGAGTTTTGAACTCTTAGCCTATAGTTTTAAAAGTAATGACTTAACCATTGATCATAGTAATGTTTATACTCAGTGTCATTTCAGAAGTAAAAAATGAACGTATTCCGTCCGTACGTCTGATTTTGCGTTCCATTATTCACTGTCATTCTTTTTTCTTTTTTCTTTCGTTCTTTCATTGTTGTATTTATTCGCTTCTATTTTTTATTCTGTGATCACTACTTTAAATGACTGGCTGATCTATTTATCCGTCGGTCGTTCATAACGGCACACATATACAATTAAAATAAACTAGTGATAACTATTCATTCATATCATTAATGCTGGGAGATTTGTTTTTTGTTTTTGTTGTTGTTTGTAAGACAGACTAAACCGAATCGTAGTGATAATTCTAAATAACATCAAATAAAATAAAACAAATTCAGACATATATATATATATATATATATATCGTAAATAAGACAAATAAACAAATTTATACATGCATACAAATACACCCATACACAGAAAACACATTATGCACACACATGCACACATACACACATTCACACACACACTACCCACATACATGACAGATACATAAAAAAACAAATACATACATACATACATACATACATACATACATACATACATACATACATACATACATACATACATACATAATACACTTAAAATAAACTTATTCCAGATACATGTCTATCGTAATTTAACAAACACATGATCACTCGCAGACATATACTCAAACGATTACAATGCACTAACCGCATACAAATTTAATGATCTTGAAACGTATACAACGATAAACATAAATATAAAAGATGAAATGCGATGAACATAAATTATAGCACACGCTAGTGCAGACCACGAAACACAGCGACAAGCACAGAAAGGAAGAGGATTAAAACTTACCTGTTCAACTGTCAGTCTCATCTTTCGCTTCCTGGGTTATTTGATTTCATCCGAGAAAAACAGTTCACATATTTTCCAGTCTGTAAATCCACGGAATTTTTGTTGTTGTTTTTTCACATATCTACACACACACACACACACACACACACACACACACACACACACACACACACACACACACACACACTGATTAACATACTAATAAACGCACACACACACACATTTATATACATACATACTCAGACTCCTACACTGACGCACACACACACACACACACACACACACACATACACACATGTCTGCATACAAACACACTTACATATACTAATAGTCATACACATACCCCAACATCCACGTACACATCACTCTGTATATAAACACATGAACATACATACGCACACTCGTACACACATCGATAGACTCACAGACACACAAACATATTCATATAAATACATTCACATACACATACACATAAATACACACACACACACACAAACATATCCGTATCGATATATTCATACATACATATACATACATACATACATACATACATACATATATACATACATACATATATACATACATATATACATACATACATATATCCATACATACATTTACACATTATTACACACATATATACACTCTTACTCCGCCACACACACACTCACACACATTAACGCACTCACGCACTAACCACACATACATTTACACATTATTACACACATATATACACACACTTACTGCGCCACACACACACTCACACACCTTAACGCATTCACGCACTGACAACACCAGTGTTAAATTAACAAACCTCTTTTCCTCCCAGTCCATGCCAAGAACTTGACAAATTTAAAATTCCACAGAAATTCTCTTTTTACACAGCAAAACTCTTCCAACAATCAAAAAACATTTCGACTCATTAATCCACTGATTCCTAATTCGATGTCTTCATTTAGAGAAAGCACACGGAAATCCTCTGTTTGTTTACATATATCCCCAGGTGTATTTCTCCTTATATCTATATCCACGTACGTACACATACGTATTAACGAACCGCTCGCTCGAAGCTGTCGCCGCGTTCTGGCTATATGTCGTCTGCCTTCGCATTGATCGACTATTTCCGGGTCGGCCCGGCGTACGAGCTCGTGTCTTCCTCGCACACAGCTCACGCCGTGTTGAGAATTACCGCCGACCAAAGGCGGACTTTGTTTTCTATTCACAACGGTCATCTGCTTTCAACGTTCGCAGACGAACCGTCCATTATAACGCCGTCGAGAAACACGGGTCTTTATCTTTGCGAAATATGTCGGACAATGCCGACTACGAACTTTCATTGTGGTCCCCTGGCAATGCCTTCAACCCAACCACCTCGTCTGTCTGTTCGTCCATACTCGCCCCGAGAGAAAAGCTCTGTTGAAAAGGTTCCGCTTCTCCGACACCCCCCACCATCACGGTATTACAGTACAAACCTCCTACGGCTTATAGAAATACGTTTACGTCCTTCTATTCAATGTGCTTCATCTATAGCTTAATGTCGTCCGAACAAACCAAACAATACGGAAAATAGGTAACAGGACATTAAACTTTGTTCTGTCTTCTCTTTATCAACCTAGGTATTTCTGTCCTTTTTCTTTTTTCTTTTTTCTTTTTCTTTTCTCTCTAGGGATTGGAGGGGGGTGGTTCCACAGTGTGGGGGGGACAATTCATCTTACGAAGATTTCATAGCAATAAAACGTGGGGGCTTCATAAAGTAAGTGAGAAAAGAGGCCGGGCTGGGATCGACGTGAATGCTATCAGATATTTTTAAGGCCTATTTCCAATAAAGATAAATAAAAATAAAGCCTCTTTTGTACGTCAATACTGCGGGCTAGAAACACGACAACAATACGAGTTGACTGGTTAACGAGAGCCAGTTGAAAACCAGTGTAGTAAATTAAACATAATTAGCGTTACACTATTGTCATACAATAGACTGGCTTGGCTGTCACTCGCATAATGCGATCACCTGTTTAAAAAGGTAATTTTTATTTTTTATGTTTTGTTATTCAGATGTTAAGTGTGCGCCGTGACACCTCGCGCTATCGTGTTTGTGTATATCTACGTGTATTACATACACTCTTATAATGTGTTTGTGTATATCTACGTGTATTACATACACTCTTATAATGTGTTTGTGTTTATCTACGTGTATTACATACACTCTTATAATGTATGCAGATAGGTGTTTGTGTATATCTACGTGTATTACATACACTCTTATAATGTGTTTGTGTTTATCTACGTGTATTACATACACTCTTATAATGTATGCAGATAGGTGTTTGTGTATATCTACGTGTATTACATACACTCTTATAATGTGTTTGTGTATATCTATGTGTATTACATACACTCTTATAATGTGTTTGTGTATATCTATGTGTATTACATACACTCTTATAATGTGTTTGTATATATCTACGTGTATTACATACACTCTTATAATGTATGCAGATATGTATATATGTGTATTACATACACTCTTATAATGTGTTTGTATATATCTACGTGTTATACATGTTATAATAGGTGTTTGTGATTATATACGTGTATTACATACACTCTTATAATGTGTTTGTATATCTACGTGTATTACATACACTCTTATAATGTGTGTGTGTATATCTACGTGTATTACATACACTCTTATAATGTGTTTGTATATATCAACGTGTATTACATACTCTCTTATAATGTATGCAGATAGGTGTTTGTGTATATCTACGTGTATTACATACACTCTTATAATGTATGCAGATAGGTGTTTGTGTATATCTACGTGTATTACATACACTCTTATAATGTGTTTGTGTATATCTACGTGTATTACATACACTCTTATAATGTATGCAGATAGGTGTTTGTGTATATCTACGTGTATTACATACACTCTTATAATGTGTTTGTGTATATCTACGTGTATTACATACACTCTTATAATGTATGCAGATATGTGTTTGTGTATATCTACGTGTATTACATACACTCTTATAATGTGTTTGTGTATATCTACGTGTATTACATACACTCTTATAATGTATGCAGATATATGCAAATATGTCACTGTATAGAATTGTATTACAACTATTGAAAATACACATACACACACATTATATAAATATATACATACACATTTATACATATTCATACACATATATACACACACACAAACATACACACACTTTAAACTATTCAAACATACATACATACACACACACACACACACACACACACACACACACAAACATAGACTCATACATATTATGCACAAAAGAAAATTTACAGAAAAATAAAAGATGTTTTCGTATGTGAATCCATCATTACTACTACTACCACAACTATTATCATCACCACTACTAATTCTCCTACAACTACTATTATTGCTCCTGCTGTTTCACTACTACTACTACTACTGCTGCTGCTGCTGCTGCTGCTGCTGCTACTACCACTAGGTTTATTATATTTTGTATATTTACTTTTTATATTATATCTTTTAATTTTATTCTTTTTTTTTCCTTTATTTATTTGTTTATTTATTAACTTTTTTATTATTTTATTTTATTTATTCTTTTCCCCCTTTATTTATTTATTTATTTATCTATTTATTTATTTATTTTGTAATAAATAAGATCACGCTAAAATCAGGTTAATTTAAAAAATATTTCTGTTGTACACCTCATTTTGTTTCATTATCATCATTTTCTTCTTTGTTCATCTTCTTCTCCCTTACGACTACATCTATCTATTAATAATTTTTTTACTAATCTCTCTTCTTTTTTTCTACAACCATGACTACATCTTCTTCTTCTACTACAACATCTGCTGTTGTCTTTCCTTTTTCTTCTTCCTTCCATTCTGTTTTTCTTTTTGTTCTTCTTCTTTTATGATCATTTTTTTTTTTTCTTTCTTTTTTTATGTGGACAGCTTATTCTTTTATCTTTTTTTTTTATTTAATCTTTTCTTTTTTTCAAAAATCGTTTTTCCTGTTCCCGTTATCATGTGACCTATCCGATCTTTTGACAAAAACACCCCTCCCATCCTTCAACCCTTACACCCACCCTTGTCTGCCTGACACGCGCCACTCTCACAAATGGGAAAATGATGACTAGGTGGCCGCACTTTGAATTCATCTGAACCTCTTTTCTCGCGCCGTAATGTTACTCAGAGGAGGTGGAAAACGCCACAAGAAATTTCACTGCTTTAAGCCGCCCGCTCGGCCCATTGTGCTCGCGAGAAGCGAGGGAGACAGAGAGAAAAACGCGATCTATAGCCGTTAATTAAAGTATCGAGCAAATAATACAGAGTTATTCCAATCTCAGTTGCTAAGTTTTCTTCTTCTTCATCTCGCCATCCCTTCATAAATCAGGGCGAAAGAATGGACCCATTTTTCTTTCTAACTGCATTTAACCCCAGTCAAATCGGCGCACCATTTCTATAGGCGCATAAATGCGACCATTCAATGCTTAGAAATTCGGTAACGTTTTTACGCATGCGCATAGGCGATTCCCATTCGTTGGCCGTGATTACGGTAAAATAAGCTTTTATGAAACCTGCTTCAAACGCTGCAAAAGATCTCATCATCAACATCTGCCTCCCTACATTCCTTTTCAATTCGTAGCTGAAAAACCAGGCAGGGTTCTTTTGTAGAGGTTCCAGCGTAACTGAATTGCTGACGAAGATTCGGTATTGTTCGCCTCTCTGACTCAGTGTTCTTTCAACAGAAACGAAATCTGAATCTATTTTCTTCTTGTAAGGGTATGGAAGTGACAGAAGTGGGAAGATTTTTTTTTCTTTCTTGCTTTCTTTTTCTTCTTTCATTTGTATCTCTTTTTTGTCTTCTCATTTGAGTGTCGGTTTTCTTATTCGTTTTCCATCATTTTAAAAAAAATTCTCTCTCTTTTCAGACTTAATTTTTTTTTTTCACTCTTTTCTTCTTCACTTTTCATTCTTTTTATTTCTTCAGTTTATTCTTTTATTACAGTCTTTCTTCTTCTTTCCTTCGAATATTTTTCTCTTTTTTTTTCTTTGTTTTTTCCTTAATTTATAAATTTACATTTAGGTTTTTTTAACTGTAAAAGCGCTTCCAATTATAGTTCTAATTTAAATAAGCATCACTATCCATCAGTCTTAACATTGCAACAATGGTGGATCCAACGTCGTTTTGGAGTCAGGACTCAAACAGAACTGACTGCTGGCTGCACACAATTACAAAAAGTGTTATCCTGATTTACTTATGTACTTAAAGTCAACGTGAAAAAGTTCATTAAACGATGAAGATCCAGCAGGTATCTAACTCAATTACCAACGCCTTCATTTGTAGAATATATTTCAAATTATACATAAATATTTGTCATCTGTACTGTTCCCAGTTTGATGAAAAATAATTACAATACATGATAAGTAATAAAATCCATACCTTTGTTGTGAATTCACTTCACAGGTAACAAAGTAAATATAAAGAACGTCCCGTCGTGTTTCTAAGATGTTTCTAATAACTGATGACGTCATAATGATCCGACCTTTGACCTTGTGATTACTGCAGGTATTACGTATTAGGTAAACACCGTTTTACTTGTGTGGGTTTTCTTTTGCTTTTATTTATTTATTTATTTATTTATTTATTATTATATACTGGAATTTGTTACCCACATACAGTTATTTGTGGTTGGTGGGGGTGGTTTTGGGGGGGTTCAACTTTTATTATGTTTATGTTTTATCATGCTTAACATAAATATGCATACAAATTTGCAGACACACAACACATTCACACGAACACATAAAAAACACACACACGTACAAACACACAAACACACACATATATATATATAGCCATTACAAAATCAAAACATTTAATAAATTAATTATGTAAACAGAAATATATTGCACACACATGGATGCGTACGCACAGAAAAAACACATAATAAACGCATACAGCAATTACAAACACTCCACAAACAAAACATCATAAATCTTTTCTTTCACCAAGAAATAAACAAACAGACAGACAGACAGAGAGACAATCATCCAATGCATCAGCACATACTTAAACACATTCGTGTTACCGAGTGCGATGTCAGTCAATTATGACGTCACATCGTACGATGATGCAGCGGGTCAATAGACGCAGGCTGAGCCGCACAAAGAACGTGGTTGTTTTGAAAGACGATATTCCCTTGTTATACACACCACATCCTCGTTTTATTATCCAGTCCCATCATTAACCTGGGTTTTCAACCGCTTCGTCATTTGCAATCGTTTCGTTTCTTTTTATTCAAATTGATTTCCGATTTTATATTGCACCGGAGTTAAACGGTAGCGTCATCAAATTTCGTAATGGTAGGTTTGATTGGACAATAATTATAGACCGTGCGCCCCATTCTTTATTTCCAAACAACTAGCAGTCGATAAACGGAGAATTCCTTTCCTTCTTTTCATTTGTTCTGGCGTCCATTTTCAACAGCGCTTCAAAGAAATGCTACGCTTTTACCACGTACCATAGATTTCTCCAATTATGTGTGTGTGCCCCAAGTCGATATATCTATTTTCTTTTTCTTTCCAGTAGAATGTCTAACATTAATTTTTTGATTCTTTATATTTCACATTTTTCTGTTTTCTTTGTTTTTCTTTTCCTTTTCTTTTCTTTTTCTTTTTTCTTTTTTTTTTTTTTTTCTTTATTATTTTATCTTGTTTGATTTCTTTATTTTTTATTATTAATTTTTTTTTTAAAAGAAAGAAAAAACAATAACCGAAAACACAAAACAAACCCAGAAAGAAGCATTACATATAATTAGCACAAGTATTTTGAATAATATGCATGTATGTGTGAGTTTGTATGTATTGTATGCGTATGTATGTGTGTACGTGCGTATGTGTGTGTGCATGTATGTATGTATGTATGTATGTATGGGTGTATGTAGTGTGCATGTATTTGTGTGATGGTATATATGTATGTTTCTGTGTATGTGTGTAGGTATGTATTTATGTATGTGTTTATGTATGTATGAGTGTATGTGTGTATGTATGTATATTTTTGTGTATGTATGAATGTATCTATTATGTATATGTATAGTTATATATCTGTTAATGTACGTATATATGTAAGTAATAAAATAACTTACGTCCGTCTCGGTTTTTATCCATTCGTTTAAAAATGAACAAGTTACACATCAGCTCATTCAGTCGTAAAGCCAGAACGTGCAAGTCGTCTGAGCAGACCTGCACGAGCGATGAGTGATCCAGTGACACTCGTTTGAAAACCTCGGTTAGCTCAGTCAACGAGACCTTGCCCGAGATGTCACGGGTTCCCGGGTCAACCCTCGACTGTTCATCTGTTAACTATTTCAACCAATCATCGATTAACCGCATGCTACAAAGAGAGTGGTGTGTGTTTAATGTTTATGGGATCTTTTTTTATTAGTATATCGTTATTGTGTTTAATTATGTGTTGTATATTTATATTTAACAAACGTTGGTATTAATAAGATATGTAGAGATATTTTATGTTGTAGGTTTTGTTCTTTTTCATCTTTTTAAAATTTTATTTTAATTTATTTACTTATTCTTTTTTTATTTTATTTTATTTTATTTTATTTTTTTCGTGGATTTTATATAAAGGTTAAAATATCTAGACAATTTACGTACTTGTTCATGTTCGTTTGAGGGGCAGATTTAGTAGCAGACCCTTGTTGATGGGTCAACGCGTTATGTCATGACAATTCCCACTATTACTAGTTATACAGACACACACCCAGACAATGAGAATATAATTTCAAAAATCAAATTCTTTCCTTCATAATAAAATATACATTGGTCGGGAATTACAAACGAGATGGGATCTGGCTGCGATCATTTCCCATAATTCTGTCTGATCAATTACAAGGAAAGAAATAAGCAGACGACAGTTATTTAAAGCCGTAAACATGATAATGTTTGTATAAATATAAATTCTAAAAGTATAATTTAAAAATTAATCATAAAAATTACGGTACTTACGTCATAATTTCATCTTGTCTTGTTTCCAGATGATAGAGATGACAGTCCTTGTTCAAAATACCAGAAGTGTTTAACTGAGTCCGTATGTCCAGTAGCTAATCCATTTGATAATCTCCTGACATTCAAAGGAAAGAGCTGTTACAGGTTTCCTCTCTAGTGTATATGACAATATAAAATCCAAGACAGCAGTACACAATAATAAGAAGAAACAATTTAGCTTTCTGCTTTCAAAGAATTTGTTAATAATATTACTTCTACTATGCTACTACTACGACTACAACGACTATTACATCAAACAAATTTATAAGTAAATAAACAAATTAACTAATAAACTATCAAACAAATACGTAAATAAACAAACAAACAAACAAATAAGTAAGTAAACAAAAAAAAAAGCAAGCAAACAAGCGAGCAAACAAACAAACAAACAAAAAAGTAATCTAGAAAATTGCTTCTTTATAAAAGCTTTCTGCTATATCCACACTTAACCGCAGTTTAAACAAATTATACTCTCGCCAAAAAAATCAAATAATAAAATAAAAAAAATCAGCAATTTCCCACGGCACACTGAAACTTTCTTCGTTTGCATATTTCATGCGAGAAATAGAAAACGTCTACATATGACAATATATCGCATTGTTATGAAGTGAAAAATACGTCTGGATGGTACACACAGGCAAATGGTGTTGATTTCCAGCGAATCACAAGAGAAACAAAAGAATGTCTAGTTTGTCAATTGTGGCTATTATTCCAGTACGTGATGCAGTGTATGGCTAACTGCACTGAGTATAACAATGGCCGTATCACACACACAGAAACAGACAATACGAAATAGACAACAGCCCGCTTGGAAATTGACCCTATTCAATACAGACCGTGTAGTTGATGAATACGTTTTTCCCTGGAAATATGCTTTTCTGATGTAGATTATTGAATGGTTACATTATGGGACTTTGTCAGTGCCTTCGTGGCGGGGGGTATGTTTGCGTGAGAGAGAGAGATACATACAGAGAATCAGTTTCAGAGAGAAGATAGGAGATAAAAATGTTGAAAAGAAAGTGAGAAAAACAGACTGACATGTAGACAGTTGACAAGCAGAAATAACCCAATCAATAGAAAGATAGAGATAAAAATATAGTTAGGAAAACCGAAGATAGATAGATATGCATGAAGACAGATAGATAGATAGGTAAAGAGGTATAGAGATAGATACATAGACAGACACACAGATAGATAGACAAGAAAAAAGAGAAAAAAATAATCAAAACTGTTCATGGTAATTAAATGCTATCAGTATACGCTTGGTTTCTTGATGTATAAGATACTTCATTATTTAACAATATAAAGTCAGATACACTTACACAGTATAACAAAGATTTTGACTAATTATACTGATTCAGTTTAGAGATGTGTTTGAACACTACGGCAAAGGAAACCAATTGATTTGCATAGACTAATTGTATTTCTAAAACAAATTAATTAACTCTTGAATCACCAACACCACTAAAACGATTTACTAAACTGGATTACTGCGTAGGCCACTTGTAACAAATTAATGAACTTGAATTATGAAGCAGAGCACCTGACGGATTTAGCTAAATTTGCGTAGATCATAAACTGAGTTGTATATCAATAACAAATTAACTCTTAAATGACAAAAACTACCAATACGATTAACTGAACATTTTTAAGTATCACCAAAACAAATTGGTAAACATCAGTTATAAAAATCACAAAAACGATTTGACTAAACTGGTTTATGAGACCGCCTGGCTATTATATCCCTTATCTACACATGCTTAACTCAGCCAATTTCACGTTGCTATGGAAATGCTCTCTAGCAACGGTTTATCTAATTTAATGAGTAATGACTGTTAAAACAGATTAAAATAATTTATTGGTTAATTAAAACATGTTAACTAAACTGATATAAATAAGAAATGGTTTAACCCATAGGTGATCTGTAAACTTTCATCATCTAACAGCAGTTTGACTAAATTTATTACAACCAAATGGTACCTCGACTTACTGTGCCCCAACTTACGAGTTTTTCGATTTACGAGCAGTCGCCCTGTCGATTTTTGCTTCGAGTTGCGAGCCAAAATCCGAGTTATTTGGTGCAACGAACAACATAAGATCCGGCCAGCATCCCACGTGTCACTCGTTTACTTCACGTGGTTACCTCGCCGCGGAAACATCTCTGCTGTTGTGCTCGCGTTTTGTGCAGTATTTTGCCAAATTTCTTTTTTCTGGCCAGGGATCCTAAAAACGTTAGTGCAAAGGACAATGCTAAGAAGAAGAAGCGGATGATGTCCATTGAATCTAGGCAGTAATAGTGTTGTACTTCTACGATATGTATCATACTAAAGCTGGAGGAGTCGATAAAGGCTGTAACTCCAGCCAAAGGCGTTAAAATAATTTGTCTGACCTCCAAGATGAATACACTTTACAAACCAATTTATTTCTTTACATTTTTTTTTTTTTTTTTTTTTATACAATATTTGTCATTTATAAATAATACATTTTTCTTATTTAAAAATACGTTGGAAAAATAAATAAAATGGGGTGGTTTTGGGGGGCAGGAACGAATTAATGGTATTTCAATTAATTTCAGTTGGGAAAACTGATTTGATATACGAGCAAATTGAGAAACGAGTTCGGTCACGGAACGAATTAAACTCGTAAGTCAAGGTACCACTGTAATTGCTTCAAGAAGGGGTTTAACGACAGCGATTTCAGCAAAGCGATTGAATCGCCAAGTTTTAATGCTGTATAAATCGGTTTAACTAAAATGGATTTAAATTATAAAAGCGTCAGTGTAGCTTGCAAGTTAAAGTCGAATTAGTTGATAAAGAATGAAGATAATAAAGGCTGACATATTTATTCTGTAAATTTTCCACAACAAAAATCCTTCCAACCAACAAAGACTATAAAAATAATAATAGCAATAAAAAGTATTGTAATTAATAATTCACAATCAAAACATATGTAATATATTAATTTATTAATTGATTAATGGTATACTTTATGACATATTCTGTGTATTAAATAATACTTCAACATTTTCTGTCATGAATTTGCTTTTTTAGAAAGCTCGCTGTAAGTATTTATAAATCGACAAATAGTCACATTAAAATGTAGAAGTAGTCAGATAAAAATCTTGTGTGTTCTTGTGATGTAACTTTATAACCAGGTTGTAGCTGTCAAACTAAAATTATTGCTTTTTGGAATCTAGTTTTGATGCAAAGTGGCAGTCTTCTTGTCACATGATGAATTCCTAGAAAAGTATTATTACTGCTTTTCACTGAGCTTGTTAAAGTCAATTCTGTATTGTATATGAACGATAATCCCGCATAATATAAGGATAAACATATTGACATTTTGGGAACAGTTGTTCAAACGAAAATTAACATTCACGAATGTGGCAGTTCTCCTACGAAGGTTGTCGTGTTTTCCCTTGTGACTGTAATGGTCGTATAATATTTTTCTTAATGTATTTTATGAACGCACGAAATAATCGATGTTAAATAACAATTAGTAAAAAAAAAAAAAAAAAAAACAAAAAAAAACATGTATGTTTTTGGAAAGTAGTTGTATAAAACTGAATGAATGTGTTTATTTCATCCAGATCATCATCATTATCACTATCATCTTCATTTTCCAGTTTGCTGAAAGTCTTTTCATTGTTCGGGCTGAAAGGAGATTTTCACGAATATGGAGAAGAAAAGGAAGAAACAGAGGCGTGAAGGCGGCCTGTAAGTGGCATCAGTCAAATGTCCGTGTACGCTGGGTATACAAAGGTGCAGATTTTTTTTTTTTTTTTTTTTTTTTTAATTTAAAAATAATTTTTTTTACTGGATTGTTGAATTTTGTTGTTCCTGTTTGGTTTTCCAAGTTTCTGTTTTTCTGATGCAGATGTGTGTTTGTGTGGGGGGAGTGTATGTTTGTGTGCGTGTGTGTGTGTGTGTGTGTGTGTGTGTGTGTGTGAGAGAGAGAGAGAGAGAGAGAGAGAGAGAGAGAGAGAGAGAGAGAGAGAGAGAGAGAGAGAGAGAGAGAGAGAGAGAGAGAGAGAGAGAGAGACCGACAGACAGAAAAACATACAGTTAGATAGAGAAAGAGTAAGATATGCTTGTGGGTCACAGAGAGAGCGAGACAGAGCTAAATACAGAGAGAATGAATGAAATAGAGATAGTGTGTTTGTGTATTATAGTAGAGAGAGAAAGAGCAGGGGCAGGAAATGTATTTCGAAATGCCGCATTATTTAAACTCCAGTACACAAGAACAGAATTTAAACGACAAATAATAATAACCGTTCATCAATAACAAGAAATGACGTCACGATAAATGAAGCCTATGACATCATAAAAACTCGTCTCTAAGGAAACTCTTGGAAAATCATTTTTAACAAAATACTTTTAACGCTAGAGATATTTTTCTTTCTTGTACTTCGATTTTCTTTTCAGTATTTTTTTTTCTCTTAAAAACTATAATTGTACTGTCACATAAAATTTGCTATGCACGTCTTAATCAAGAAAGACGACAACATATAAACGTACGAGGCTTTGGGCTCAGTCGAAGCTGAATTAATTCTCCTTGCTTCGCTGAAAAGAAAACCTGGAAGGAACAAAATTGCTGCCCTGAGTCTTGCAGCTGATGCTGATAAGTCGCCATTGAATGCAAACAATACACTTTTCACGTCTTTTCAGGCACTTTTCAATTCCAGGTTTTAAATGTTGGAAACTCATTTCCGCCTCCGTGACGTCACAAATTTCGGAACAAAGCGGAACGTTATCGATGATCGGTTGGCATAGAAGCGACGTTTTAGTGTTGCTGGTGGCCCCCGAGTGTCTCTGAATAAAACCACTGACAGACTTTGTTGGGCAAAAATGTGACGGCTTTTGTGTGTGGAATGAGGAATAAGATAGCGATAGAATTACTGCGATATCCAGTGTCCACTGATACCAGCGAAATAGATACGTACAAATCAAAGATGATTGTCATAGAAACCAGTGTATCAATTGTTAACGTGAGCTTTTTTCTTCTGTACATGTATGTTCAGGTATTAAAGAAGAATGAATAAATGGATGGATAGATGGATGGATGGATGGATGGATGGATGGCAGGATGGTAGATGAGTTTATGAATGCATGAATATATACTGAGTATATGCTATTTACATGTGCATGTGTATCTGAGAGAGAGAGTGTTCATATGTGATTGAATGTGTGTGTCTATATATGGATATATATATAGGTAATACATACAGAGAGGCAAATATACATACATATATATACATACATACATACATTAAAAAATGCATGCATGCATATATACATACATACATATATACATCGGTATAATAAATTTTATGCGGATATATGAATGGTTAAGCATTTAGTTATTTATCATCATCATCCTCATCATCATCATCATCATCATTATTATTATTATTATTATTATTATTATTATTATTATTATTAATTCTCTTTCTGTCTGTCTGTATCTCCATTATTCCGCATTTATACGATGTTTACCAAGCTTGACGCAAAACGAACAACAGAATTTTTTGAAAAACCATGCAAAGTAATCACAGTAACCATTATTAAAAAGTCATTATGCCTTAACAACAAACAACAATATGTTATTGACGACACCTAGATTCTCCTACATAATACAGAACATTGTGTGTGTGGGCCTTTAGAAAAGAGAAAAGAATAAAAATCGCTAACTCTTTTCATCTAAACAATGACAAAAACGCGAGCACGAAAATGACGGAATTATGAAATGCGACCATAGAAAAATGGAGGAATTATGAAACACGAACGACAACTATTACTGCACGTACCGTTGCGCGAGATGCAGGGACAAAAGATCGCGAAAATTGTTTGAGTTTCTCGAACAATCCGCATTGTTTGGTAAGACAATAACGTTTTTGTTCATCTCATAACCTTTCTGGCATCGATCAGAGACGAGTATAGATTAGTTTAATTCGCTTGTAGATTTATGTTCTCAATTCTTTTGTGGATATTCTTTATTTTTTATTTTTTCTGCTGTTGTTCATTACTGATTATCGTGAAGTGGATGGAGAGCTAATTTGAGGTCTGTATCGGTGTTCTACCAGCTCCAGTAATTACGAACACGTACATCTGTTTCTGCAGAAAAATATTTGTTTTAAAAGGAAAAATAAATAATCAGTGATTGAAATGAAGAGGTATGCATTCAGACAAGGTTACCCAATTTTTTGTTTTGTTTTGTTTTTTTAATTTCTAGTTTATGTCAAATTTCTGTTCTAATATGGAATCAGAGACGTTTATTTAGAAAGCAATAATGCAAGTGGAAATATTTCATTATATATCGTTATCAAATATCAATAAATTTCAAATTGAGTTAACCCTGCGTCCTCAGGTCAGAAATAAATGATAATGAAAAACCTCAGCATTATAGTGTCTACTTCTTTTTCCTTTTTCCCAATAGCATCCTCAGGGAATTTTGTGTACCATAAATTCATAAAACACATTTCCATCAGTGCAAATAACCATATAATTGTTTGAGGTTCTGTGTTTCTTAGAATGAATATATTTATTTAAAATAAAATAAATGTTCGTTGTCTATACGTCAGAAAATACTTAGCCTGAGAAAGTTTTCTGATTGTAATAAAGGGAATTACAGCCACGCAATGACTCAGTGCTATACTAAACGCGCAGTTCCAGTCAACCAGGCAGATGTCAAGGAAGTTTTGGAAGTTAAATTTAGTATTTGGTTTTTTCCTAATTAATGTCGCACAGTTTTTGAGTTCTCTTTTAACAGATATTCTCTTAGCAGTGCATGCACAACACGGCACGCCTCTTTTCACATGTTTCGGCAAACATCGGTCGCCGTTTTCTGACCTACGTTATGACGTGTCTTACATGTAATCCAGACCTTTACGTAAACCAATAACATATTATAGCATACTGAACATTTGATATTACGAAAGTAATATACATAATTATATAGATATCCTATTCGAATTTTCAGAATAAACAGTATGAGAATCTTATTAATTCTCTGGGTGAGTGTGCGTGAGGTTTTTTTTTTTTTTAATTAAGACCACTTATAGTAAGTATTATGTTTAACGTGTTGATGATGTTTAGAAATGCATGAACAACTTGTGTTTTAGAGTATATTGAAATATCTCATTCCATCGTGGTGTGTAATTAATTGCCAGTATCTGCCGATTTTGTAATGAAAATATATTTATTTTTAGATCGACATTACCGATATATTTTTATACAGAGAGCCAAGCTAAACAAACAAACAAAATAACAATAAAATTACCTACCTACCTATATGTCTATCTATCTTTTCCCTCTCCACTTTACTCTCACGCCCATACTCTCTCTCTCTCTGTCTCTCTCTCGCTCTCACACACTCTCTCTCTATCTCTCTCTCTCTCTCTCTCTCTCTCTCTCTCTCTCTCTCACACACACATTCTCTCTCTCTCTCTCTCTCTCTCTCTCTCTCTCTCTCTCTCTCTCTCTCTCTCTCTCTCTCTTGTCACCGTACTTACAACACCTGTATATTCCGGGCGTTGTACTGAAGTGTATATTGTAGACTTACGTTTTGACGTTTGGGCGGTATTAGCAGGTTTGTATAAAGAACACTTCATCCTCATATCGGTGTACAAAACAAAGTCCTTAGAAGGTTATTTCCTCAGTCAGTTTGAAAACTTAATTATTAACTTGACTGTGCATACTGGTGTAATGGGAAAAAATCTAAATAAACCTCAGAATGTGAAATAATAAGTAAAAAAGTAACAAAGTTTCTAATAATAATAATAATAATAGCAATAGCAGAAAGTAATAATAATAACAACAACAATAACAAAAATAATAGAAGAAGAATTTAATGAATAATAATAATAATATTAACAATAACAGCCATAACAAAACAGCAATAATAATGATGATGATGATAATTATAACAACAACAATAACATTACCATCTATATATATAATTCCAATAATAAAAATAATTATAAGAATAATAACACCAAACATAGCAAATTTAATTAACATAAGAGCAGTATAAATAAATTTATGTCATTTATTTCCTCCTGTCCTTCTTTCTCTCATTTACTCAGCATCATGCTATCTTCTTTCTTCTTTTTGTTTTGTCTTTCTCTCTATCCTTTAATATATCTTTTCTATGATACTGTTTTTATTATTGTTTTTAACTGTTGTTACTGAGTTAAATTTATTTATTTATTTATTTATTTATTTATTTATTTTATTTTATTTTATTATATTTTATTTATTATCATCATAATTGTAATGGCTCTGTTGTCATAGTCGCAATTATATTGTTTTGTTGTTGCTGCTGCTGCTGTCGTTGTTATCTCTTCAAAATGCCGAATACAAAAGAAACTAATAATAATACGAAACCAAATCAATGACCATCATAACCGGAAGTTATCCACACATTTTGCAAATGAATTAATTCCACGCTTCTTTTACGCTTCACGTAGGACATACTTTTTTATGACACGTCACACGCCTACCCGTTTCAGTCTATTCCGGTTAGACTGGAGACTAACTCACGAAGCGTAATATCGTTTGTAGAAATCGTTTATTTCCATGGCCGACTGGGCAGGCGGATTTACGAAACGATTTTCGCAGTAACAAATATTTTAAAAAGAAGAAAAAATGACGAATAAATAGAAATATGCGTAGTCAACTAATCTATGTAACTTTTTAAAGTGTCCTGGAGGTGTCTTAAAACGGGGCCCGGCTCAATAGACGTAAACGAAGCAATATTCAGCGGACAATGGCGGGAACATAACGTTCGTAGTTTTCACCCTTGTGGCTGAGTGGAAATTCATCTAACAAATGTCTAATCAGAAGGCCGTTTGTAACACAACAAAAGGAACAATTTTCCCTTTTCCCGATATAATCACCGATTCTCCACGTGTTTGGGGTGGGGGGATAGGTTTTTTAAGCCCTCTCTCACTTTCTTCTATCAGAGAAACTTGCAAACACGCTTCAACCAGCTCAGCACAGAGAGAGAAAGAAAAAAAATTACGCTGCCTATTTGCATAGCAAGATTATTGCAAATTTTATAATCCTTTGCCTAAATGACAAAAGACTGCCATGCAATTAGTGTGTAAGTGGCGGCCGGGGAATTTCGCATTATCTTTCCTGTCCGTTTTGCTAAGGCATTTTCTGCGGTCCTGAAAGGGTACAGAAATACCGTTATCGGTCGAACAATGACCTGTCAATCAAACTGCGACCCTCCTCATCGCGAGACAATTGGCGGGCCACTCTAAAATGAGCGTCTTTTGAAGTCATTTCGAGCAGTCTTGGCTTTACAATAAGGATAGAAATAAAGCAATGAAGAAATCGATCCTCAAGAGGTCTATTTCTTTTTATCCGGGCTTTTCTACCGGGCTCGACTGACTCGCTTTTTATAAGAAACAAATTTATTACATTACGCATTTCCATGATGCAATGGCACATACAGATAAAAAAAAAAAAAAAAAATAAGAAGAAGAAGAAGAAGCCAGAAGAAATGAAATTTGATGAGGAACCAAATTTATTACTGTCCTCTTGTAAACCAATTCATAATACGCGATCTCACTTTCTCAATACTCCTCGTTCTTTTTTCTACATTTTTTGTGACAAAGTGTAGGCTTTTTAAAATTATTTGTTGTTGTTTTTTGTTTTTTTCTTTTCATATTCTTTTTTTTTTTATATGGGACTGGCTATAATCATTTTAAAAAGTACATATTTTAGATACATCATCATCATCTACAACTTCAGTATTATAATTTTTTTGTTGTTATTGTTATACCATACTTACACAGCACCTTTTCCGTATTAAGTAAGTTTAAGTCTGCTTTACTCTGTAAACTAATAAACTTAAATATATAAATGTTAACATAATGGTGAACATGTTAAAATGGAGGTAAAAATAAATAAATCGCATTTAAAAATTGTTGAAGATAATTAATAGACTACTTGTGCATGTTAAATTAAAAAAAAAAAAACAACTATATATTAACAAAGTGGATTTGAAAGAAATGTGTCTTTAGTAGAGCTTTGAGTGTAGTTGTCGTTTCAGGCTCCCTGGTGTTACCTGCGAGTTAGTTCCACAAATTCGGTGCAGCATAACTGAATCATCTCAGTTGCTGTTCTTATTCGTGGTGTTACTAATCTTAGTAATTTATTTCTACTACTACTCTACTACTTCTACTGCTACTAAAACTGCTGCTGCTACTATTACTATAACTACTACTAGTATCATTACCATTACCTTTACTGCTACTAATACTTCTATTATTGCTACAACTATAACTACTACTACTTCTACTACTGCATTTATTATTACTAATACTGCTGCTGCTACATATACTTACAGCATGTATGTATGTGTGTGTGTGTATATATATATATATATACATACATACATACAGACATACAGACATAGAGACATACATACATACATTTAACGTAACAAATAAAATTATACAAACTCACTGTACTTCGGCTTTCACGAATACAACATGTATTTATGCACTGATGTCTGTGTGTAAATATGCTGCACACAGATACACAAATACTAACAACATTTGCAGTATTGTACGCCTACCTGTACAAACATTGTTACACGTAACTTGCGCACAAAAACATAAATTTACAAACAAAATAGAAAATAAATAAATAATAAATAAATATTAAATAAACAAGAAAAAACAAAAACAAAAACATCAGATTAAGTAGACTTACGCTTCTTCGTGCATAACAAACACACCGATGCAATGATATATTATAAACTTTCATTACGAATATAAATTATTGCACAGACGAACAAAACTGATGCGTTTTAACAAGGGGACGGCATTCTGCTTTATTTGTTATTTGTAACTAGTGCAAAAGTCTTAACAGCGTGAGGCAGTATCAGAAAGCATGCGTTCTGACACTTCCTCTGTTTTTCTGGGGTTTTTTATTGTTGTTGTTGTTGTTGTTATTGTTTTTTTGTGTTTGTTTGTTTGTTTATTCTTATTATTATTTTTTTACGCTAAATCTACGGCATGACAATTTGTATAAATTTAAACATAATTATATGTAATTATTAGCTGATATATAATTATAATTTCTCGGTTATTTTCAAATTATCATCATAAAATATGGTATTATCATTATTATTATTATTATTATTATTATTATTATTATTATTATTATTATTATTTTTGCCTCATTATCTTTCCAGCGATGCCGAAATATTTTTAATTTCGGGACTTTTGTTTATTTTTTTTTTTTTTTTCTCTTGTTGTTGTTTTGATTTTGTTTTGTTTTGTTTATTTTTATTGTTATTACTGTTATTACTGTTATTTTTTTCTTACATACCGATTTATGTGATTATTATAGTTAATCTGTACTTGTGTACGTAGAAATGTATTATCATTATCATTGTTATGTATTCTCATTACCGAGTTATTGCCACTGGTTTCGGGGAAATGAAAAACTAGAAAAGAAAAACAAATCAAGAACCACCTAATCAGTAGCCAGAAATAAATGGAGGCTACCGTCCCAGTTTTACATCAAAATTAAATATCTTTTCTCTCGATTCAAGTGAAAAAATGTTGTTAATCCAAATATAGATCGACTGTTGTACATAGCTCTGATCAACTGTATATATAGCCCTAATTGTGCTGCCGCTGTTAGTATAGGTTCCATGGTGTAATGGTTAGCACTCTGGACTCTGAATCCAGCGATCCGAGTTCAAGTCTCGGTGGAACCTAATAGTTTTTTTTTTTTTAATTCGTCAATATTTTATATTTCTTTCCTTTATTGTATTTTCTTACTATTTTTCTTCTTCTTCTTCTTATTATTATTTATTATTATTTACATTTTTGTTTTGTTTTACTATTTACAGATAATGTTGAAATAATTATATTTATTCAGTTAAAAACTGAAAGAGCTAGGTAAAAATCGATTTCTGCTAAATGAAATGGAAAAACCGAAATAAGTGCATAACATGTATTTATTTAACATTAATTAAATAATACTGGGACTAAAACATAACTTCAGTCATTATTATTATTATAACTGCTACAACAACTATCGCATCTGTCATTACTACTGCTACTACTTATACTAATACAACAATTGATTTTGCTTTACTAATGCGAATCGTATTACTGTTGTTAGTATTACTATAAGTACTACTACTGCTACTCCTGCTAATACTACTACGACTACTACAACTGCTGGTTATTTAATACTACCACGACTGCTATAATTACCACAGTTACAGCTGATACTACTCTCTAATTCAAATACTACTACCACAACTACTATGTACAACTACCACTACTACTGTAGCTGCTACTAATACTACTATCTGTAATGCTACTTAAATCAAACAACAGCTCTAATATTTACGATGAGTGACGGTAAGAGTAAACGTAAAAACATTATGACGTCATACAATCATTTGTAAACGTAAGAGTTATGCAGTGTAGTATACGGTCAGACTGTTTATCCGGAAACGTAGGAGAGGAGCCAGAATTTTAGGATTTACCGATTTTGTTGACAAGGCCTAATATCTACTTAAAGCACAAAATAAACAATGAAAAATAATAAAATAAACTATATTTAACAGATACACTTTTTTTCTGTAAGGCGTATAAACTGTCTCGTATAATTTGTAAAAATAAATTATGTTTAAAATGCAATAACTGCATTTTTTATTTATTTTATTTATTTTATTTATTTATTTATTTATCTATATATGTAGCTAACTATATATCTGTCTGTCTATGTGTCTTTCTGTTTATTCTTTTACTTATTTACTTACGTTTTTAATTTTTATATCTTGTATTTATTTATTTATTTATTTATTATTAATTTTTTTAATTAATAATTATTTATTTATTTATTTATTCTTATTATTATTTATTGATTTATTTCCTTATTTACTTATTTACTTATATGTTTATCATTCATCTTTTTATCTTATTCTTTTTGTGTTAGAACCTTTGTGTGTGATGTGTGTGTGAGTGAGTATGTGTGTGTGTGCGTGTGTGTGTGTGTGTGTATGTGTGTGTGTGTGTTAGTGTGTATGTGTGTATGTGTGTTTACACGTGTGCGAACTACGGGCATTGCAACACAAGTCAAAGTATTTCATATGCACCGTATCAGATGGTTCCATGGTGTAATGGTTAACACACTGGACCCGAGTTCATGTATCTGTGGAACCTGAGCATTTGTTTCTTCTTACAGTTTATACTGTCTTATTTTATATTAAATATTTATATAAACATTATACCTTTGAATATATTATTTTATTTTTATTTTTATTTTATTAATTTTTTTTTAAATCGAACAGAATTTTTATATCTTCATTTCAACCCTAATTTATAGTTTTATACAATTTTGTTATTATAAATGTAAATATCGTTTTTTTAACATAATAAATAAATAAATAAATAAATTTAAAAATAAAACTTTAAAAGGTTTAACATTTTTTTAGTTTTAAAAGTATGAGATGGAAAGAAAAAACTATAATATGTCAGTATTTGGTTCTCACATTTATTTTTACTTACTTAATTATTTATTTATTTATTTATTTATTTATTTATTTTGTTATATATTTGTTAACTTACTACAAATAATATATTTTATTTTTGATTTTAAATTTCTTTTGCTATAATTTTTATTATTATTATTATTATTATTATTATTATTATTATTTCATTGCTTATTTTAATAAATACATGAATACATATACATTTAAATACATACATATATATGTACATACGGACATAAATAAACACACACACACACACACACACATAAAACTAGAAATAGGACACAGGAGATAATCGTTCATAATAAGAACACATTGAGGTGTTTTTAAACTTCATGTTGTAAATAAATAAATAAATAAATAAAAACTCCAAATTTCATTTTATTAAACAATAAACACCCCGAAACAAGCAAGTATTATAAACACCTACACAAATAACAACAACATCAACAACATCTACTACTACTTCTGCTACTGTTACTAGCAGTATTAACAATATAACAGTAACAACAGCAACAACTTCAAAAATACCTTTTTTTAATAATACTTAAAAAACAAATTCCTATTTTTCAAAAATTTAAATAACTAAACTTCATGAAATATAACGTATCTTTCTCAAATTAAAATTATCTTTCATGATAAGATTACGAAGTTTCTAAGATTTAATCCTTTATATAGTAAGAAATATTACAAAAGTTTCTAATACTTAGAAATGACTATACATCACACGATATATCTAAATTTTAAATAACTGTACTTCATATTCCAGAGCGCCACCTCTTTATAGATCTACGATCGTGTACTGCGGACATTGTTCATATACTACTTTATTCGGTCATGGTTAACTCTACGAGTTTTTTTCCTACAAACAATCTCGACCAGACAAAGTTCAGTTTCTTAGTTTTATTTATGCATCTAGTATAAATGTTTTTGCTTCGCCGCAGTGGTAGAAAACCATGATGAAAAACTTAGTTAAAGTATTTTGACTATTTTCAGGCAAAGACACTTTTCACAAAGGCATCAGTGGAAAAAGCAATGTTTATCTCTGAAGAGACAATGGAATATGAATCTTCAAGCACTACACAACTCCTTTGTCTTCGGAGAGACGTCACCACTGCATATTTTCTCAGCAAACTGTTACAGTCTGTGTTGAGAAAAACATCTGCACAAAATCTGTGAAGGTTTTGAGCAGTTTATTTATTTCTGACTGTCGCGTGCTTTCAGTTCATCAACTGTTGTGATCTAAAAATAGCATTCTTATTTGTGATTGTTTATTCATTAGTATTTATCTTTTTATTTTATTTTCTGCTGTTCTTGCAATACCGTGTGAATAAATATTGAACTGATTATGGAATAAATGTGTTTAATTAGTGGTAGTGGAAAAAATTAAGCTTGTTATGTTTGCAGCTTGCTTCAAAACATACAACATACATAATAAATAATAACACACATTACTAAGTACAAATTTCATTCAATTTCCTCTTTGTTTTGACATTTGCTTTATAAAGTCCACTCCCACATTTCAAACAGGCCCTCAACATTTTTTTTTTTTTTTTTTTTCAAATGTCTAAATTTTATCCAAGTGCAATTCAGCTTCTGCTCCATTTACATTCACATAACCACACACTAAATGTAACTTTTGTAAATACTGTTACATTGTAACTCATTATCCATCCAATTTTTGTCCACGTGTTCTTAATATCTTCTCACGGTAAACTGCTTCAAGCCCCCTTCTCAGGAAGAAAAGAGACTCAACTAATTATCTTTATTATTATGATATCATAGCCTTTACTGCCTTTACATACCTCGAAGAAAATTGCAACTTGTTAAAAATGAATTGAATCCCCAAACAGTTAACATTTCAGATTTTCTAATGTATCCCTTCTAAATGTATCACATTATCTAGATTTTTTCACTCTGATTAAATATGGTATAAAAACTATATTTGTAATACAAGTAAAAGGAAACTTATTTTTTACCACGCGATTGATCTGGCGCAAATGAATGATATTACCAGATTTGATATACAGTGAAATTAGCTTTGAGAGAGGCAATCTCGCTTCAGAACTGGCCCTTAGAAATCGAGATTTGTTGAAAATGGTAAATGTGCGTAAACGACACAAAAAAAAAAATAAATAAATAAAAAATAACAAAGTTTAAAAAATCGTAACTTTGGAATTATTTGACTAACAATTTTGAATTTTTTATCAAAGATATGTGTATACAAAGATGTACAATTACAGTTAGGAGGTCAAACTTTCGTTTCCAAAACAGAAAATCACTTTAGAGTACCTATGAAATATTATTAAGTTTCTAATATCTAAATAACTATACTTCATGAATTATTAGATAAGTTTCTAAAATTTTAAACATTATCCTTTATTTAAACTTATGTATGTTTCTAAATATTAAGTAACGTACTTTTCTGATAATATTTTTAATTTTTCTGAACCTTAAATGACTAACATTTGATGATAACACCACGTAGGTCTAAGTTTATATAATTACAACAGTTCTTCATAATTTAGGTTATTAGTAAAACTGAAGGACAGTTTGATTAAATTCCCAATTTTAAGCGTATTTTCTTGTTAATGGGCTCCATTCGTATTGCGCAGACGACGGGGTCCACGACGTAGTTGAAGGTGAAGATGATGTGCATTATGATAGACCAGTCGATGTCGTCTTCACGCCAGCAGCCACGTCCTGACACGAAGCATATAATGAAGTAGACGAGAGTGGGCATCCAGAACAAGATGTATGAAGCACTGAGGATGAAAAATGTGAGAACAAGCTGTCGATTCTTCACAGCATCTAATCGACTTTCTGAGTGGACTCGCGTCTGACGTGAAATCTTCGTAAGGACGACGGCGTAGATGACTGGTGTTGCAACGCTAATTAAAACGAGGATTTCAGTGAAGTACACAGATAACTCGATGATAGCTTTAGTGATGACTGAACACACTCTGTCTTCTCGTGGATACTGCTTCATCTCCAACGTCCAGTACACCAACAGAGCAATACACAACACAGTCGGCATGACGATGATAACACCGTAGGCGAGATTTCTTTTACCGCTGCCCGCCATTCTAAAGTAGAAAGGTTTAAAGACGGCGATCACTTGGTCCACTGCAAGACACAACAACGACAGCGCCAGAGACATTGCGAAGATAGAGCTGATGAAAGTGTTAACGTACACGAAGGCGCAAGTCATAAAATGAAACAGTTTGTAGTTTATCAGCTTTAAGGCTGATATGATGAGGCAGAGGTTGGACATGGCGAGGATGACGTCGCACACTAAGACCGCCAGAAGAGCAAAGCGAGACCTAAGCTCTTCATTGTCCAACTTCCGCACGATGTCGATGACGAAACAGCCGAAGACAACGGCAAAGGCTGCGATAAATAAATTGACGCAACTGAGACTTTCTACCAGATAGTTCAGTGATTTACCGCCGTTGTAGCTGATGTTGTTTGCAACGGTTACGTTCTCTATCGAGCCGGTTACGTTGTCTGATAAACTGGTTACATTGTTTAGTAAACTGGTTACGTTGTCTAACGCACTGTGAACGTACATCGAAACTGTTGCGTTGTCAGACATTGTCTTCTTTATTTTCAACAATACAAATGTTACTGTCGTTGCTATGGTATAAGTTATACAAACTTGATAATTGTTTCCTTGGTAACAGTTATCTGTTACTGAGATTCTTAACCAAATTGGGCGTCCAGAATTATATTGCATACAAAGTAACAATCAGTTCATACAGAAACCATTCTTTCCATCTGTATCTCTACGTTTTTCTATTGTCTGTCTATCTGACCTATCAGAAGTGCAATATTACGTAGTGTTCTCCGTGCAAATAAAGCAGTCTTGTTGCTGAATAATTGTCTTGTTCTGGCAGGCTGTTATGATCTGCTCAGTTTAATAACATTTCATGTCAAAGAGAATTGTATCAGTAAGCCTGAGCTGATAATTTAACTTTTATTCAGTTTCCTGAAATGAAAATATGAAAATGTACTATCTAATAATAGACATATATATGCAAAAGACAGACAGACAGAAACACACACACACACACACACATAGATGCACAAATACGTAATAAGCCAGTTGATATATAAAACTATTATTTCTTACAACTGACATTGTTAAAGATATAAGTTTTGCAAAACTGAACGGAAAACGTCTACAATCTATAAATGATAATTAACTTATACTGAGGCATATTTATATCATATATAAACTAACAAAGATATTTTTTTTGAAATTTCTAATAGTCTTTTGTAATACGTACTGGCATGTCAGATGTATATTGTAAAAACGTGACCCAGGGGCATCTCAGCACTCTGTTCTCAGTACAGTAAATTTGTGTTCCTACCATCATTTTAATTATTCTCCAAAATTTGGGAATCAAATGTTTGATGATGATACCAGCAAAACCAACAGCAACAACTACAACTATAACAACAACAATAATAATAATAATTAAATGATTCATAAAATTACAAAAGCAAGACCACTACCACCATCACAGCAACAACTACGACAACAAAAAATAACAATAACGACGACAACAACAACAACAACAACAACAACAATAATAATAATAATAATAATAATAATAATAATAATAATAATAATATATTTAGTTTCTAAATTAAAAATAAAATTAAAATTAAAATAATTATCTTCATGAAAACGAAAAGCAAATTTTTAAATTATAAATAACTTGTTTCGCTATAATGCGAAAGATTCAAAAATTACGGTGGAGATGTTTCAGTTAACGGGTATTTCATAACAGAATGTTTGCGTGTGATTGCAAAAGTTCAGAACTTGAATCTTCACCATTTGTCCACGTTATTGTGAAATAAAGATTTCACGAATTCCGAAACACTAGGCTTATTTTCTTTCTAATGGGCTCCATACGTATGGCGCAGACGACGGGGTCCACGACGTAGTTGAAGGTGAAGATGATGTGCATTACGAGAGACCAGTCGATGTGGTCTTCACGCCAGCAGCCACGCTGCGTCAAGAGGCACACAGTGAAGTAGACGAGAGTGGGCATCCAGAACAAGATGTATGAAGCACTGAGGATGAAAAATGTGAGAACAAGCTGTCGATTCTTCACAGCATCTAATCGACTTTCTGAGCGGACACGCATCTGACGTGAAATCTTCGTAAGGACGACGGCGTAGATGACTGGTGTTGCTACAGTGAGGATGATCAGAACTGCAATGAGGTACACTGAGACGTCGAGGGTAGCCGTTGACAAGACTGAGCACACATCAACGTTACTGTGATACTGCTTCATCTCCAACGTCGAGTACAACAACAAGACTAGAGACAGAAACGTCGACGTGGCGATGATAAAACCGTAGGCGAAATTTCTCTTATCGCTGTCCGCCATTCTAAAGTAGAAAGGTTTAAAGACGGCGATCACTTGGTCCACTGCAAGACACAACAACGACATCGCCAGAGTCACTGAGAAGACGAAGGTGAGTACAGTGTTGACGAAGACGAACGGACATGTCAGGAAATTAAAGCGTTTGTAGTCCACGAGGTTGAAGGCTGACGTGACCACGAAGAGGTTGGACGCGGCAAGGATGATGTCTGATACTAACACGGCCAGGAGAGAAAAGCGCGACCTTAGCTGATTGTCGTCCAACTTTCGCACGATGTCGACGACGAAACAGCCGAAGACAACGGCAACCACAGCGACAAATACGTTGAAGCAGTTGGCAACGTCATTCATATAGACGGCTGATTCATTGCTCTGGGCGCTGATGTTGTTTGTTACGTTTACGTTTTCTATCGTG
This sequence comes from Chrysomallon squamiferum, assembly GCA_012295275.1. NCBI lineage: Eukaryota > Metazoa > Mollusca > Gastropoda > Neomphalida > Peltospiridae > Chrysomallon > Chrysomallon squamiferum. The sequence continues at coordinate 8,879,972 of CM022666.1, forward strand.
CCGGTTACGTTGTATGGTAAACTGGTTACGTTGTCAAGTAAACTGGTTACGTTGTCTGGTAAACTGGTTACGTTGTCTACCATTCTGTGAACGTACATCGAAAGTGTCGCATTGTCAGACATAGTGTTCTTTAATTTCAACAATACAAATGTTACTTATCTTGCTATCGTATCAGTTACACAAACTTGATATTTGTTTCCTTGGTAACAATTATATATTACTGAGATTCCCTCTTAACAAAAACAATTGTTGAAAACCTTAATTATTCGACTAATAAATCTAAACTTCTGTCTCTTTATATATCTATCTATGAATATTTCTCTCTGGTCTGTCTGTCTCGCTCTGTCCAGTCTGAAGCAGTGAAGGTAGAAATGTTTCTACTGTCTTGTTCTGAATTAATTACGTTCACTTCCTCGTGCTGATGTCTTCTGAATTTAATAATAATATCATGTAAATCAATATTTTGTACGTCAAAAGAATAATAGACTAAAGTGTTATTCAGTTTCGTGTAACTAAAAGATGAATATAATAATAATAATAATAATAATAATAATAATAATAATAATAATAATAATAATAATATAACAATAACAATAATAATAGTAACAAAAAATAAAACAACGATAATAATAAAAACAACAATAGCAATACCAATGAATCTCAATAGGAAAACAACAACAGCGACAATAATAATAATAACACAACCATATCTGCATACTGTTTGTATAAAGATTCAGAAATTCGGGTCAAGCGTGCTGGATTACTGGTATGATGCCTATAGTAGTAATAGTAATAGTAGTTATAATAGAGGTAGTAGTAGTAGTAGTAGTAGTAACAGTAGAAGCAATTGTAAGACTAATAATAGTAGTACTGCTAGCAGTAGCAATAGCAATAGTAGTAGTAGTAATAGTAGTAGCAGCAGCAGCAGAGTAGTAGCACTAGTAGTAGTAGTAGTAGTAGTAGTAGTAGTAGTAGTAATAGTAGTAGAAGAAGCAGAAGCAGTAGCAGTGTTAGTAATAGCAGTACCTGTTGATCTTGTGTTATTACTGTAGTTGTTGTTGTTGTTAGTTTTATTTGCCAAGACAAAAAGAGATTCGTATTCGTTTCCTTATTGGTTCCATTCTTACCGCGCAGACGATGGGGTCAACCAGGTAGTTAAAGGTGAAGATGATGTGCATGATGAGGGAAATATTAAGCGTCTTCACGTCCCAGCAGGTGGCGCTGATGAAGCAATATGCGAAGTAAATCAATATCGGCATCCAGAACATTATATAGGTGGCGCTGAGCAGGAAGAAACTCCTCACCAGTTTTCGATTTTTCACAAATTCAGTTCTGTTCTCGGACGCTACGCGGCCTGATTTAGATATCTTCGCCAAGATGACGGCGTAGATGCACGGTGTGATGAACGCCAGTGACGCCAGACAGATGACGAGGTAGAGGGAGACGTCGAACAACACACTGGACAAACTACGACAGCTCGGCAGCACGGTGGACCTCTCCGCTGTGAGCTGCAGGCTGCAAGCTACAATGACGACAGTGATTAGTGGCGGAGGGGAAAACACTATGGCGCTGTAGATGTATTTACGTCGAATGCTCTGTGTGGTTCTGAAGTAGAGCGGTCTGAACACTGCAATCACCTGATCGACAGCCAGACACAGCAGGGACAGAGCGAGAGACAGGGAGAAAACCGACGACAGCAGCATGTTAACGTAGACGAAGTAACACGACAGATAATTGAATCTTTCTATGTCTACCAGTTTGAGCAGGGAGATGAGTTCGGTGAGGTTGGAGGCGGCCAGGATGACGTCACAGATGAGGACGCTAAGCAGAGAGAAACGAGACAGAAGCTCGTCATCGTCGAGTTTCCTGACGATGTTGATAACGAAACAACCGATGATAATGGACGCGATTGCAATGATGACGTGCACGCAATTGATGACGTCGGAGATGAAATTCGGAGTCGGATCCGAATTTCCTAGTCCGTCTGATACGTTGAAAACGCTGATGGACGTCGTCGTGTTGAGAAACATTTCACGATTGTCTGATTTTATTGCTAAATAAGTCAACACCTGAAAACAGGACAGAATTTATTGACAGGGTCAAAGGCAATATTAAAATAGCAACAGATATAGAAAGACATAAGAGAGTGAATTTGAAGACAGATGTAGAGACAGAGAAAAAATATTGAATTTAAAGATAGGTATACAAAAAGAACCGAGAAATCGTATTTGAAGATTGCCGTGAGCACAGAAAGAGGCAAGAAATCGAATTTGAAGATTTCTGTAAATTCAGGAAAAGACAGGAAATGAATTTGAATTTGAATATAGTTACCTTTTCACACAATTCTGAAAAAGGAGAGCAAACAAAACATCACAGATTGTAAATTGTTTATTCTGAAAACGCCTTATTCTAGACCTCCTAGTTTTATTGAAGAGTCTAACTGGGACTTGGATTTCAGTGAATTCGCAGTGCTGTATCAAAAGCATTTACAGCCGATGTATTTGTGCACTAGAAAAGCCAAAACTTTCAAAAACACGGTTTCAAATACATTTTAACTGAAATATTGCCGCTTCAGTTGTGTCAGAATATTAAAAATATCTTGAGTTTATGTCATAAAAAATACTGACGACAACAGTAACAATAAAGCAAACGCAACAACAACAGCTATTATAATAATAATTATAATAACAATAATACTGATAATAATAATAACATCAACAATTATTAGAGTCTTAACGCTTCTTGTATGACACTTTCTATTGTGGACACCTGTATATAGACAGTGAAATAATTTTTGTGATTAACTTGTTGTTGTTTCCTCAACTCTGAATTGTTATTATAATAAATCTTCTTCTAGATTTAATGTATTGGTTATATTATCGTGTTTGCTGTGTTAGTGTTTGTCCGCCATTGTTCCTGCAGCACGTGAAACTGTATGACGTCAAACGAAGCTAGCTCTACGTCGATTCGCTGACTTCCAAAAGGTTAAAGGTTACGACTGTCGAAAGGCCACAAAAGTTCTGAAATAAAGTTATTGTATTGTAAAGAGATTTATCAGTAAAGTGAAAAAGTATGCACGGATGAATGGATGTATTTATGTCTGTCAGTATGTCTGTATGTCTGTATGTTTATGTAAGTTTGTATGTGGGTATTAATGTATGTGTTATGTATGCATGTCTTCTGTTTATATATATAATCTTATATTATTTGTAGGGGTTTTGGTGGGGGGTTTGGGTTTGTTTTTGGTTGTTTTGTTTTTAATTTTGTTTATGCCTATGTATAACGCATATTGGCAAACATTCATTATTTTAAAATTATTTGAAGACACATCTGTTAAATATATGTTTATACTTATGGAGAGATACCTTGAAATATATATATCGACCTATCTCTCCATAAGTATAAACATTTATAGACAAAAGCAAAAACAAACAAAATAAAATAAAAACAAACCAAAAACAAATATACAAAAAAAACCACTAAAACAAACACAGAGAAAGGAATAATAAAAGACTATCGGTGAAACCAAGAGATTCAGTAGTATGGGTGGAGGGGCGAACGATTGGACAGACAAACAAACAAAACTAAAGCAAAGATATATAAGTATTCAAAACACAGAAAATCAAACTGTTCGTACCTATAACGAAAACAGGTTAATAACGGTAACATATAACTTTTCTTAATTCGAGTTTCTTTTAACTCCAGCAGTACGTATTTCATGACTATTTTGATATATTTTATATTCTTAATAATGCACCACATTTTTAATAATGCACAAAAATAAATCAACAAATAAATAAAATTTGATCGTAAAGACCATTATTATTCATGCGGGTGCTTTATTTTATTGTGCAGCAAATTACATAAATCCGAACTTCCTATAACACTGATAAAACGTACAGGTTTCATTACCTTACTGGGAGAATTATTTTTATTTATTTATTTATTTATTTTATTTCATTTTATTTTATTTTATTTTGTATCTAACGGCGTTTCAACTGAATACCGGTATTTACCGTATTCGTAGAAACAACCGCGCGACGTTTCTTTCCTTGAGTCGGGGATTAACCGACGATTTTTTGAAGTCTTCCATTTACTTTTTCCATCAAACTTTTCAAAGTAAAGATAATAAATTTTGAAAGGGGACTGTGTTTACTATTGAATATTTTTTATTATTATATGTCGTAAGAAAAAACCACCAAAGAAACAAAACAAAAAACCCAGCATATTTGATTTTCCGTTAAAACGCGACAGACAAATAATTTCATAATTAGAATGAACATTTTAAAAATTCATGTCAGCAAGAAACCAAAACAAAACAAACAAACAAATAAAAAATAATTTAAAATGTTTCTAATTGAAAGAAATAAAGAAAACGAGACACACACACACACACACACACACACACATATTACAAGAAGAAGAAGACGACGATATGATGAATAAGAAACGTAAGAACGAAAAGGAGAAGAAGACAAAACGAAGAAGAAGAAATATTCTTACCTGTTGACAAAGTCGTCTGTTATCTCTCTCACTTTTTATTTTCAGCAAACTTTTACGCATTAAAATACTTTTTTTGTACAAAGTGATATCTTCTGAGCGAGTGTTGAAAACACGTGCTAAACAGAAGTCTTCTTTCAACACGCGAGCTTTTGTACTTTGATTCACGTGTCTGTCTTATCGGTCATTGGTCAGTTTGGACACTAACACCTGCTTACAGTCTAGGTGTGGTCATTTTGGATTTATTAATTTTTACTTTTAAGTATATATTTTTTACGTTTGTGACCGTAAATGATGGCAGAGTTTATATATGTTTTTCTCTTCCTGTATGTTTGCGTACGTTTCTGTTTGACGAATAAAGATGTATGTAAGTGTGTATGTACGCATTAAATGTGTTTGAATATGTACGTACGTATGTATGAGTTTATGCACGTATTATATATATGTTTGTGAATGTGCCCGTATGTGTCTGTGTATATGTATGTATGTGTGTATGTTTGTGTGTATGTCTGTAGGTGTACATCTCTCTATATAATTATGTATTTACGTATGTAGATGGATGGACGGAAAATGATAGATGATTAGATGCATGAATAATTGGATGGATGGATGGATGGATGGATGGATGAGGGATGGATGGATGGATGGAAGTGAAAAATTAATATTAATTACAGGTTGTAATAGACTAACACGCAGGTTGTTTGTTGTTTTGACACTGATATAAATAACATTGCTGCTGCTCTTTTCATAACTGGACATGGTTTATTTAAAAAAAAAAAATTGTGTTCGCGCCGTAATTAACAAAACAGATGTTCCCATAATGAAATCCGATTTTACTTAGCGTTCGTTCGTTATCTCAGAGTGGATTTGTTTTCAGAAAACACATTTTTACAAAGACATCGACTACAACGACAATAGTTTTGCCGTTCCCTTTATTCTTGCTTTCTCGCTTGATAGCATTGTATGGTTTGGCCTTTTAAATATGATTTTTTGTGGGGGTTTTTCATTTCTTTTTTTAGTATAATATAATTTTATCGATTTATAGAATGTTTGTCTACATGGTGTAACGTATAGATTTGTACATGTCTGTGTGTCTGTTTGTATCTCTGTTTATTTAAAAGGTAGAGACAAGAAATGGTCATATAAATAAATATTGTTAGCAAATAATACACATACACACTTATCTACTCAGATCACTCACATATATTCATTGTATTTTATAGTAAAACATTGTCACATTTTTATGGCTGTGGGATATTGATTACTTATAGTTTACTAATGAGATTTGAAACCAAATACATCACCTTTTAAATCTAGAAATTATTATTCTTAATATATTTGTTAATAAAAACTGAAAGTTTCTTTTGAATACACTATTGATTCAGAACTATTTCAAAGCACATAATGTCTAAAACAAATTACAACATTTGTGCTTGTTCCTTTCAATTCAGCTATTACAGGCCTCTTCAACACTGGTATTCTCTAAATCGATATAATAATATTTATAAATTCTACTGAACAGTTTTCTATTTTTAGAGAACATCCAAATAGTAATAATATTTTTGACTGAAGTAATGAAAACCCTTTTTTTTTTTTTTTATATTTGAACTTATACTTCATGAAAGATAGATATTAAATTAAACAATTCGTCACAATACAAAAATAAATGGCTCAAATCTTTGTCTTCCTTCAAACACACTGGACATACACTAGATGAGATTTTGCCTATTTATACAATTAACATTATGTGTATGTTAAATGATGTGCTACTCTGAAATCTATGTCAATAAATTCAGCAAATGAATCACTACAGTCTATCATTTCCAAACTGGTTCCCACAATATATCAAACCCAAGCTCTGTCCACTTTTCTTCACATGTACGTGATTTAACATTTTTAGGAAACAAAATTGAATAAATTAATTTAACTGTAAATTCATTGACATTTATCATTTCATTATTATGAAATAGAAATAAATCTTTAATAAGTGTTAATCTCTTATCATTTCTATTCAACTTTTCTATTCATCTGGATTTGATTTCAAAACAACTTTGTAAGCAATATAAATTTGTTTTGGGGGTAATTCTAGATATTTTTCATGAATAATGTCAACAACAGCAGAAAAGGGGAGAAACACTGAAATTACTTCCTATGCTATATCAGTCACTTTGACTAGTAATAATTTGCTTTTATATTTAATGAAGGCTGAGACAATGTTTCTTCGAGTGGGAAAATATGTTCTCCATTAGTAACATAGTCCCATTACACCATGGAACCAACTATATGATGATAATAAGTACAAAAGCATTTCTGAAAACCTTTTAGACAAGGCACTGAAATATTAGTACTGAAGATATTAATATAATTTATTACTCATTCTTGTCCTTGGTGATGACTCTAAACGAAATCTTGATGCTGTGACGCAGCTGTTGGTTATCAGGTTTCTTTTAAACGTGGTGAGTCTTAGTGCAGTAAGCGTGACACTGAAATAACTAGAGAATAAAGCGACCATTAACATCTCAGCAGTGATTCACAGATTTCTGACCTCTAACTGTATCAGACGTTCCCAGAAACCAGACTTCAGACATGGGCAAACCACAGTTTAGGGATTAAAGAACATGCAAGACACGTCTTAGTATGTTGGATCAGTCCTTGTTACTGTATCAGCCATTATACACACCATTCATCATTATATACACCATTCATTACATTATACACACCATTCATTACATTATACACATCATTCATCATTATATACACCATTCATTACATTATACACACCATTCATTACATTATATACACCATTCATTACATTATACACACCATTCATTACATTATACACACCATTCATTACATTATACACACCATTCATTACATTATACACACCATTCATCATTATATACACCATTCATTACATTACACACACCATTCATCATTATATACATCATTCATTACATTATACACACCATTCATTACATTATATACACCATTCATCCATTATATACATAATTTATCCATTATATACACCATTCATTCATTATATACGCCATTCATCATTATATACGCCATTCATCCATTATATACACCATTCATTCATTATATACGCCATTCATCATTATATACGCCATTCAAACATTATATACACAATTCATCATTATATACACAATTCATCAATTATATACGCCATTCATCATTATATACGCCATTCAAACATTATATACGCCATTCAACCATTATATACGCCATTCTGCCATTATGTACGCCATTCAACCATTATATACGCCATTCAGTAATTATATACGCCATTCAGCCATTATCCAGAATTTTAAACGGAAATATCTTGTTTTACTAAATGAAGGAATCCGTTCTGATTGTCGACTGAAGATGGCAGCAAGTTTCACATCTGAAGTCAAAAGTATACACTAGTATCGCTAGTATCATTCATGGGAATTTTTGCAAATATCAACATCGTAATTAGTCATCTCACCTCGGCCTTTCAATCGTCTAAATTATATGGCTATGTTTACAATGTGAAAATCTGTCCTAATTATATTATAAGTAAACAAATTGATCATTTACGACCTTTATGAAATCTATAATTTTGTGTAATTCCTGTATTTTGCTGAGCATAACAAAAACTCATATAACACTGAGTTGGCTTCTTATTGCCACTGTAGCTTATAAAAAGTGCTGCAGCCACGTCTTTCTGTTTCTTTCTCTGAGAATTATTAAATCTTTCTACAATCTTTTTGTTTACTGCTGTGGGTAACCAGAATACACAGCAGGAAGGTGACACGCGACAGTTTTGTGTGACATGTGACATTAGAAATTGACATTCACGGGTCACAGAGACTGACCTTTGTGGAAACTAATCAGAAAAAGAGTTATCTTCCTTTTTCTTCTTCATCTATTATTATTATCATCATCATTTTTATTTTATTATTATCATGATGATGAACATGATCATTATTATTATTATCATTACTATCGTCTTTAACCGTATTATTATTATTATTATTATTATTATTGTTATTGTTATTATTATTTTCTTTCAAGTAGTCTTCTTCAATTTTTCTTTCTTTCTTCTATTTTCTTACATAAAATAGCATCATCACTTTAATATAATATTAAATTTATCAATGTAAAATAAAATAATACTTATCTAAATAAAAATTAATAATATACTTAATGATTTTTGTCATTGTAAAATAAAATGATTTTCAACATTCTGTAATAAAATTATTTAAACGAAGCGACTGTTTCTTCGTCTTTACCTTTCGACAGTCTAACAGAATCTACATGAAATTGACCATTCCTAAACATCTTGACATTTAAAATATTATATTTTATTTTATTTATGTTTTATTTTTTATTTATTTGTCGTTTGTTTGTTTGTTTGTTTTGTTTTTGTTCGTATTGATACACACATAACATTTTCTAGCTTTTTAATTCTATTAACACTTTTTATGCACGTGTCTATTCTACAACACACATAGACACATATATATACTGTGATGTTAAACTCGTTATATCTTTCGAAAATTAACGCTTTTCTGATATGTGTTACCTTCTGCAGTCCATTAACCGATTTTGTCGTCAAAAGTGACCAGATGGGGAAAAAAAGAGAAAAAGAAGAACATTTTTCTTTCACTGGTTTAACATACTTCTGACGTTCTTAAACTGACTTCACCTGTTTTTTGACGTTATCTGTCAGACTGACAGTGATTGACATGGGTCAAGTATCTCGCGACTCAGTCAAACTCTGCTTGAGACTGTTTTCAGTGACTAGCTGTTCTGTAGCCAGGCCCGTGTAGAGACAGAGTGTTTTGTCAAACCTAACTGCAAGCTGCTCGTAAGGGAATCCGCTCTTCTGTATACAGGTGTGTTTTGTTTTTTAGATGTTTTTGTTTCAATTTATTCTATTTGTTTAAATCTTTATTGTTTTATTAGTAGTAGTAGTAGTAGTAGTGGTGGTGGTAGTAGTAATAGTAGTAGTAGTAGTAGTAGTAGTAGTATCATCATCATTATTATTATTATTTGTTATTTGTTTAGTCATTTATTTATTTTTAATATCGTTTATTTATTTATGTATTTATGTATCTATTTACCTATTTATTTATTGTTGTGGTTATTCTAATTGCTGTTCTTATTATTGCCGTGGTAGTCGTCACTGTTATTGTTCTTATCTTATTATTGTCATTACTACTACTACTCGCGCTATTATTATTACTACTACTACCATATATACTTTACTAATACTACTACTACCATATATACTTTACTAATATTATTATTATTATTATTATTATTATTATTATTATTATTATTATTATTATTATTATTATTATTATATTAAATATAATGCTTTTTCTCTCTTTCTAAAGGAAACACAAAAATGAAGATAATTCATTTTATCGCTGCATGTTTCCTGAAAACGTTTATATTTCAGGTAAACCATCAATAATTTTCTGATATGTTTCCTTTTGCTTTAATGTACGCGAAAGAATAAATAATAAATAATGAGCAAAACAACTAGTCTGAACCGCCCTTCACTATCTATTAATATCCATGATTATTAGTTCATTACGCTGTTGCTGTTTTGTTTTGTTGGTGTTTGTTTGTTTGTTTGTTTGTTTGTTTGTTGTTTTGGAGGCAGTTGGGATATTTTTGTTTGTTTTGTTTAATGATGTAGTTTAATCGTTGATGAAAAATGTTTTGTGTGTTTAGTTTTTACACACTGTCTTATTTTGGTATGTAAGTTTATATACAACATATACAAATACATTTACCTGCGTACATACATACATACATACATATATATATACAGACACAGACACACACATACATACACAAACATGCATATATATATATATATATATATATATATATATATATATATACACATACATATATATATACATACATATACATACATGCCTGCATTCATATATACACAAACATATTTATACATACAAGCTGATGTACATATAAATAGAAATACACATATACATATACAAACACACAAATAATTATATATCTATCAGTGTTTCTATCTATATATCTATCTATATTATTATTTTTGTTGTTGTTGTCACTGTTGTTGTAGTTATTTTTTGTTTTTATTATTATTGTTGTTTTTGTTGTTGTTGCTGTTATTATTATTATTATTATTATTCAGAGTGCTGTGTGTTCTGTAAACAGAATACGACGTCAAGTGACAATGGCCGGAAGGTCGTCAGTTCACTCCCCGCTAATGGCACAGAACTTGTATCCAAACAATCCCATTATGCTGGAATCACCGACACACTTTGCGTTCTCGCGGAAACTGAAAGAGAGAGAAACTGTGGATCAAACAATTGCTCGTGGCTACACCAACACGGGTGGTAAGATTTTTATATATAGAATATCGGGAGAGAAATGGAAATGAGAAAAGGTAAAAATAAGAAGGAAGGTGAAAGAAATAAAAAATGAATGAAGGACGGAAAAGAGAACGACAGAGAGTACGTAATTACCTAAGCATTAGTATATACATAGCTACGTATGTATGTATGCATGCAGGTATATACATACATACATACATTCAAATACATAGATAAATGCAGAGAGAAAGACAGTTGCACTCAGCTTTATTCATATATAAAGTCAGACATACACACATTCGTAAATATACTTACATTACATACATATATATAAATACATACAAACACATACATATATACATACATACATGTGTATATATGTTGCTGTGTTTCTTTACAGGTTATGAAAGTCAGCTGTTCCAGCCAGATGGAAGTATTATTCTAGAGTACGATATACGAATTCCAAAAGAGGAATACAGAGCTTATTACCATGGCAACGAGTTAGTAACTAATTGTTATTGTTGTTGTTGTTATTGCTGTTGCTGTTGCTATCGTCGTTACCGTTATCGTCGTCGACGTCGACGTTGTAGTCACTGTTTTTCTTTCGTTAAAATTTTATTTTTATCATCATCATCAATATTAATGTAATTTTCTTTTTAATATAGCTATTCTCTGCTTCAAAGCATCCCCACCGCCCAGTACCCGCTGTATCCAAGGCAACCCTACGGAACACGATACAGAAGAGCCGCCCTTATCAGACCCGATACTCACTGGCCTGGTGCGATTATTCCTTACGAAATATCTAGCGTGTACTGTGAGTAAATTTAAATATCTAGCGTGTACTGTGAGTATATTTAAATATCTAGCGTGTAATGTGAGTAAATTTAAATATCTAGCGTGTACTGTGAGTAAATTTAAATATCTAGCGTGTACTGTGAGTATATTTAAATATCTAGCGTGTACTGAGAGTATATTTAAATATCTAGCGTGTACTGTGAGTAAATTTAAATATCTAGCGTGTACTGTGAGTATATTTAAATATCTAGCGTGTACTGTGAGTATATTTAAATATCTAGCGTGTACTGTGAGAATATTTAAATATCTAGCGTGTACTGTGAGAATATTTAAATATCTAAAATGTACTGTGAGTGTATTTAAACATCTAAAGTGTACTGTGAGTGTATTTAAATATCTAAAGTGTACTGTGAGAATATTTAAATATCTAAAGTGTACTGTGAGTGTATTTAAATATCTAAAATGTACTGTGAGAATATTTAAATATCTAAAGTGTACTGTGAGAATATTTAAATATCTAAAGTGTACTGTGAGTGTATTTAAATATCTAAAATGTACTGTGAGTGTATTTAAATATCTAGCGTGTACTGTGAGAATATTTAAATATCTAGCGTGTACTGTGAGAAAATTTAAATATCTAAAGTGTACTGTGAGTGTATTTAAATATCTAAAGTGTACTGTGAGAATATTTAAATATCTAAAGTGTACTGTGAGAATATTTAAACATCTAAAATGTACTGTGAGTGTATTTAAATATCTAAAATGTACTCTGAGTATATGTAAACATCTAACGTGTACTGAGAGTATACTCAAATATCTAAAGTCTATTGTGAGTATATTTAGTATCTAAAGTGTACTGTGAGTATATTTAAATATCTAATATTTACTGTGAGTATATTTAAATATCTAAAGTGTATTCTGAGTACATTTAAATATCTAATGGTTACTGTGAGTATATTTAAATATATAAAGTGTACTGTGAATTTATTTAAATATCTAATACTTACTGAGAGTATATTTACTTTCGTAATGTGTGCGATGAGCACACTGAAATATCTAAAGCTTAGAGTAAGTATGTCGTGACACTGTTAAAGTTATTACACATTTGAAGCTAATTTCAGCACCCGAGGACATTAAGGTTGTAAAGCAGGCTATGAAAGCATGGGAGGATCGCACTTGCATACGTTTTGTCCCGGCCCAACCGTATCATCAAAATATTCTAAGAATTCAAAGTGAACGTGGGTAAGTTTTAAGCAGTTACGTTGTATGTTAATATGTATGACATGGGTAAGCATAATGTGGATCAGAGATTACACGGTAAAGTTTAAAATCGGTAACATTTACATGGGAAGGTATAATATTGATAAGAGATTACACGGGTAAGTTTAAAATCGGTAACATTTACATGGGAAGGTATAATATTGATAAGAGATTACACGGGTAAGTTTAAAATCGGTAACATTTACATGGGAAGGTATAATATTGATAAGAGATTACACGGGTAAGTTTAAAATCGGTAACATTTACATGGGAAGGTATAATATTGATAAGAGATTACACGGGTAAGTTTAAAATCGGTAACATTTACATGGGAAGGTATAATATTGATAAGAGATTACACGGGTAAGTTTAAAATCGGTAACATTTACATGGGAAGGTATAATATTGATAAGAGATTACACGGGTAAGCTTTCGATGAGTAAATCTTACGTGGGAAAGCATTCGATGGATATATTTTGCACGGATACATTTAATATAGATTATTTTTTAGGAAGGCTAATATTTAAGAGATTACACGTGTAAGTTTTAAAACCGGTAAATTTTACAGAGGAAGGTTTACGTTTGTTTATGTGTTTCACGGGTATATACGTCATGCAAATCTTACGGGTAAAGTGTGGATATATTTTGTCATACATTTAATATTTGTTTTATATGAATAAGTTTAATTGGATAAAATTCTACAGAGGCAAATTTAACGTTTTTTATGTGTTTACGTCATACTTGCATAACTATGGTACATGATAAATTTGTCATATGAATAAGTTATACGTGGATAACGTGTACATGGGCAAATTTAACATGTTTCACGTGAGTAAGTCGTACTACAGTATGTTTAACAATTTTCACATAAGTTTTACACTGGGAAGTTTAACGTGAGTACGGTATATATGGGTAAGTTGAACGTGTTTTACGTGCATAAGATTTACATGGAACATTTAATGTGTTTCATTTGAATAAGTTTTAAATGGAACGTTTATTGTGTTTCATATGGATAAATTTTAAACTTGTAAATGTAACTCGTACGTGAGTAACTCTGACCTATTTTTAGTTGGTATGTTTAACGTGTTTCACAAGGGTTCGTTTTATGTTTTTCATTTCAGCTAACATTTTTTGAACAAAATCAGACTGTTTTGTTGTTGTTGTTGTTGTTGATGTCGCAGTCATTTTACATTTTCGTTGTAGTTGTAACTCGTTCATCGGAATGGTCGGCGGTATACAGGTCCTGAATCTTTCTAAAAGTTGCAGAGTGGTACGTCATATTTCTGTCCATTTGTCCGTCTGTCTGTCTGTTTGTGTGTATGTATGTATGTATTGTTAACTATCTAAAGTGTAATGTATGTAACTATTTATGTATGTATGTATCTATGAATATGAATATGTATGTGCTGTGTGTTTGTATATTTTTGAGTTTTGAAATTCTAAAGTATTTTTTTCTATATCTGTAAATAAATTTGTCTCACCATCTGTCTGCCCGAATGATATTTTGAATATCCGTATATTTATGTATACATTCTTTCTCTCTCTCTCTTCTCTCTCTCCCCTCTCTCTCTCTCTCTCTCTCTCTCTCTCTCTCTCTCTCTCTCTCTCTCTCTCTCTCTCTCTCTCTCTCTCTCTCTCTCTCTCTCTCTCTCTCTCTCTATCTATCTATCTCCTATTTCTTTTCCTTTACGTAACTTTTGTTCTGTTGTATGATTCAGAAGCACGTCGTAACTCACGAATTAGGTCACGTGATCGGTTTGATACACGAACACCAAAGACCCGACAGAGATCAGTATCTAAAAATAGTAACTAAAAACGTAGGCGCCAGCAAACTGAAAAACTTTCGCAAGTTTCGACCAGAAAGAGTGTCCGATTTTGGAGTGCCATATGACTATACCTCTATCATGCATTATGGAAAAACGGTATAGTAAATAAATTAATTAAACAATTAATTTTAATCGCATTGTAATATATGCTCAGGAATGAACCATACTTGGACCATCAGTAAAAACAACAACAGTAAGAACGAAATATTTATGGAAATTATTTTTCTGATGATCATCATGTTGATGACGATTATTACGGTGACAGTAATGATGATGCTAGTTATGATGACGATGAAGATAATTATTTACGATGATAGATATAATGTTTCTAGTTGTTTTTATATGATGAAGTTGATAACGATGACGACAATAAGTATCCATGATAGTAATTATATCAGTTAGTTATGATGATCATCATCATGATCGTGATGAAAGACTTTTCTCATTCAAGGCATTTTCTAAAGACAAGACGACCACCATGATTACCTTAGACTCGCAGTTTCAGGATGTCATTGGAAAAGCTCTAACTATTTCCTTTTCTGACGCCAAAGTCGTAAATCTGATGTACGACTGTGCAGGTTTGTTGTTCATCTGTGTGTGTGTCTGCGTGCTAGCCAGCTGGCTGGGGAGCTAGTTGCTGTTAGGGTACTCTCTCTCTCTCTCTCTCTCTCTCTCTCTCTCTCTCTCTCTCTCTCTCTCTCTCTCTCTCTCTCTCTCTCTCTCTCTCTCTCTCTCTGATACTCAATCCTTTGTGCTTGTTTCTATCACCTTTTCTGATGTTTTGTTTTCTTCTTCTTATTATTTTTTTTCTTCTTCTTCTCCAGGTGCTTGCAGCTCTGTAGGTTATCACTGTGGCTCGGGATATATGACTCGAGACTGTAGATGTGTCTGCAGAGACGGTACACAGAGCTGCGTTCGGAGACTTCAGCCAGAACGGGCAAAACCTCCCCAGTTTAGATTTTTCGAAATATTTAAGTTTCTCAGTTCCCTGTCCACGGATGATGACGAAGGAAGATGGAGAAATTCGCATTTCAATTTTTTAAATTATGACATCCCTGCCGTTATCAAAAGAGAAACTAGTGACTAATTTACGTCGATGTCAAACTGCAAAACATTAAAATGGCGGTATGAATGGACGGTCTAAGAAACTTTGTATTTACACATTATTATTCTGTTGTGCGATATGTCAACAGAATATGACACTGAAATAATATTGTTGAAATAATGTCCTAGTTCTTCCCCTTTACGATTCGAGTAGTGACGTCATGACACTGATAGCTGTATTTATTTATTTTATTTATTACTTTATTTTTTTTTTCCCACTTTTGTAAAAAATTTAAACAAATCAGTCTGCTCCATACATCAAGATGTCACGATTTCATAAAAATGGATAGTCCAGACAGTTTTAAATTGTAATTGTTTTTTTTTATATATCCTTAGTTGTTAAGAATGACACCAAAATAGATAAATAAATAATCGAATAATAAATAAATAAATATATAGAAAGTATTTAGAACTTGATTGTTTATCATTATTTATATCTGTGTATTATTATTATTACTATTATTATTATTATTATTATCATTAATTTGTTATTATTATTATTATTATTATTATTATTATTATTATTATTATTATTATTATTATTGCTAATTTTTATTTATTATTATTAATTCATATTAATAAAAGGATAAGCAGGATTCTTGTTCTGTAAAAATATTACTCTAACCTGTGTTGTGATGCTGCTGTATGAAACATATATTTCAAGACTGAAATAAAAAGTTTATGCTTATTGTTAACTTTTATTTATTCATTAACTTCATAATTTTTTTTTTTTTATTATTATAATTTTTTTAATTTGTTTTGAACCGATTTATTTATAACTGTTCTTCTTGTTGCTGATTATTTCCCCATTGTAATTTCATCATTATTAGTATCAACGTCATCATTATGATTATTATTATTATTATTATTGCTATTATTATCATAATCATTATCATTATTTTATTATTATTATCATCATCATCATCATCACGATCATTATTATTATTATTATTATTATTATTATTATTATTATTATTATTATTATTATTATTATTGTCGTTATTATTACTATTATTATCATCTTAGCGACTTCATTACAAAGGAAACATTTATTTCCTGGCTTTTTTTTTATGAAGATACTATCGTAAATAATTTTGTTGTTAAGTTAACAAGAAAAGACTTCGAATGAAGTGGACAGAAGTATCAGAAATACCAGCGGAAATTACATAGGAAACATTTATTTCCTGGGGTTTTTACGAAGATACTTAGGTAAATAATTTTGTTGTTAAGCAAAAAGAAAAAACTTGTGAAGTGGACAGAAATATCGTCTGCTGGTTCATCGTCTGCTAAAATGATTAATTCGGTGTCTTGATGGTGGGGGGTTGTTTTGGTTTTTTTATGTTGGGAGCGTTCTTTTTCTTCTGATATGGTCATTTCAGATTTTAGAACGAGAGAAAAATATAAAAAATCAGAACTCCATGTTGTCATTTATAATGAGATAGATAAACCTCCTGTGTAAATAAATTATATTCCATTGATTTTAAACAACATCGTCTATGGCTGCCACTCCTGTAATTTAACATTATCATCAACAACAATAGCAGTATTAACAATAACAACAATAATCATAAAATAATAATCAAAAGAACAAGAATATTAATAATAAAAAAAACTAAAAAAGAACATGAACATTAATAATAAAAGAAACAATGATAAAAACAGTAACAATAGTAACAAAAATAATAATTTCAATAGAAGTAATGATAGTGCAAGCAGTAACAGTTGTAGTAGTAGTAGGAGGAGGAGGAGGAGGAGTAGTAGCTGTTACAGTGGCAGTAGTAGTAGTAGTAATGAGAAGACTTTGTTGAAAGTTCCAATCCAAATGAATTTACTAAATGTCAGCAAACCTGACACCAAGTTCAAATCTTGTATTTAACAAGACAAAATTTATTTGGAGGGAAATGTTACATAAGATTAAAGCTATTTTAATGTTAATTATCTATTCATTTATTTTTATATCGGGGTATCATTATTGTCAAAGACTACATTCATTTTAGTTTTTCAATCACTGTTCTAAATACGAAAGTAATTATGTTTCAGTTTTATTAATACGCATAACATCTACTAATATGTTTCAATGTCTCATCATCAGACTGAATGACAGTGAAACTCATTTTATGTAAATAATGTTTTATGTCGTGTTTCAGTGAGGTATGACACATGAAGAAACAATTCAGTTCATTCATTAATTCGTTAAATATTGTTATTTAGGAATTTAATTCCTGTCAGAATTTAACAGTTAGATGTATGTGTTTGGATTTTTGGAGGTTGTTTTTACATTTTTTGATTTTTTAACTTTTTCCTTTTTTTCTAATAGTAAATATAGTAGAACTGTTAAGTGAAAAAAAAGCTGCAGTCGTCGTATTGATATTTATGGATAGGTAATAAAGTTATTTTTAATGGTATTATACTTTTAAAAAAGTTAAATAAATAAATAAACATTATATTTCATGTAAGAAAAAAATATATATATATATATCAATTAATAATAGCAATAAACATATTAAAAAAACAAAATAATAACTGCGACAATAATAACAAAACCAAAACACCAAAAACAACAACAGGAATAACAACAATAAAAATGATGATGATGATGATGATGATGATGATAAAAATAATAATATTAATAAAAATAATAATAATAATAATAATAATAATAATAATGATCAAACACTAATAGTTATATATATGTTTATTTAAGAGAGTTATTTTTTGTTGTAGTATAGCTGGACATAACGAGGGTAAAGTTGTGTTTTCGCTGGCGTCCTAGGGTTCGAGTGTTTCCGCTGAAACCTTGTCTCGCTGTTAGTCGGGACAGGTATCCTTGTTGCGCGGTTAACGTGTGGTTGTTGATATGGTAACGGCTGATAGAAGCCTGGACTTTTAGAAACATCTGAAATTAAATGCATCATTATTTATATTTATTTTTTCTTCTTTAATTACATACATACATACGAACATACGTACATATATATATACATACATACATACATACATTTTAATACATACACACATGTTGTTAAAATGAAATGGCTTTACATATATATATATCTATATTGTATTGGGGAATGAAGTTGTTTTAATCACGACAGTGATGTTGTTAAAATGAAAATGTCTTTACTGAAGTGATGATGATCTCATATTGTATTATGGGACGATGCTGTCGTTGTTGCTGTGACGGTCGTTATTGTAATGACTATGATGTTGTGAACACTATAATGTTCTCATTTAGATTATTTTGGTGACGTCATATTATTGATGGTCACTGTCATTGTAGTGATAGTGACGTCACTGTGGTGATAGTGACGGTAGGGCTATGCTAAAACTTACGAATGGTCTGTTGAACCGGAGACGTATCAAAATAACCTTGCTGCTGAAATCCATTCGGCGGCCGATCCCGACTCCTAAACGTGGACCTCGATCGACTCCGGGCAGGAGGCTCACTGAAGTACATTGGTGGCTTTCTGGATAAAAATATATTTCTAAACGGAGACATGAATGGTTCAATGTGTCTTGTAGATGGTAGAAAAATATTTTTGAAAATATTTGGAGTCTGGATAAGCGGACTGTCGATGCCAGGAAACAATATATTTCTTTTGTCTGGCTGCATGAGCGGGTTGGTAATGCCTCCCTGGAACATGTTGTTTGCTCCCGCAAAGGGGTTGTGGATGCCTGGAAGTAAAATCTTCCTCTGGTTGGAGAACCTACGCCCCATTTTTCTGTGCACGGCGAATCTATCGCGTGGAGCTACGAATTTCTTACAGCTGTCGGTTCCGTCGTAGCAGACGCAGTGACAGTTGTGGTCCATGTAGCCCTTGCCACATTCAAACGATGAAGATCTACAGGCACCTGCGCATTTAAAAGAAAAGAAAAAAAAAACGGAGAGAGAAATGTTTTATAGATGTTATATATAAACAGACGGACTATACTGACTTAAAAACACATATACTGACAAAAATACAGACTGACACACATACAATCAAACTGTCGGATATAGAGAAAAACACACAGATTGTTAGACAAACAAATATACAGATTGATAGGCAGACAGACAAGCATACAGTTTGATAGAAAGAAAGACACACATACAGACTGACACATACAGATATACAAATAAAAAATCAGATTAACAGATAAACAAACATAGAGACTGATAGAAACAGACAAATACATACAATGACAGATTTACTAATGACAGATATTCAAGCAAACAATGAGATTAAGTGACATACAAACATACAGACTGATAGATACAAAGAATCTGTCTGACAGAGATTCTGACATACATACAGACAAACTTGTCAGACACAGACACACAGTTTTACAAACACGTTTGTGTGGTTAGACAGACATACTAACGTGCACAGTTGTACATCAGATTAACAACTTTGTAGTCGGAAAATGAAATGGTGTTTGTATGCCCAATTATGTCCTGGAAACGTGGGTCCAGTGTTACCATGGTAACCTGTGCATCGTTCTTTGAAAACGCTTTCTTTCCGTAGTGCATGATGGACGTGTAGTCGTACTCGACGCCGTAGTCGGACACTCTCTCCGGGCGAAACTTGCGGAAGTTCTTCAGTTTGCCGAAGCCGACGTTTTGAGTGATGATTCGTATGTAGCTGTCACGATCCGGACGCTGATGTTCGTGAATTAGTCCAATCACGTGACCAAGTTCGTGAGTTATGACGTGTTCCTGAAACGACAAACAACCACAGTAGTAGGAATTTTACGAATGCATCAAACCCATAGCTACGCTAAGAGACTCTGAGAGTGTCACGCATTGCAAACTGGGATGGCTTATACAGACAAGTGACGTGATTAAAAACCAGTTTCGTCATAATTGGAGCAAATGTCTGTTCGAATATATGATTAGTTTAGATTAAGTACAAGCACGCTTGAGATGGACATAAGCGTGGGACAGTTTAAGCCAGTAATCTGATTACTGTGAGTTTATTTTGTCAAAAAAAGAGTTCTTTTATTTCTATTTGCTGTCTATGGTAAGAAAACAATGTGCCACAGTCTAGTGTATATATTTAAAACTTGCATTATTCCGTGTCATCTTCTATACTGAGCCATATAAGCTTAGACAAGTGTATTAATAAATTATTACTTTCATAGGCACATCATAAATTATTAGTCTTATAGGTATTTAATAATTTTTTATTATACATATATACATATATATATATATATATATAAAAAGATATTTCGTAAGATATATATACACACCACTCTGCAGTCTCGTTCTAGATTAAGAGATTGGACGCCTCCAACCATTCCAACAAACGAATTACACCTGAAACATGAAATTATATAATTACCTTTATATATCTCTCTCTCTCTCTCTCTCTCTCTCTCTCTCTCTCTCTCTCTCTCTCTCTCTCTCTCTCTCTCTCTCTCTCTCTCTCTCTCTCCCAGCTCTTTTTCTTTCTGTGTCTTTCTCGAAGTCTTTCTTACTCTCTGAATTCCTTTTTTTCTTTCTTTCTGTCTGTCTAGCTTACACCAGTTCTACTTCGTACTCGCTCATTTTCTGCTTGTCTCCTTATCTGTCAGTGTACCTCTCTATTTTATGCTTGTTCATTTACTTCAACAGTTGTAAATATCATTTCAGTATACTATTTTGCACGTGCAGCATCAAAACTGTATTATTACCCTCGTTCACTCTGAACTCTGAGCACATTTTGATGATACGGTTTCGCGGGAACAAATCTGATGCACGTGCGTTCTTCCCAAGCCCTCATGGCTCGTCTTACTGTTACGGATTCTTCCGAACCTGACGAAAACAAAAGTTGTTTCTTTAAATTATAATTAATAAATATTCAACGATTTCACGTCATCAGATATACCATAAAAGAAAAAGAAAAAGTGTATTCAAAGAGCTAGAACTTTATGTAAATTCAAGCCCGATGACCACTACTTAGTTATGACTTAAAGAGGCGATTTCTTTAATCATTTTTTTTTTCCCAGTGGCCTTCAAAAATCAAAAATATTTCTAAAAAGGAGAAAAAAATATATTTTCAGTTAATGACATACATTACTGAATGTTTAGGCACTGTTAAGATTTACTTTAGTGGATTCAGTAGATTTGTGAATCATCATATCTAAACTAAACAAGGTTTATGTCCCTTAACAGAAAAGAGAAAAAACAATTTTAGATGCTTCAAATAGGTCCGCACATAAAATAAGGAGACCTTGTCTAATTAATTATATGTTAATTTTTGTGTTCTCTTTGATTTTCATGGACCCGGAACATATTCTCTGGTTATATATCTGCACCACACTGAATCAGCTACAGTCTAATATATCTGCTAGGCAAATACTCCAGACTTCGTTCAAACTTACTAAAGTCTCTGGTTATTTCAAAAGGAATGATGGCACCAGGCCAGTGGGTGTTTTCACTGAACAAAGCTTTTCTTTTAAACCTCTTCTTTTCAGGGTTCACTGGTTTCCGACTGGGTGGGGGCGAGTCCAGGGGAGGTGCACTCTGAACCAAAGACTGACTGAACGTAAAATAAAATTTAAAAAAATTAAAAACCTACCACAATGTTTTTCAGTAAGTAAAATTAAGCTCGGGTTATTATACACATACACATGAATATATATATACACATATATAATTACACACACACACACACACAGAGACAAACACATATACAGACACACACATAACCACAATATAGATATATAGATAGATAGATAGACAGATAGATAGATAGATAGATAGATAGATAGATAGATAGATAGACAGACAGATATAGATATATAAAATATAAAACTGCGGTGAACGGCCTGAAATTATGCATTATTACCGGACGATTACGACAATGATCGGAAATACCCGAACGAAACTTACTCATTTCCGCTATAGTACGAAGTATATTCCTCTCTGCTTATCTTCATGTCATACTCTAGAATCACACTTCCGTCTGGTTGAAAGATTTCCTTGTCATAACCTGCAATATATATTTTATAGACAGACAGACATATACATATACACAAACATACATACATTCATACATACATACACACACAGATACGCACACATCCATAAATACATACATAGAGAGACACATCCACATTTTTTACACAAATAATAACAATTTTTATCAAAAATTGCTAAAAACAAATACCACTATTAAGCAGCATACAAAAAAGAAAGGAAAGAAAGAACGAATGAAAAAAGAAAGAAAGAAAGAAAAACAAAAGTCGTACCTCCCCACTTGTTGTATCCCCCCTGAATGTACTCCTCTATTGAGTACCGACTGTGCAGTTTTTTTGGCACGGCGAAGTTGCTCGGTGACTCCAGCATGATGGGGTTGTCCGGGTACATGCTCTGAGGCGCCAGGGGAGAGTGAACCAGTCTGTCCGCTACCTGCCTCTTCGTTATGTTAGCATAGTGAGCAGCACTCTGAAAAAGTCAAGAGAAAAAACGACAACGACAAAAAATACTTTTATTACTGCTGCTACCGCTGCTGATTATGTTTCTGTTACTATTACAGACCGAGGATCTCTTACCCGAAATTCCGAAATCCGAAAAGCTCGGAAATCGGAAACTACTTTCTGAGCAGCAGAGATAGTGATATCTTACAGTCTTCGGATTGTTTTGCATATACGAACTTCATTTTAAGCAAAAAAATCGTTAAAAATATTAAAGCTGCATATGAAATAAAAATGGAATTTGTATTTAGAATTAAATCCTGTTCTAAATAATTCAGAAATTCTAAACACTTCTATTATTTCCGATAAAGGATTCTCAGCCTGTAGTAACGTAATACCAATATTATAGCCACTGCTGATACTACTACTACTACTACTACTACTACTACTACTTTTTTATTACTACTACTATTCAGACTAGTACGATTTTTGCTACTGATATTGGAACTGTTATTACTACTGTTACTACCACCACTATTAGTATCATTACTACAACTACTACTCTTATTATTATTGCTACTACAGCTTCTATTTTACTACTGCTGGTGTTACCTCTAGTTTTACAACTACTGTTATTAATACTACGACTACGACTATGTCTTACACTACTGCAACTTATGTGAAGTATCTTTCTAGAGAGAGGAAAGCACATCTTTGAACAGTAGCAACAGTAATGGTGGTAACATGAATACAATATTCATAAGCAATCAACTACAACTAGTAAGAGTAGACTCGTGTATCCTGTTCTCGACACGGCTGAGTAGTCGACTTACTTGGACAATGATGCTGCTAAGCAAACACAGCGTGACACTGGAAATAAACCCAACCTCCATGACTGGTTCAGTTAGTCAGCCACCTGAATGTAAATAATAGGTGTAAGTTAGGCAGATAACTTTTGTGTACATACATACATACATACATACATATATACATACATACATACATACATACATATATACATACATACATGCATACATACACATACATATATGCATCCATACATACACACATATATATATATATATATTCAAAAACAAACACACACACACACATATACAAAAGCACATTTTCGTTAGCATGTCTCAATATAATTATGAAAGTATATATGTATTTGTGCGTCTGTATGTCTGTTTGTATGTGTGTATGTAAGAATCACATACCTATGTGCAGAACGTTGACGCTAGTCCTACACCCAGGTTCTCTTCTGACTGACAATTTTCTTCAAGTTACTAGTCGAAACTGAGTTAACAGCTGAACGGTTACATGAAGACATTCGGCCTGTCATACTGTATGATCCATTGTTTCGCGAGAGGGTAAATCATGATGATGAAGTGCCACACATCAAAGAGGTGTCACGATCTGACATCCGTGCAGTCAGCTTCTGTGACAAATTGAACTGGTGTCTTCATCGTGCGACCATGTGCAGATCTTATCCGACTCGTCCCAGCCGGTCAACCTGTCAGTGTGTCCGTCTGTGTGTGTGTGTGGCTGTGTGTGTGTGTCTGTGTGTATGTGTGTATCAGTGTGTTTGTGTCTGTGTGTATATGTGTATCAGTGTGTATGTGTGTGTGTCTGTGTGTGTGTGTCTGTATGTATGCGTGTCTGTGTGTGTGTGTCTGTGTGTATGTGTGTATCAGTGTGTATGCATTTGTATGCTACAAATATTTGTTTGATCATGATAAATACATCTATGGGTTGTACTAGTTTTTATGTATTTTGTGTATATGTATTTATGTATCTATGTATGTATGTATATATGTATGTATGTGTGCATATATATTTATGTGTGTATATGTATGTAATGACAGACGGATAGACAGACAGATATATAGATATATCGATAGATAGATATATAGATAGATAGACAGGCAGAGAGAAAATCAGACATACGGACAGATAACAGGATGGAGTGATACACACATGGATGGATGGATGGACATACAGATAAACAGAGAGATAAATAATACAGAAAGATAGTAATGTTTCAAGGTATTCCAAATTTTTTGTTAATTTAATATTCTTCCTCGTGGAAAGCAATAAATAAATAAATATAATTTTTTATTTCTCTCTAAATTATTTTTGGTTCAACGCGGAAAATGGACTGTCAGACTGTTGATATATTCCCACTTCAATGAAACCATTCATAACAAATTGTCTTCGGCTCCTTTGACATTCCGAGTTGTGGCGTCATCTGATTGTCACTTTCTAACCAGATGTTAAATATATGACTGTATGCTGACTTTATTATTTGTGTCTGTGTGTGTGTGTGTGTGTGTGTGTGTGTGTGTGTTTGCGTATATATATTAATTATGAATATATTTGAAAGAAATGTGTGTGTGTGTGTGTGTGTGTGTGTGTGTGTGTGTGTGTGTGTGTGTGTGTGTGTGGATTGATGTGCCTGTCTATGTGTGTATATATATATATGAGTGTGGATAAATCAGCTAAAAAAATCCTTTGAAATTTATAGCTAAAAAATCTATATATAATTTTTTTTAAATTATACAAAATATAAAACTTTTCTAACTATACACACGATGAAAGACATGGACACTATCATTACAAAACAAAATGTCTAGTTACTATCTCTAGTAAAAAAATTCATAAGACCAAAATCAAAATTTGATACTGCACATCGAAGTTCCAGATTGCAAGAATGTTGTCGTTAGTCTACGTGAACAAATGATCAATATATCCTACATTTTCCTTCCATACATCTCGTAGTCACTTTATCCAAATGCAGCTCTGAATCTCCTAATATATGTTCTTTTTCCATCTTTACTTGATTTTAGTTTATAATTCCTTCTTAGTGAACTTGTCTATTCGATCTCTGTGTACATTTTCCCTCACTGAATTTTACAAGCAGTAATTCATTTGTTTTTAATCCGGGCTTTCAGGTGGCCATTTATTCATCTTTATTCATGAGTGCTGGTGCTGCATGTTGTTAAAAAATAAAGTCATTGTCGGCGAATAAATAGTTTTAGTCTTTAAGTAACTTAATCTAAATTTCAAAACTGACTTTAGTTGTCTTAGTGTAAGCGATGTAGATCCTCGATTTTCCACGCCACAAACCTCCTGAAATTTTTTTCTCACTCTCTTTACTGATGATATCATTCACTTCTTTCCTGGAAATTCCTTATGTTTCTTGCAATGAGGCATCGTTTTTCAGTGAAGCAAGTTGTAATTAAGTCCTTATCCTAGTGGACAGTACCGTCCTACTTGTGATCTAATGAAAACCAATACTAAAATGACTGAAACCATGATTTGTCTTTTAATCCACAATTTTTGTCTGTTTACTCCTCAGCCAAACGACATTTGATTGACAGGTGTCACTGCACTGCAATCAGAGACATGATGCGGAAGTCAGTTCATAATATGCTATTTTCAAAATCTAATTTGTAAAAACAATTTAGGTCCTATGTAAAAATATTTATTTATGTAAAAGGATAGCATCTTGAAAGGTCTTTTATCATGTAAAGAGTTACAAAGTTTCAAAATACATTTGATCAAATACGACATATTATCAATCTGAGTGGGGTTTTTAGGATGGGAATGTTGTTATTTTTATTGTAGTCCTGGTGGTGTTGGTGGTCGTCGTGGAGGTATTCCTATCTTTATTTTAATGGTAATACGTTTAGCCTGTATTTATTTGAATAGTTTAATTATTATTAATTTAATGGTAAAAGTGATGCCAGTACTGGTAATAAATAGTTGTATTAGTACTAGCAGTAGCTGTAGTAGTAGTAGAAGTAACAGTAATAGTAGCTGTAATAGTAGTAGCACTAATAGTATAAGTAGCAGCAGCAGCAGTAGTAGTAGTAGTACTAGTAGTAATAGCAGTACTACTAGTAGTAGTAGTCTTTTAAAACACAGAGGGAGAAAAGGAAATAATTCTTCTTAGAAATTACTTTCTTTGTTTCTTTTGTTTGTTTGTTTGTTTGTTTGTTTTGTTTTTGTTATTGTTCTGGTTGTTACTACTATACTATTACTACTTCAAATGTATTATTATTGTTATTATTATTATTACTATTATTATTATCATCATTATTATTATCGTATTATCACTACTGCTGCTGCTGCTGCTATCACTATTATTTATGTTTTATTATTATTGTTGTTGTTGTTGTTGTTCTTAATGTTGTTTATAAAAAATAACGAAAGAAATAGCTTTAAAATATTCTGTCAGAGTACAAGATATTATGAACATATTAATATGTATTACAGTTTTATTAGGCTAAATTTAAAATGTAATAAAAATCCAAATTTATGTATGTGTATGCATGTGTGTGTTTATATTTAAGGCTGTGTGTGTGTGTGTGTGTGTGTGTGTGTGTGTGTGTGTGTGTGTGTGTGTCTACTTTGAGATCTCTAGCCTTCAGGTTTTAGTCTGTTTTTTCGCTGTTCCGATCACTGTTGCTACTATTCTGTTGTTGCCATCCTTTCTCTGCCTCAAATAGTTTTGTAACAAAGATGTGATCGTATATAACTGCGGTTACCTAGGAAACTCATGATTGTAATACATTATTGATAACGTCACATAATCTTCTATTCGTCCTTTTCTTTCGTTTTTCCTTCTTTTTTTCTTCTGCTTTTTCCTCATTCTTCATTCTTCTCGTATCAAGGTTATAATACCAATAGTTGTAGTAGTAGTAGTAGCAGCAGTAGTAGTAGTAGCAGCAGCCAGCAGCAGTAGTAGTAGCTACGTGATTATTATTAAAAATATTGTTTCTGCTGTTATTTGTATGCTCTTTTTGTTTTAATTTTTGCTGTTGTTGCTCGAGTAATGTTATTGCTGATGTTGTTTTTCCATTTATTGCTAACGTTACGGCGTGTTTTATTTTTTAACGATCTTTATTTTATTTTCATCTTTCAGAATTCTTAAGCGAGACAATAAACAGGTCTGAGAAAATTGCAAGTCGTCTACGATTAACAGAAATGGAAGGACGTGTCAGTACGTCTGTCTCTGGTTTTGTTTTCCACGACAGTCTCGACGTGGAAACACCGCCTTGTCTCTCTTTTCGCGACGACATTTCCTTTGGAAAGATTTATTATCTAAAACGATAGTTATTTGCAATGTCTTTCATCATGTAAAGAGTTAGAAAGTTATATTTTTTGAAGTACGAGATGCTATTGACGTTTTTAGGTGGGAATGTTGTGTTTTGATTGTTTTGTTGTAGTTGTTGTTGGTGGTGGTCCTGGTGGTGGTATACTTTTTTTTTTTCTTTATTTTTTTTTTTATTGTTACTACTACAATTGTTACTACAACTAATTCATTGTTATTGTTACTATTGTTATTACTATTATTATTATCATCATCGTCATCACTGCAATTGTAGTATCACAACTAGTGCCACTGCTGCCATTACCAATTTTCATGTTTTATTATTATTATTATTTTTGTTGTTGTTATTTATAAAAAGTAACGAAAGAAATAGCTTTAAAATATTACTGATTCTTTCAGAGTCCAAAATACTACGAACAAATTAATATTTATTACAATTTTTACTTCCTACTAATTGTAGCAGTAGTAACAGCAGCAGTAGTTGTAGTGGTAGTAGTAACTTTTTAAAACAGAGGGAGAAAAGGAAGAATTCTTGGAAATTACTTTATTTTGTTTCTCTCTTTTGTTCTTGTTGTTTCTACTACTATTAATACTGCTCCTAATGCATTATTATTATTATTATATGATCACTACTACTGCTGCTGCTGCAGCTATTACTATAATTAATGTTTTATTATTAGTATTATTATTGCTGTTGTGGTTACATCGCTTCCTACGAAGCACGCCTTCGTTCTCTTTCTTAATTTTTGCTTTCATCTTTTTTTCGTGGGAAACCTGGCACTGGCAAGTGTGTATTTTAGGATTTGAATATTCTGAGTCTTATGTTAGTCTGATTAGACTCTGCACATAGACAATATTCGATAAAGCACTGGCGCAGGAAAACAAACTCCAGTCCTAACCTCACAAACCCGTTCAGATGCGACTGACGAGACTCGAACGTTTGCGCCCAGTCGCCAGCACTCCGAAGTTCGTCAATCGCAGGCAGTCATCTCTTCCCTGGAAGCTCGCAGTTCTTTTGTCATGTGTGTATCTGTCTGTGTATGTATGTATGCATAGATGTATGTGTATGCATCTGTGTGTGTGTGTGTGTATGTGAATGTGTGTGTGTGTGTGTGTGTGTGTGTGTACTTTGAGATCTCCAGCCTTCAGGTTTTAGTCTGTTTGTTCGCTGTTACGGTCACTGTTGCTATTATTCTGTTGTTGCCATCCTTTCTCTGCCTCAGATAGTTTTGTAACAAAGATGTGCATCGTATTTCATCTGCGGTTACCTAGGACACTCATGTTTGTAATACATTATTGATCATGTCTTATAATCTTCTATTCGTTCTTTTCTTTCGTTTTTCCTTCTTTTTCACTTCTGCTTTTACCTCATTCTTTATGCTTCTCTTATTCTCAGTTGTCATAGTAGCAGTCCGACTAGTAGTAATAATAGTAATAAAGGTTATAATACTAATAGTTGTAGTAGAAGTAGTAGTAGTAGTAGTAGCAGTAGCAGCACTAGCAGTATTAGTTGCAGTAGCAGCAGTAGTAGTAGCAGTAGTAGTAGTAGTGGTAGTAGCAGTAGTAGTAATACATGATTATTATTAAAAATATTGCTGCTGCTGTTTGTTTGTATACTCTTTTTGTTTTAATTTTTCCTGTTGTGGCTCTTGTAATGTTATTGCTGATGTTGTTTTTCCTCTTATTGCTAACGTTACGGCGTGTTTTATTTTTTAACGATCTTTATTTTATTTTCATCTTTCATCGTCTTTCAGAATTCTTAAGCCAGACGATAAACAGATCTGAGAAAATTGCAAGTCGTCTACGATTAACAGAAATGGAAGGACGTGTCAGTACGTCTGTCTCAGGTTTTGTTTTCCACGACAGTCTCGACGTGGAAACACTGCCTTGTCTCTCTTTTGGCGACGATATTTCCTTTGGAAATATTTATTATTTGCAATGTCTTTCATCATGTAAAGGGTTAGAAAGTTATATTTTTTGAAGTACGAGATGCTAGTGACGTTTTTAGGTGGGAATGCTGTGTTTTGATTGTTTTGGTGTAGTTGTTGTTGGTGTTGGTGCTTGTTGTGGTATTCTGATATTTTATTATGATGGTATTATGTTTAGGCTCTACATATTGAAAAATTTAATTATTGCTAATTTAGTGGTAAAAGTGATGCCGGTGCTGGTAATAAATAGTCGTATTCGTGCTTGTTCCTTATTGTTGTTCTTCTTGTTACTACTACTAGTGTTACTACTACTAATGCATTATTATTGTTACTATTGTTATTACTAATATTATTATCATAATCATCATTTTCATTATTATAGTATTATCACTACTACTGCTGCTGCTGCTATTACTATTATTAATGTTTTATTATTAGTATTATTGTTGTTGTTGTTGTTGTTGTTTATAAAATGTAACGAAAGAAATAGCTTTAAAATATAATTCATTCTTTCAGAGCCCAAGATATTATAAACAAATTAATAATGGTAGAAGTAGTTGTAGCAGCAGCAGCAGCAGCAGCAGCAGCAGCAGCAGCAGCAGTAGTAGTAGTAGTAGTAGTTTTATAAAACAGAGAGAGCAAAGGAAAGAATTCTCGGAAATTACTTGTTTTGTTTGTTTTGTTTTATTTTTGTTGTTTCTACTACTATTATTACTATTTCTAATGCATTATTATTTTATTATTATTATTACTATTATTATTATCATCATCGTTATTCTTGTTTATCACTATTACTGCTGCTGCTGTTGCTATTACTATTATTAATGTTTTATTAATAGTGTTATTATTGCTATTGTTGTTTCTGTTGTTTACCAAAAAAAATAACGAATGAAATAGCTTTGAAATATTATTGATTCTTTCAGAGTACAAGATATTATGAACAATTAATAATTATTACAATTTTTACTTATTTTATTAAGCTAAATTTAAAATATAATAAAAATCCAAATATAATGATTAACCAATTATTGTGAAATAATAATAACTAAAGGTGGAAAAAAAATGTATTATTAATATTATTCAGTTAATGATCAGTTCAGTAACGAAAGTAAATAAAATGTCGTAACCTGAAGAATTAATGTAAACACTATTCGTACAGCAATTAGCGTACAAAACTAAAAACATTCGTCAGTTTCATCTTTTTATAATAAAATGTCTTTGTCAATTTGGTCCGCGGTTTAGACTTTATCCAACAGCAACATCCGGGATGTTGTTAGCTGTAAGAAGGACATCTGTCGAAACAGGCCATCCTCTCCTCCCTGCACGTCTTTGTACACTCGCGGTACGACTGACGCCTCGGCATGTTTGCCCCGGGGTTACCAGAGCCACACCCATTCTGCTCCGCACATTCGTAAAAGCGGTCAAAACAGCGTGCGCGGCACTGAACAATTCCGGCTGATGTCTGTTCAGAAAGCAGCAACAGCGACAACGCCACCAGCACCAGTGTAGTTTTGAACATCATACTGAACACTGTTTAAAATAATAAAAATTTTAATTTTACAGAAATAATCATCATCAACAGTAATAACCTCATAATCATATGATTTTGTTATTTTTCCTTTCACCACGGAAACGGAAAACAAATACATAATTATTCATAAATACATATTTGTCAGTATTTTTCTTATACTTCTTCTTTATAATAATAATAAGAAGAACAACAACAACAACAACAACAAAAACAAGAAGAAGAAGAAGAAAAACAACAACAACAACAGTAATAACAAATCTTTGCTATTGCTGTGATTGTTCTAGTCATGCAGCTGCGCCTTCAGTGGTTACCTTCTGGTTTCCATGATAACGAGACTTATTCTCAGACAGAACTTTTTCCTTGTGGTAAGAAGACGTTTTATTTTTGTCTCGTCCTTTCAGTATTATTATTATTATTATTATTATTATTATTATATAAATGTTTTTCTTCTTTTTCTTTCTTTTTTTTATTTTATTTTTATTTTTTTATTTTTTCTAATTTTTCTTACGGATATTTTTCGGTATCTCTCTCTCTCTGTTTTTGTTTTTATGTTGTTGTTGTTTTTTGTTTCTTATAGTTAGTTATTGCTAAATTTATTCAGTGCTTTATATTAAATGAGTATGTTGTTGTTTTAATCAGTGTGTTTGCGTCCGAGGGTTTCTTAGGATTTACTTTGCTAACGACGTATTATCATTATTTCTAACACTCAGAGTAACAGATACAATATTAATAATAATAATAGCAATAATAATAATAAATATTATTATTATTATTATTATTATTATTATTATTATTATGCCTATGTCTATGTCTATGTCTATGTCTCTGTCTAAGTCTATGTCTATGTCTATGTCTATGTGTAGACCCGGTCAGATGCGGCTGACGAGACTCGAACGTATGCGCCCAGTCGCCCGCACTCCGAAGTTCGTCAGTCGCAGGCAGTCATCTCTTCCCTGGAAGCTCGCAGTTCTTTTGTCATGTGTGTATCTGTCTGTGTATGTGTGTATCTGTCTGTGTATGTATGTATGCATAGATGTAAGTGTATGCATCTGTGTGTGTGTGTGTGTGTGTGTGTGTGTGTGTCTACTTTGAGATCTCCAGCCTTCAGGTTTTAGTCTGTTTGTTCGCTGTTCCGATCACTGTTGCTAGTGTTCTGTTGTTGCCATCCTTTCTCTGCCTCAGATAGTTTTGTAACAAAGATGTGCATCGTATTTCAGCTGCGGTTACCTAGGACACTCGTGTTTGTAATACATTATTGATCATGTCTTATAATCTTCTATTCGTCCTTTTCTTTCGTTTTTCGTTTTTTCTATTTTCATCTTTCATTGTTTTTCAGAATTCTTAAGCCAGACGATCAACAGGTCTGAGAAAATTGCAAGTCGTCTACGATTAACAGAAATGGAAGGACGTGTCAGTACGTCTGCCTCAGGTTTTGTTTTCCACGACAGTCTCGACATGGAAACTCTGCCTTGTCTCTCTTTTGGCGACGATATTTCCTTTGGGGATATTTCTTCACAAATCTCGACGTCTTCGTATGCAGATGATATAGACACATCCAAACAAACAAATTCCTTCGTAGCGGTAACTGGAAATTACAACGAAATAACCTCCGTCGTAAAAACAGGATCATCCAAAATAAGGAACTCGTGCCTAACGACAGGATCCCACGAAATAAATTCTTTCGTAAAGTCTGGATTCCGTGAAAAAGGCTTCTTCGTAAAGACAGGTTCCTGTGAGAATGGCTCCGTCGTAAAGGCAGGATCCTTAAAGAAAATCTCCTTTACCGAGTCAAAAACACACAATATTTCTTACACACTCAAATTCCCGAAAGACCGAGCCGCATCTGTTGCTACACAAAGGAGCCGTCCTTACAGTTTTGTTCCGAGGTACTTTGCACGAAATCAAGAAGAGATAGACGCCGCGGCTCTGAGAATTGTGTTGTACTTAGAAACACTCGCAGACATGAGGTTGACGATATCAATGATCGAGCAGAGGCTGGGACTCTCACCAGTGCAAAAATCCGACAGTTTGTGATTTGTTTTACTTTAAGACAGGAACAAGATACGTTATTACGAATTTAAATATCTTAATAAAACTGAACTGAAACATTATTCTTAGAGTTATTTTGTTTTTCTTTTCAATTTCTTCTTGCTTTTTATTATGTATTTTTTAATATTTTTGTTTTTCTCTTTCACTGTCTTTTTTTTTTCTTCATTCCGTCCTCTGTTCCACTTTTTCTAATATGTAGTGTTTTTATTAATTAAAAGAAAATATGAAATTGAAAAAGTTGTAAATGTTCATTGATTAAATATTATATAAATGCTGCCTGGTTTTCCTGGGTTATTTTCATCATTATTTTCATCATTATTTTCGTCATCATCATTTCATAATCATCATCGTTATAATCATTATTTTTATCATCACTATCATCAGCACTCCTTATTATTATCATCATCTCAGTATTATTTACTTTATTTGTTTGTTGATGTTTTCCTTTTTCTTTTAGATTTCCTTTTAATTATTTTATTTATTTTTTATTATCTATATTTTTATTTTTATTTTATTATAGTTTATTTAGTTTTATTTCATTTATCTATCTATCTATCTATTTCTACCTATCTGTTTGTTTGTTTGCTTGGTTGTTTGTGTACTAACTTATTTTCTTATTCATTTTATATCCTAACATTTAATTATATTTTTGTAATGATTTTTATCGTTATAACGGTAACTTTAGGTAACATCTTGTTACTGCCCTAACCTTCCTAAAGAAATCAAAAGAAGCCAAACAAAACGAAAATAAGCTGAGACGAGACTCCACGATTGTCTCCCCTTATGAAAGGCTTTTATTCTTTCCTAATGCTAATGATTTCATGAGATAAAACAAATTGAGTCCGATAAGCTAGGCTTCCTACAGAATCAGCTGTGACTACCACAGTGAAATGATGAGGTCGATGCACGAACTTCAGAAATACGTGAAAGTTGATGAGTTCGCAAGCGAGTGTTTCAAGTTGCTTAAGAAACTTAGAAATTTTATCTAGCACTGGAGATACAAACTGCCGAGTCTGTATATTTATATATATATATTTACGTACATGCATACATAAATACGCATACACAAATAGCCACAACCAGACAAACATATAGACCACATAACAAACATGTCTGTATTAAGAGTCTTACGCTTTAGAATATATATAAAAGACTGCTCAGTAACCGAGTGTGATCATCGCTCGCCACCCGCGAAGGACGCCGTTCTGTTGTCTTTCGTCACTTTTGCATGCATCTAGTTTTTGTGGGAAACCTGGCACAGGCAACGTGTGTATTTTACAACTTTGAATATTCTCTGTCGTATGTACGTCTGATTAGACTCCGCACACAGACAGTATTCGTGAACGCACAAGCACAGGAGAACAAAGTCCAATCACAACCTCACAAACCCCGTCAGATGCCGATGACGAGATTGAAACATGGCATTCATTCGACCGTTTCTGTGTGTGTGTATACATATACAAATATATATATGCGCGTACACATGTTCATAATCAGTTTATATTATCATATATGTCTTTCTATGTATCAGTTATGTATATATCTGAAAGATATATGAGTATGTGTGTATGTGCTTGTCTCCATGTGTGTGCACAGACTGAAGTTTGTAGCATATATATTATTATGTGTTTATGTATGTGTGTGTGTGTGTGTGTCAGTGTATGTGTTTTTATGAGTGTGGATATACCGGGTTGGCTAAGAAAACATCTTTTGAACTTTGATACTTCATAACCCAAAAACAAAATTTATAATATCAATAAAGCTTTCTAAAAATGTACATGACGAGAGACATAGATATTATCCATTACAAAACATTACTATCTCTTGTAAGTTTTATCTTAACCAAATTCAAAATTTGATACTACAAATCGAAGTTCCAGATTGCAAGAACGTTGTCGTTAGTCTACTTGAACCCAGATGATCAATGTGTCCTACATTTTCCTTGGTTACATCTAGTAGTCACTTTATCCAAATGCAGCTCTGAATCTCCTAATATATGTTCTTTTTCCATCTTTACTTGATTTTAGTTTATAATTCCTTCTTAGTGAACTTGTCTATTCGATCTCTGTGTACATTTTCCCTCACTGAATTTTACAAGCAGTAATTCATTTGTTTTTAATCCGGGCTTTCAGGTGGCCATTTATTCATCTTTATTCATGAGTGCTGGTGCTGCATGTTGTTAAAAAATAAAGTCATTGTCGGTGAATAAATAGTTTTAGTCTTTAAGTAACTTAATCTAAATCTCAAAACTGACTTTAGTTGTCTTAGTGTAAGTGTTGTAGATCCTCGATTTTCCACGCCACAAAACTCCTGAACTTTCACATTTTTTTCTCACTCTCTTTACTGATGATATATTTCACTTCTTT
Source organism: Chrysomallon squamiferum (assembly GCA_012295275.1). NCBI lineage: Eukaryota > Metazoa > Mollusca > Gastropoda > Neomphalida > Peltospiridae > Chrysomallon > Chrysomallon squamiferum. Next base: position 8,916,189 of record CM022666.1, read on the forward strand.
CCTGGAAATTCCTTATGTTTCATGCAATGAGGCATCGTTTTTCAGTGAAACAAGTTGTAATTAAGTCCTTATCCTAGTGGACAGTACCGTCCTGCTTGTGATCTAATGAAAACCAATACTAAAATGACTGAAACCATGATTTGTCTTTTAATCCACAACTTTTGTCTGTTTACTCCTCAGCCAAACGACATTTGATTGACAGGTGTCACTGCACTGCAATCAGAGACATGATGCGGAAGTCAGTTCATAATATGCTATTTTCAAAAAATAATTTGTAAAAACAATTTAGGTTCTATGTAAAAATATTTATTTATGTAAAAGGATAGCAAATTGAAGGTCTTTTATCATGTAAAGAGTTATAAAGTTTCAAAATAAATTTGATCAAATACGACATATTATCAATCTGAGTGGGGTTTTTAGGATGGGAATGTTGTTATTTTTATTGTTTTGTTGTAGTCCTTGGTGGTGTTGGTGGTGGTCGTGGAGGTAGTCCTATCTTTATTTTAATGGTAATACGTTTAGCCTGTATTTATTTGAATAGTTTAAATATTATTAATTTAATGGTAAATGTGATGTCAGTACTGGTAATAAATAGTTGTATTAGTACTAGCAGTAGCTGTAGTAGTAGTAGTAGAAGTAACAGTAATAGTAGTTGTAATAGTAGTAGCACTAATAGTATAAGTAGCAGCAGCAGTAGTAGTAGTAGTACTAGTAGTAATAGCAGTACTACTAGTAGTAGTAGTCTTTTAAAACACAGAGGGAGAAAAGGAAATAATTCTTCTTAGAAATTACTTTCTTTGTTTCTTTTGTTTGTTTGTTTGTTTGTTTGTTTGTTTGTTTGTTTTGTTTTTGTTATTGTTGTTCTTGTTCTGGTTGTTACTACTATACTATTACTACTTCAAATGCATTATTATTGTTATTATTATTATTACTATTATTATTATCATCATTATTATTATTGTATTATCACTACTACTGCTGCTGCTGCTATCACTATTATTTATGTTTTATTATTATTGTTGTTGTTGTTCTTCTTAATGTTGTTTATAAAAAATAACGAAAGAAATAGCTTTAAAATATTCTGTCAGAGTACAAGATATTATGAACATATTAATATGTATTACAGTTTTATTAGGCTAAATTTAAAATGTAATAAAAATCCAAATTTATGTATGTGTATGCATGTGTGTGTTTATATTTAAGGCTGTGTGTGTGTGTGTGTGTGTGTGTGTCTGCGTGCGTATTTTGTACTTTGAGATCTCCAGCCTTCAGGTTTTAGTCTGTTTGTTCGCTGTTCCGATCACTGTTGCTACTATTCTGTTGTTGCCATCCTTTCTCTGCCTCAAATAGTTTTGTAACAAAGATGTGATCGTATATAACTGCGGTTACCTAGGAAACTCATGATTGTAATACATTATTGATAACGTCACATAATCTTCTATTCGTCCTTTTCTTTCGTTTTTCCTTCTTTTTTCTTCTGCTTTTTCCTCATTCTTCATTCTTCTCTTATAAAGGATATAATACGAATAGTTGTAGTAGTAGTAGTAGCAGCAGTAGTAGTAGTAGCAGCAGCAGCAGCAGTAGTAGTAGCTACGTGATTATTATTAAAAATATTGTTTTTGCTGTTTGTTTGTATACTCTTTTTGTTTTAATTTTTGCCTGTTGTTGCTCGAGTAATGTTATTGCTGATGTTGTTATTCCTCTTATTGCTAACGTTACGGCGTGTTTTATTTTTTAACGATCTTTATTTTATTTTCATCTTTCAGAATTCTTAAGCGAGACGATAAACAGGTCTGAGAAAATTGCAAGTCGTCTACGATTAACAGAAATGGAAGGACGTGTCACTACGTCTGTCTCTGGTTTTGTTTTCCACGACAGTCTCGACGTGGAAACACCGCGTTGTCTCTGTTTTGGCGACGATATTTCCTTTGGAAAGATTTATTATCTAAAACGATAGTTATTTGCAATGTCTTTCATCATGAAAAGTGTTAGAAAGTTCGAGTTTATATTTTTTGAAGTACGAGGTACTAGTGATGTTTTTCAGGTGGGAATGCTGTGTTTTGATTGTTTTGTTGTAGTTGTTGGTGGTGGTGGTGCTGGTGGTGGTATACTGATTTTTTATTATAATGGTATTACGTTTAGCCTGTACATATTGAAAAATTTAATTATTGCTAATTTAATGGTAAAAGTGATGCCTATGCTGGTAATAAATAGTCGTATTAGTACTTGTTTCTTATTGTTGTTCTTCTTGTTACTACTACTAATGCATTATTATTGTTACTATTGTTATTACTAATATTATTATCATCATCATGAATTTCATTATTATAGTATTATCACTTCTACTGCTGCTGCTGCTATTACTATTATTAATGTTTTATTAATAGTGTTATTATTGCTATTGTTGTTTCTGTTGTTTACAAAAAAAATAACGAAAGAAATAGCTTTGAAATATTATTGATTCATTCAGAGTACAAGATATTATGAACAATTAATAATTATTACAATTTTTACTTATTTTATTAAGCTAAATTTAAAATATAATAAAAATCCAAATATAATGTTAACCAATTATTGTGAAATAATAATAACTAAAGGTGGAAAAAAATGTATTATTAATATTATTCAGTTAATGATCAGTTCAGTAACGAAAGTAAATAAAATGTCGTAAGATGAAGAATTAATGTAAACACTATTCGTACAGCAATTAGCGTACAAAACTAAAAACATTCGTCAGTTTCATCTTTTTATAATAAAATGTCGTTTGTCAATTTGGTCCGCGGTTTAGACTTTATCCAACAGCAACATCCGGGATGTTGTTAGCTGTAAGAAGGACATCTGTCGAAACAGGCCATCCTCTCCTCCCTGCACGTCTTTGTACACTCGCGGTACGACTGACGCCTCGGCATGTTTGCCCCGGGGTTACCAGAGCCACACCCATTCTGCTCCGCACATTCGTAAAAGCGGTCAAAACAGCGTGCGCGGCACTGAACAATTCCGGCTGATGTCTGTTCAGAAAGCAGCAACAGCGACAACGCCACCAGCACCAGTGTAGTTTTGAACATCATACTGAACACTGTTTAAAATAATAAAAATTTTAATTTTACAGAAATAATCATCATCAACAGTAATAACCTCATAATCATATGATTTTGTTATTTTTCCTTTCACCACGGAAACGGAAAACAAATACATAATTATTCATAAATACATATTTGTCAGTATTTTTCTTATACTTCTTCTTTATAATAATAATAAGAAGAAGAAGAACAACAACAACAACAAAAACAAGAAGAAGAAGAAAAACAACAACAACAACAGTATTATTATTATTATTATATAAATGTTTTTCTTCTTTTTCTTTCTTTTTTTTATTTTATTTCTATTTTTTTATTTTTTCTAATTTTTCTTACGGATATTTTTCGGTATCTCTCTCTCTCTGTTTTTGTTTTTATGTTGTTGTTGTTTTTTGTTTCTTATAGTTAGTTATTGCTAAATTTATTCAGTGCTTTATATTAAATGAGTATGTTGTTGTTTTAATCAGTGTGTTTGCGTCCGAGGGTTTCTTAAGATTTACTTTGCTAACGACGTATTATCATTATTTCTAACACTCAGAGTAACAGATACAATATTAATAATAATAATAGCAATAATAATAATAAATATTATTATTATTATTATTATTATTATTATTATTATGCCTATGTCTATGTCTATGTCTATGTCTATGTCTATGTCTATGTCTATGTCTATGTGTAGACCCGGTCAGATGCGGCTGACGAGACTCGAACGTATGCGCCCAGTCGCCCGCACTCCGAAGTTCGTCAGTCGCAGGCAGTCATCTCTTCCCTGGAAGCTCACAGTTCTTTTGTCATGTGTGTATCTGTCTGTGTATGTGTGTATCTGTCTGTGTATGTATGTATGCATAGATGTAAGTGTATGCATCTGTGTGTGTGTGTGTGTGTGTGTGTGTGTGTGTGTGTGTGTGTCTACTTTGAGATCTCCAGCCTTCAGATTTTAGTCTGTTTGTTCGCTGTTCCGATCACTGTTGCTAGTGTTCTGTTGTTGCCATCCTTTCTCTGCCTCAGATAGTTTTGTAACAAAGATGTGCATCGTATTTCAGCTGCAGTTACCTAGGACACTCGTGTTTGTAATACATTATTGATCATGTCTTATAATCTTCTATTCGTCCTTTTCTTTCGTTTTTTGTTTTTTCTATTTTCATCTTTCATTGTTTTTCAGAATTCTTAAGCCAGACGATCAACAGGTCTGAGAAAATTGCAAGTCGTCTACGATTAACAGAAATGGAAGGACGTGTCAGTACGTCTGCCTCAGGTTTTGTTTTCCACGACAGTCTCGACATGGAAACTCTGCCTTGTCTCTCTTTTGGCGACGATATTTCCTTTGGGGATATTTCTTCACAAATCTCGACGTCTTCGTATGCAGATGATATAGACACATCCAAACAAACAAATTCCTTCGTAGCGGTAACTGGAAATTACAACGAAATAACCTCCGTCGTAAAAACAGGATCATCCAAAATAAGGAACTCGTGCCTAACGACAGGATCCCACGAAATAAATTCTTTCGTAAAGTCTGGATTCAGTGAAAAAGGCTCTTTCCTAAAGACAGGTTCCTGTGAGAATGGCTCCGTCGTAAAGGCAGGATCCTTAAAGAAAATCTCCTTTACCGAGTCAAACACACACAATATTTCTTACACACTCAAATTCCCGAAAGACCGAGCCGCAACTGTTGCTACACAAAGGAGCCGTCCTTACAGTTTTGTTCGGAGGTACTTTGCACGAAATCAAGAAGAGATAGACGCCGCGGCTCTGAGAATTGTGTTGTACTTAGAAACACTCGCAGACATGAGGTTGACGATATCAATGATCGAGCAGAGGCTGGGACTCTCACCAGTGCAAAAATCCGACAGTTTGTGATCTGTTTTACTTTAAGACAGGAACAAGATACGTTATTACGAATTTAAATATCTTAATAAAACTGAACTGAAACATTATTCTTAGAGTTATTTTGTTTTTCTTTTCAATTTCTTCTTGCTTTTAATTATGTATTTTTTATTCTTTGTTTTTCTCTTTCACTGTCTTTTTTTTTTCTTCATTCCGTCCTCTGTTCCACTTTTTCTAATATCTAGTGTTTTTATTAATTAAAAGAAAATATGAAATTGAAAAAGTTGTAAATGTTCATTGATTAAATATTATATAAATGCTGCCTAGTTTTCCTGGGTTATTTTCATCATTATTTTCGTCATCATCATTTCATAATCATCATCGTTATAATCATTATTTTTATCATCACTATCATCAGCACTCCTTATTATTATCATCATCTCAGTATTATTTACTTTATTTGTTTGTTGATGTTTTCCTTTTAATTATTTTATTTATTTTTTATTATCTATATTTTTATTTTTATTTTATTATAGTTTATTTAGTTTTATTTCATTTATCTATCTATCTATCTATCTATCTACCTATGTGTTTGTTTGTTTGCTTGGTTGTTTGTGTACTAACTTATTTTCTTATTCATTTTATATCCTAACATTTAATTATATTTTTATAATTATTTTTATCGTTATAACGGTAACTTTAGGTAACATCTTCTTGCTGCCCTAACCTTCCTAAAGAAATCAAAAGACGCCAAACAAAACGAAAATAAGCTGAGACGAGACTCCACGATTGTCTCCCCTTATGAAAGGCTTTTATTCTTTCCTAATGCTAATGATTTCATGAGACAAAACAAACTGAGTCCGATAAGCTAGGCTTCTTGCAGAATCAGCTGTGACTACTACAGTGAAAGGATGAGGTCGATGCACGAACTTCAGAAATACGTGAAAGTTGATGAGTTCGCAAGCGAGTGTTTCAAGTTGCTTAAGAAACTTAGAAATTTTATCTAGCACTGGAGATACAAACTGCCGAGTCTGTATATTTATATATATATATTTACGTACATGCATACATAAATACGCATACACAAATAGCCACAACCAGACAAACATATAGACATACATAACAAACATGTAGAATATATATAAAAGATTGCTCAGTAACCGAGTGTGATCATCGCTCCCCACCCGCGAAGGACGCCGTTCTGTTGTCTTTCGTCACTTTTGCATGCATCTAGTTTTTGTGGGAAACCTGGCACAGGCAACGTGTGTATTTTACAACTTTGAATATTCTCTGTCGTATGTACGTCTGATTAGACTCCGCACACAGACAGTATTCGTGAACGTACAAGCACAGGAGAACAAAGTCCAATCACAACCTCACAAACCCCGTCAGATGCCGATGACGAGATTGAAACATGGCATTCATTCGACCGTTTCTGTGTGTGTGTATACATATACAAATATATATATGCGCGTACACATGTTCATAATGAGTTTATATTATCATATATGTCTTTCTATGTATCAGTTATGTATATATCTGAAAGATATATGAGTATGTGTGTATGTGCTTGTCTCCATGTGTGTGCACAGACTGAAGTTTGTAGCATATATATTATTATGTGTTTATGTATGTGTGTGTGTATGTGTCAATGTATGTGTTTTTATGAGTGTGGATATACCGGGTTGGCTAAGAAAACATCTTTTGAACTTTGATACTTCATAACCCAAAAACAAAATTACTTTTGTTTTCTTTATTTTTGTTCTAAAGCTCTCTCTCTCTCTCTCTCTCTCTCTCTCTCTCTCTCTCTCTCTCTCTCTCTCTCTCTCTCTCTCTCTCTCTCTCTCTCTCTCTCTCTCTCTCTCTCTCTCTCTCTCTCTCCTGATTTAAGCAAACTAACAAAAGATAAAAAACGAAACCGATAATTTAAAATCGCTTTTTTCTTTTAACTTTTTGATTATAATTCTTTGTTGTTTTTATTTCTTCTAAGGTGTTTTGTTTCTTCCTTTGTTAGCTTGCTTTTATAGTTAGTTACTGCTATATTTCTTCACTGCTTTATATTAAATGAGTATGTTTTTGTTTTAGTCAGTGTGTTTGCGTCCGAGGGTTTTTTAGAATTTAATTAGCTAACGCAGTATTATTATTATTTCTAACTCTCAGCGTTACAGATAAAATATTAATAAAAATTATTATTATTATTATTGTTTTTCTGTCTGTGTGTATTCTTTGCAAAATCTCTCTACCTAATTGAACTATCTATTTATCTGTCCATATGTCTGTCCATGTGTCTATTTATTACAACTCTTTAACTATACATGTAGCTATAGTTATTAAAATAAAGATATTTAGAATGCATGCAGTATGAATTATAAAATTTTTATTCGATCTAAAATATAAATTAAAAACGCTTACCTAAACAGACGTTTCAAGTTACGAAATCACTCTCGTTCTCTGAAGCTGTAAAATGAACTCGTTTCAACTTGCGTTGCTTGTTTTATTAAAACAATTTGGCAAATTACAGCCGAATAATAAGCTAATTAATATCCATTTTATAACGAAATGTTCCATTAAAGTCATTATTTACAATCATTGCCAATGCAAATGTGATTGTATTTATGGTTTCTGATTAATGAAATGGATAATTTAGGAAGTTTTTCAAATGTCACTCGAGAACGCTACAGTCACTGCTTAGAAGTTATTCCAATTTATTCCCATAATGAAACAGTTAACATTTGAAAATGCCAAATTCCTATGTACAGTATAGATACAAGTAAGACAGAAAGTACATTTGAAACAGACTGTTCTTACATCGTTTCATTATAACCATTTCGACGAAAACGAAATGCTGAGATTTTCCCATTCTCTTAACTGATTGTTACAATAAATGTGTTCATTATTTTTATTGAACGAGATTGTCGCTATAATTATTTTATTTCATAAATATCATGTATGTATGTATTTATGTATTTAAGAATTAAAATACGTACTGGCTCGTGACTGTTTTATCTTAGAAATAAATAATAATTTTTTAATTTTAACTCTAGGGATTCGATGTCATTTAAAGTTGTCATGTAGATGTGCTGTGCTTCTTTTCATTTTGATGCTGTAGGTTGTTTTTGGTAAAACCTATGTAGTTTAGGATTTGAATGTTCTCTGAGTTATGTACGTCTGATTAAAACTCTGCACATAGATAACATTCGGGAACACACTGTATGTATGTATGTATGTATGTACGTACGTACGTACGTATGTATTGATGTATGTAGGTCTGTGGATGTATGTATGTATGTGTGTATGTGTGTATATTTATGTATTTGTATAGTTGTGTGTGTGTGTGTGTGTGTGTGTGTGTGTGTTTGTGTGTGTGTGTGTGTACTTTGAGACCTCTACCCTTCAGATTTTTGTTTGTTTGGTCGCTATTTCGGTCACTGTTGCTACTATTCATTTGTTGCTATCCTTTCTCTGCCTCAAATAGTTTTGTAACAAAGATGTGGATCGTATTTCAACTGCGGTTACCTAAGAAACTCACGGTTAATTATTACATTATGCTATTATTTGTATGCTATTTCCTGTTGTTGCTCGAGTAATGTTATTGCTGATGTTGTTATTCCTCTTATTGCTAACGTTACGGAGTATTTTATTATTTAACGATCTTTATTTTATTTTCATCTTTCAGAATTCTTAAGCCAGACGATAAACAGGTCTGAGAAAATTGCAAGTCGTCTACGATTAACAGAAATGGAAGGACGTGTCAGTACGTCTGATCTTTAGGTTTTTTTTTTCCACGACAGTCTAAACAGGTCTGAAAAAATGCAAGTCGTCTTTTGGCGACGATATTTCCTTTGGGGATATTTCTTCACAAATCTCGACGTCTTCGTATGCAGATGATATAGACACATCCAAACAAACAAATTCCTTCGTAGCGGTAACTGGAAATTACAACGAAATAACCTCCGTCGTAAAAACAGGATCATCCAAAATAAGGAACTCGTGCCTAACGACAGGATCCCACGAAATAAATTCTTTTGTAAAGTCTGGATTCAGTGAAAAAGGCTTCTTCCTAAAGACAGGTTCCTGTGAGAATGGCTCCGTCGTAAAGGCAGGATCCTTAAAGAAAATCTCCTTTACCGAGTCAAAAACACACAATATTTCTTACACACTCAAATTCCCGAAAGACCGAGCCGCAACTGTTGCTACACAAAGGAGCCGTCCTTACAGTTTTGTTCCGAGGTACTTTGCACGAAATCAAGAAGAGATAGACGCCGCGGCTCTGAGAATTGTGTTGTACTTAGAAACACTCGCAGACATGAGGTTGACGATATCAATGATCGAGCAGAGGCTGGGACTCTCACCAGTGCAAAAATCCGACAGTTTGTGATTTGTTTTACTTTAAGACAGGAACAAGATACGTTATTACGAATTTAAATATCTTAATAAAACTGAACTGAAACAGCCTGCTGTGGTGTTAAAATTAATGTAATATGGAGGACAGACGTCTGTCTTGATAATTTTGTTAATATTGCTATTGGTTTGCGCTATTATCCATATTTCTGTTTTCACATCATCATCATCATCGTTACTATCATCATCACATGAACGTCATCAATGCTATAATTTTATTATTATTGTTATTATCATTTTATTGTTGTTATTGTTATTATCCTTGTTATTATTATACTTATTATTATTATTATTTTCGTTATTGTTATATATTTTATTTTTATTTTCAGTTTCTTCTTGTTTTTTATTATGTATTTTTTACTCTTTTTCTCTTTTATTGTCTTTCTTTTTCTACATTCAGTCCTATGTTCCACCATTTTATATGTTATTGTTTTTTAATTATTAAAAGAACATATGAAATTGAAAACATTTTCGTGTTGTTTTTTTCTTCATCGTTATCATCATCATCATTTCGTTATCATCATCGTCATCCTCGTTATTGTTATCATCACTATCATCAGAACTGTTATTATTTTTGTCATCATCTCAATTTTATTATTGCTGTAGTTACTTTATTTGTTGTTGTTTTTTTCCTTTTTCTTTTCGATTTCCTTTTAATTATTTTATTTATTTTTTATTATCTATATTTTATTATTTTTATTTTATTATATTTAATTTTATTTTATTTTATTTAATGTTTTTTATTTTTTATCTATCTATCTCTCTACTCTATCTATTTGTTTGTTTGTTTGTGTACTAACTTATTTTCTTATTCATTTTATATCCTAACATTTAATTATATTTTTATAATTATTTTTATCGTTATAACTGTAACTTTAGGTAACATCTTGTTACTGCCCTAACCTTCCTAAAGAAATCAAAAGAAGCGAAACAAAACGAAAATAAGCTGAGACGAGACTCCACGATTGTCTCCCCTTATGAAAGGCTTTTATTCTTTCCTAATGCTAATGATTTCATGAGATAAAACAAACTGAGTCCGAAAAGCTAGTCTTCCTACAGAATCAGCTGTGATTACTACAGTGAAATGATGAGGGCGATGCATGAACTTCAGAAATACGTCAAAGTTGATGAGTTCGCAAGCATGCACGTACATGCATACATAAATACGCATACACATATATGTATATATACACACAAATAGCCACAAACAAACAAACATATACACACATACATAACAAACATGTTTGTAACATATATTTGTTTATATGTTTGTGTGTCTGTGTTTGTAGGTGTCAGTGTCTCTGTGTGTGTGTGTGTGTGTGTGTGTGTTTATGGGTGTGGATATATCGGGTGGGCTAAAAAAACATCTTTTGAACTTTAACACTTCATAACTCAAAAACAGAATTATAATATCAATAAAGCTTTCTAAAAATGTACTTGATGAAAGACACAGATATTATCAAGCAGTAATTCATTCGTTGTTGATCCGGGCTTTGTGGCGGCCATTTATTCATCTTTATTCATCAGTGCTCGTGCTGCATGTTGTTAAAAAATATCTTAACAAAACTGAAGTTAAACAGCCTACTGTGGTGTTAAAATTAATGTAATATAAATGTATGAAGTAAAGACTTGTGAGTTGATAATTTAACAATACTGCTACTGTTTTGATGAAGCTTGATGATCACATTATCATCACCATCATCATTATTCTTATTATCATATTCATTATATCGTTATCATTATCATTATTATTATCATCGTGATCATTAACATCATCATTACTATTTTTATTATTATTATTTATTATTATTATTATTATTATTATTATTATTATTATCATTATCATCATTATTATTATTATTAATTATTTTCGTACTAATTTTTTTTTTTTTTTTTTACTCTTTGATTTTCTCTTTCATTGTTTTCGTTCCACCTGTTTTACATCTAGTTTTCTGGGTGGGTTTTTTTTTTTTTTTTTTTTTGAATTATTAAAAGAAAATATGAAATTGAAAAAGTTGTAAATGTTTCTTTTCAATGATTAAATATTATATAAATGCAGCTTAGTTTTCAATTTGTATTTTCTTCATCATCATCATCATAGACGTCGTCATTATTTTTATCACCATCATTATTGTTATCATTATCATCACTATCATCATCTCAATATTATTATTGCTATTGTTACGTTCTTTTCTTTTCTTTAATTTTTTTTCTTTTGTTGGGGAGGGTGGCTGTTTTAATTCTGTTTTTATTTTTTTATTTTTTTTATGCTTTTTTATTTTCTGTTTTGTTTTAATTATTTTTTGTCCTTTTTTTGTTATTTTATTTTAATTTTAATTTTATTATATTTCATTTCATTTTATTGTGTTTTATTTTGTTTTATTTTATTTTATTTATTTATTTATTTTATATATCCATGTATTTATTTATTTATTTGTTTGTTTGTTTGTTTGTTTGTTTGTTTACTAATTTACTTATTCACATTATTTCATGTTATTTAATTATATTTTTATAATTATTTTTCATTGTTATAACGGTGATTTCAGGCGACATCTTGCTACTGCCATCAATTTCCTATAGTCAGCAAAAGAAGCCAAACAAAAAGAAAATAAACTTAGAAATTTATTGCTTACAAGTCATCGACTGTACATTCATAAGTTACGTATAATTACATCTGTTACTGGTGTTATGGCTGAAGTCGTTTTTCTGTGTACAAAAGATTGCTATTAAATGTACAAATTGAGAAAACCTATGAAATCAGTTCATTCTCTTTCTTTCGCTCTGTTTCGTCTATTTATTCCGCCGCAACATCTGGGATGAAATTGCCTGATACTAAAATTCAAGTTTCAAGTCATCGTTGAGGTAGTAACTGATAAAGCTGAAGTAAATGTTGGTACAGAAAAATTATACATAATAATAATAATAATAACAACAACAACAACAACAACAACAACAACAACAACAACAACAACAACAACAATAAACAATAATAATAACAACAATAAAAAACGGTTTTAAATTTAAATAACAATAATAAAGCAATGATAGACAAAACATTAAATCTGAGTAATATCAATTAACGTAAAACAAAATTCATAAAGCTATTTGACAAAAATTGTTTAATAGTTAACTTTTATAAACACAAACACACACACATACACACAGCAATAACAACAGCATAAACTAACAATGATAGTAATAACAATTAATTAATCAGTTCACAAACGCTTGTGATTACAATTTAAATCTGCTTGTACAAAATTAAATGCCAAATTAAAAGCAAATAATTTGTTGCTATTTTTTATGCTTTTCTTTGTTGTTTCGTTTGTTTTCTTTTGTTTTGCTGAGGCTTGTTGTTTTTGTTGTTAATTCTATTCGCATATTTTTCCTTTATTTATTTATTTACACACACACATACAAACATACATACACACACACATCGTAATATGGTTTTTTTAATTATTTTTTTCGAAATAAAAAACCGAGCTTTCACACACACACACACACACACACACACACACAAATTCACATACACATGCATATAATCAGATAATGAATATGATGATAACAACAACAACAACAACAACAACAAAAACAATAATCATAAAATAATAAAGATTTGAAACGTTGATAAATTAATACTAATCAAGGGAAAGAACTCGTGCTTCCTAATTATTCGGACATTTTGCTCAGCGGACGGTTATATACATTACTTGCTGAAAATGTCATCCTACTGACCAATTGAATTTACTCTTTAAAATAGGTAAATTAACAACACAACGTGTGTAGGGTGACATCATTTACTTGTTCATTAGCTACTCACTGGAAGTCAGGAGGCTATGTTGTTTCTACGACAAAGTATGATAAAGAAATTGTGCATGTTTTTTCTGGGATCATCTCCAATCATCAACCGACTGTAGAACAAAAACAAATTATTGAACTCCGAAAACAATCTTCAAAGATAAATGGATCAGCAGTTTATCAATTCAACATGACACTTCGTTTGGGGACGTTTAGGATAAGGTGGGACTAATTCAGTACTAACAAAAACACATTCTTTTATTTCGGTGAGAATACTTTAATTTAAAAAAAAAAACACTTGTCTAACAATAGACGAGATTGTCCCTGTGCCGAGTTGTCCACGGGGTCGAGTTGTCTGGCATACCTGAAAAAGTACAATTAAAAACATTTTACCATTTTAAATTCTATGCCGATTTTAAGAATGACGAATTGAGTAAAGGATTATAGTACTGTTTACTTGCTTTAACTGTTATATTTAACTTTCTAATATTACATGGCAACATGTGCCACAGGAATAGGAACGAGGTGACCGCATTCGACACGCTGGGCAGAGTCAAAGCCCTTTGTTAGTTTGTAACTGTTTGAGTTTACGTACAGAGTATGTCGGATAAATAATTTAATGGTTTCGTAATGAAATCTTCCCTCTGGCTCTGCAATCAATCAGTGATGAGTGGAGAGATTCTGGTCAGTTATCGACGTGTCAACAGGTTTATGTCGCGGGTATTTAGAGTGTGTTTTGTTAATAACACTTTGCTTCGTCGTGCTGTGTTCTTCGCAATAACCGATCTGGTTTTCACTACCCGGAAGCGGTTTGCGCAGCGGCATCTAACGACAAATCAAGGGACATAACTCGAAATAACCGCATTGCGGAACCGGCCCATTATAACTCCACATTGGATCTGTTCACCAATTTCAAACTTAAATTCCAGACATTGGTTCATACTAATTGTTTCCGTGCTTATCAGTTCTGGTACATGTTTGCTATTATACTTCAAAATGGAATAGAAAAAGTAATTTTTGTATGATTGTAATACACTCAGAATGGCAGAATGTGTATAAGAAGTCAGAGAGAGAGAATACAGCTTAATTGTGTTTAAGTTAGCAAGGATGACGGTGAGCAAGAATGACGGATAGCGGTAAAAATAATGGCGGATGCCATTAAACAAGAAAGATGACGGTAAACAAGTAAACAATGGCGGGTAGGAGTATTTATTTTATATTACATAACATACTGGCAAAGTCTTATTTTAGTGTATTTTATTTTATTTTTTATTTCACTTTTTTTTCTTTTTCACAGACCGTGTTTCTTAGTTTATTCATTTATTCATTTATTTATTTAGTTATTTATTCAATCAGTTATTTTCTTTTTCTTCATTTTTATCGATCTCTCTGTCTGTTAATTTATCATTTATTTCATTTGCTCGCAAACTCCACATGATTAATTTTAGTTTCGATTGTTTTGTTTTGCTGAATATTAAAGTATAAATGTTCGCAACATATTTTCGATTTTCCTCTTCCGCTTATATTATAACGAATTATTATTACTAAACATTATAGATCTGCGAACAAAGCTGTTCTCTGGGCGCGTGCATTCACTAAACACGTTAAACGTATTTGCAGCAAACACACGGGTTGCATGGACGCCTCGTCCCGTGGGTGGGGGGGGGCTCCCGGGAAGCTGCCCGTGGCGCCCGAGTCTTAAACCGGCTCAGCCAGCAGAGACAAATACAAAAGAAAATAACAGTCAGACTGCAGTTCAGAGAATTATCTTCAAACTTATCTCAGATAAACAAGTGTGTTAAACTAGGGCACAAAGATTATTATTTTTATTATTATTATTACTATAATAAATACTACCACTACTACTACTACTACTTCTACTTCAACTATTATTATTACTGTTGTTGTTGTTATAATAATAATAATAATAATTATTATTATTATTATTATTATTATTATTATTATTATTATTATCAAATGATGTATTTAATCCTAATTTGTGGATAAGTCTGAATAAACTATTGTGTAATTTTTTAAATTATGCTGTTATTACTACTAAATACTAATTAATGCTAACAATAATAATAATAATAACAATAATAATAATAATTTTTATTACAACGACTACTACTACCACTACGACTACTACGGCTTCTACCGTATTACTACTATCACTATGACGTCTACGATAATTATTAGCACTATTATTTTTACTATCGTTATTACCACAATTATTACTATTACTAGTTTTATTATTCTTATTATTGTTGCTACTGCTATCAGACGGATACTACTACTACTACTACTACTACTACTACTACTACTGTTCCTATTATCACCACTGCTCTTACTGTTACTGCTACAATTATCATCACCGACATTATTATTGTTGTTATAAACAATATAATAAATATATAACAATTAAATAGAGAAATAAATTCTAAAAACAAATAAACACACAGATAAATAAACAGCCAAACTAATAAATAATCAAAATAGTGTTGCCTATCTTACTGTGTTTAATAATACATACGATATATATGTTTTAAATTTCTCTGCATTAGCAAAACACCTATCCGGTATCTCTAATCTGGTTGCGTTAGCCTCAGAACACGTGTGTTTTCTCATTCCGCAGTCCGACTCGAGCCCCGCGGCAGTGCGCAGCATAATGCGAACTCTCTACAGAAGTTTTATCTTCGTAACTTTCACATTTTTCTTCGTTTCTCTATACATCCAGCTGTCGTGGTGGCGGCTGCGAGTAGGCGACGTGGACGCCAAGAACGTTGTGGTAGCCGAGCGATTTTTTGAAACAGATATAACAAATGCAAGAAATATCTCGTCCGTCAGATTGATGATTCCTGTGAAAACAATAGATGAGACGTCATTAACTAATAGTATGACGTTACTAGCAACTAATGAACCTGGAATTAAAAGAGGATGGGAATCTGTGTGGAATACAAGTTCGGATAATGATCGGATATTAGAACAAATGAAATATGTTCCTAAATCGTTCAAAAAATCTAGTGCACCCAACAGTCAAAAACGTAAGATAATTTTGGTTTCCGACAATCCAGAACGCTGGGGAAAACACCGGGGTCAGCTCACCTTTTTGAAAGACAAATGTCTAATTAACAATTGTTTTCTTGTTGGAAAAGATTATACTGAGTCGGTGGACGCTATTTTATTTGGTCAAGGTTTGTTCGGCATTAGTATGCATGTCAGAAACACGAGAGAAAATACTATTAAGATTTTTTTCGCATTAGAAAGCCCAAAGGCGGCAGGAACATACAACAATATAAACAACTACATAAACTGGACAGCCACTTATAGACGAGACTCCACGATTGTCTCCCCTTACGAAAAGTTTTCTTTATTTCCTAACGCTAGTGACGTCATCAGACAAAACAAACTCAGTCCGAAAAACTACGCTTCCGGCAAAACCAGAATGGCGGCCATTTTTGTTTCCAATTGTGGCGGCTACAATGAAAGGATGAGAGCGGTGCATGAACTTCAGAAATACGTGAAAGTTGATGTGTTTGGTTTCTGTGGCAAATTAGTCTGTCCGCGAACCATCGCAAGCGAGTGTTTCAAGATGCTTAAAAAAACGTATAAATTTTATTTAGCATTCGAGAATGCCAACTGTCGAGACTATATTACTGAAAAGTTTTTCGTTAATGGATTGCAGTAAGTAGGAAAACACAAATATATATATAAACGTAACTACATGCATATATAAATACGCACATATATATTTATCCTAAACACACAGAGATATACATGCATACACATACATAGAAACTTGTTTGTATAGCTGTATTTAAACACACACACACATAGAAACTTGTTTGTATAGCTGTATTTAAACACTCACACACACACACACACACACACACATACACACACACACACATACTAATTTATATGAGAACCAAACAAGAATAAATTAAATTGCAGACGTAACTAACCTCTTTACACGGTACGAAGTACATTGAGTTTATCTAGATACACAGCTGGGCATATGTCACGAATGATTGATATTATCAACTGAGATATTTCATTTCGATATGGCAAATTATTGCAGTTCACAGGCATCTTTTGAGACAGGTACCATGAACAATTCACTGACGTGCACGCATGCATTAATCTTCTTTTTTTTTTCCTTTTCTTTTTTTTTTTTTTTTTTTTTTTCTCTGTCTCATCCAAACCCATGACAGATTTGTCATGAGTAACGTGGATTTTGTCGAAAAAAAAAAAAAAAAATCTTTGGAAGGTGCCTTCTTAATAAAAAAAAAAGAAAAAAAAAAAAGCCTGCTAATCAATAAGAGAACATAAAAAGGTGTTTCTGAACTTTTATTGACGAGCACGTGCAAGTGACGTGTCACATGCGTTATTTTAAAATGAGGTAAATGCTGCTGTATATGATTCATATCAGACCTGTTCACTCCGTCGAAAAATGCATGGTTTTATTTATTTGATTATTCGTTTCTTCCTTTTTTCTTTCTTTCTTTCTTTATTTCTTTATTTATTGTCACTGTTGTTTTTCTTGTTGTTTATTTATTCATTTTCTTATTTATTCATTTGTTTATTTATTTATTGTTTATTATAATTGCTGTTATCAACGAACACAGTCATTCTGAATCGGTCACGTAATAACACGTTTGTTTTAACTTCGTTGAGTTCAGGAGAAGAATTAAGTAACTGAATGACGTAGATTTTATAATCTAAATATAACCGTTTGTTATTTTAAAGAAATAAATTAAAAATATCAAGACACACACATATACACACACACACATATACACACACACACATATACACACACACACATATACACACTGACAAACACCAACACGCATTTGGTTCCAATCTCGGGTGCGGCATCTGACGGGTTTGTGAGGTCGTGATTGGACTTTGTCCTTCTGCGCCAGTGCGTTCCCGAATATTGTCTATGTACAGAGTCTATTCAGACGTACATATTCATTCCTAAATACATGTACACACTCATAATTACACACATACTGGCCTACACACTTACACAAACACTGATATATATACACATTCGTATATGTGATTTACAGAACTCGTTTCATAGCAGTTATAAACTATATCCTTAGTAAGATAAGTGAAATATAACACTACACCATAATATTCTCTTAATCCTAAAACTGTTATTGCTATTATTATTATTATTACTACTACTACTACTGTTCCTACTGCTATTGTTGTTATTATTTTTATTATTATTATTATTATTATTATTATTACTCTACTACTGTTCTTATTATTATTTTTATTGTTGTTACTAATATTACTACAACTATTATTATTATTATTATTATTATTATTATTATTTCAGAAATGACGTCATCCCCGTAGTAATGGGAGCACATCCAGACGATTACAAAAAAGTAGCTCCCCCTCATTCTTACATTCATATCGAAGATTTTCCTTCTGTCCAATCACTCGCCGCCTACATGACCAAACTGGACAACAACGACGACCTTTACAACGAGTATTTTCTCTGGAAAGGTACTGGCAGCTTCATAAATACGAAATTTTGGTGCAGACTCTGTGCTTTACTGAACGACGACAACAAACCGACGTTAGTCGTGGAAAATCTAAGTAAGTGGTGGCAACCGAACAATATGTGTAGAAGTGACCGCTGGTTGTTATGACGTAAGATGTGACACAATAATAATAATAATAATAATAATAATAATAATAATAATAATAATAAATAAATAAATAAATAACGTTAGAACCTAAATTTGGATATAAACACATAAAATGTAGGATAATTTGTAATAGAAAATATCTGTTTTCCTACTCTGGAATATGTGAGAAATATTTAGTGTTGACAGTAATGGGTGTCTCTGGTTGATGTACAATATAATAATTTTAGTGCTCTCAGAGTCCAATTTCGGAAACAGAAGTACTTAAAGTATACAATATACCTGTTAATAGTAATCGTGCACTAAATGTATTTTTCATTTTTATATTTATTTATTATCATTATTATTATTATTATTATTATTATTATTATTATTATTATTATTATTATTTTTGGGGGTTTTAAAAGGTAGAAATGAATGTAATTTATTTTTTTGTTTATTCATTACCTTTTCTATTATTGTTTTAATCTCGCAAAACATCGTTAAACACGAAAGGTTCGCCTGAGCTAGCCAAAAATTAGACAGCATCAAATTTGCTAAATATTTTGTTTTTGTTTTCTGTTTTTGTTTTGTTTCTTTTTTGGATCTCGCACATTCTCGTTTGAAAGGGGAAATCTTAAACTCGCATATTCTCGCTTGATACGAGACTAAACCACACTGA
Organism: Chrysomallon squamiferum; assembly: GCA_012295275.1. Taxonomy (NCBI): domain Eukaryota; kingdom Metazoa; phylum Mollusca; class Gastropoda; order Neomphalida; family Peltospiridae; genus Chrysomallon; species Chrysomallon squamiferum. Next base: position 8,935,631 of record CM022666.1, read on the forward strand.
TTGACTGATTGTTCGAAGATGTTAATTCATTAACATGGTGCACAGTTTATAACAGGTGATTAAAAATAATTATAATAATAAATAAATATATATTAATAAATAAATAAATAAAATTTTAGTAATTAGAACGTACCTAAAACAATCATCTTTAATATCATATTCTGACATAGTTATAGTCATCATTTTTCTTAGATAGTTAAACAGTTAGCAAAGTCAGTTCAAAGTTTTTCAGAAAAATAAAAACAACACACACACACAATGCACACACGCATTCAGTTTTAAAGACAGTTTATCGTTTATTTGTTGCGTTTTTAAATCAAAATTTAAAGAGTTGAGAACTATCTGAGATTTCGGAAATGACTACTGAAAATGAAAAAAAAAAAAATGTATACCGGCTTAAATCCTGAACATCTTTAATACTGACTTTAACTCCACGGAGGACTAACATCACGAGAATATCAGATTAATCTGTTTAAAGCCCTTTGATGCAGCTAGTACTATTTTGTTTTAACTTTGTCTGAAGGAAACTAAATTATTTCCTTCCTTCTTAAATTATATTAGTAACGTATGTTTCGTTGTCGCTGAATGTAAATTTCATGACGTTGTAAAAAAACAAAAAAACACTAATATTATATGTTGCTTAACGTATGTCTACTTCTGTATATCTGTATGTATGTGTGCTTCAAAGGAAGGGTATGTGAACGTGTCTGTATACGTGTGTGAGTGTGTATGTGTATGAGTATGTTTGCGTGTGAATATGTTTGAGTTTTGGGTGTTAGGGTTTGTGTATGCATACGTGTCTATGAATATGTAGATATCTCTCCATCTGACATGTTTGTGTGTGTGTCTCTGAGTCTTTTTGGGGGGGGGGGAATTTGTGTGTGTTCGTCAATTGTGTGTGTGTGTGTGTGTGTGTGTGAATATAATGTGTTTCATAGATCTACACAAATATATATTATTCAGGATGTGATATTTTGTTGTATTAAGAAGAAAACATTTCACTGGTTCTCACCACTACTTAAAAACATACAAAAAACGCAAAGGAGCGGAGCAATGTATGGCATCCTGTTGTGTGAATGTACATGAATTACTCATTACAAAGAATCTAACCAGTCATCATCATCATCATCATCATCATCATCATCATCATCATCATTATTATTATTATTATTATTATTATTATTATTTTTTTTTATTTATTTAGTTAGTTAGTCAGTTCCATTTCAGGAGTTAATATCACTATTAATGTACGTCGAAGTTTCTCTCACGTATTTGTGGGAAGGGACTAGAAATGTAGTCACTTCTTCCCCAGTGATATACTGGACCTGCCCCTGGCAATTTCTTTTTTTTAATTTTTTTTATCCAGACTTGACACGATGTGATTTTCATATAATCTTCAGATGAATTAATAAAACTGAAACAGCAGTTTTCATTTCTGAAAATAAATGTATGTGTATGTGTGTAAAACTTAGTTGTGTGTATTGTATATCCTCGAATGGGTGTTCTGCATTCATGTGTGCAGAATTTTTTTTTTTTCAATAAATTAATTATTATAACAAAACTGCTGTCTTCGTCTTCTTTTCATTCTAAACTATTTTAGCAATATTTTATATATATATAAAAAAAAAATAAAAAATAGTTTTTTTTGTGCATATCTCATTAATTTTCGTGAATTTCATTTCACACATGACGGTAAAGGAGAAAAGGATATCATGACATTGATCACCTTGACCTTTCACCTAGCTTTGTTTTTGTAACAATAAAATGATTTAAAAAACGTGATGACAGACACACACCAGGACTTTTGACATATTGACGCATGACAGTTTTGACAGATTTAAATTTTGTTCTGTGACATTTGTAACCTTGAATCGTTCAACACGTCATAGTGCAGTAACAACATCATCAATAATAATAATAATAAAAGTAATAATAATAATAATGAAAACAATAATAATAGTAACAGTAATAATTAGAGCAATAATAATAATAGTAATACTACTGACAGTAGTAATGATAGTAATTATAATGATGATGATGATGATGATGAAAAAGAAGATGACAAAGATGATAAAATAATAATAACTTAAATTTTGATACGTTTCTGAACATTGCCGATTGCTGTCATTTATGTGTATGTGGTGAACATAAATACACACAAACACACAAACGTACATACACACATACATACATACACGCATACATACATACATACATTCATACATCAACATACACATACAGAACGGCGTGCTTCTAGGGTTTCTCATGTCTGTGTGCAGAGTCTAATTAGACGAACATAAGACAGAATATTCAAATCCTAAACTACATACTTGCCAGTGCCAGGTTTCCCACGAAAAATAGATGAACGCAAAAATGACGAAAGACAAAAAAAGAACGGCGTGCTTTTTCCTTAGGAAGCGATGTTTACCCCTGTTAATGAGAAATCTTTCTTGATGACTGAACGATGACGTTGTCCGCTTTCGGAGTGCGGGCGTCGGGGTGTCATACGTTCGAGTCTCGTCAGTGGCATCTGTCGGGATTTGTGAGGTCATGATTGGACTTTGTCCTGAACCAGTGTGTTGTCTTTGCAGAGTATAATCAGACGTACATTAGAGAGAGAATATTCAAAATCATAAACTACATACATAAATATGTATATGAATGCACAGAGGTAAATATATACACAGATACGTATAACAAACATAAAAACATACATATATACTCTCCCAAAAGAGAACTGAAAAATGGTTGATTTCTTAGATAACTGTTGTAAACTGACACAAACTATGATTATAATGACATTTGGTGATTCAAACGTATAGCTATTGTTACAATCACCATAAATGCAGGTAATACAAAATAAAGGCTATGATCGTGTTTATTAGCCAAAACATCCCCGCACGCAAACCACGTTACCAGTGCATGTGCACGTGCGGCACATGAAACTTGAATACGAGGGTTATAAAAATGCAAGGTTTTCGAATACTTCTGTTCGTTATTTTTGTTCTGACCCAACATCAAATAAATGCCACGACTGAATGAACCGCAACGAAACAACGCCATCGGCCGTTTACAAGCTGGCGAATCCTTCTCGGCTGTAGCCCGGGTGTTCCATGTATCCCCAAACACCATCTTGAGGAGTGGTTTTGACTCAACATCGTCCACTACGACGTCAGTAGTGTCAAGTGCACAGAGTCTGGCCTCAATTACAATGGAGAACTGTCTGGTTTAGTGACGAGGCTCGATTTCTGCTTCGTCGAGCTGATGGAAGATGTCATGGTGAAAGTTTTGCTGCAAACTGCATACAGGAAGCGGACAGATTTGGCGGTGGTAGTGTGATGGTGTGGGCAGCAATCTCGTACACTGGCAGGACCAACCGTTCACATCAAAGGCAACTTAACGGCACAGAGATACCGAGATGAAATTTTGCAGCCACATGTCTCTCCTATTATGAATAATAGTAACGCTGTATTCCAGCACAACAATGCGAGACCACATACAGCCAAACTCACAACAGCGTACCTACACAACAATAACATTCAGGTCCTGCCCTGGCCCTCTAAATCTCCGGATTTGAACCCTATAGAGCATTTATTGGACGAGTTAGATAGACGACAGAGGCAGCATCAACCATAGCCAGAGAATCGTATTCAATTGGCATTATTACTACAGATAGAGTGGGCCGCCATTCAACAAGATGTAATTCGTAATGTCATTGCTGCCATGGGAAGGAGATGTCAGGCAGTTCTGGACTGCCATGGTGGGCACACAAGGTATTGATATTATACTGTTATAACCTTGAACTTTAAGCTTTTCAATGTAATACCATCAATATTAATGAACTGCGAAAGTGTCTGTAAAATGTGAACATTCTGCTGCTTTCTGTTGATCCATTCCCAATGTCAATAAAATCTACTTTTGCGTTTCTTTTTTGTTAGAGTATATTACATTACATTAGAAAGACTCGTACATAAGACAGAAATATTCAAATCCTAAAATACATATATACTAGGTACATTACATTATATTAGATTCTAATAATAATAATAATTAAATAAAATCCTAAGTTTTATATACGTTCACACATATGAACACATAGACACACGTACAAAGATACGTACGTACATAAATATATAGACAGACATATGTACTTATGCACATGGTTAAATAAAATCATAAGTTTTATATCAAACAGCTGGAAACATTTTTGAGAAAAAACCAATTAACTTTTCAATGAAATCGAATCACGCTCACGCACTCTCTGAGTACTAAGAGGTTTTATGGAGAGTGTACACACACACACACACTACTCCAGTCGAGAGAGAGAGAGAGAGAGAGAGAGAGAGAGAGAGAGAGAGAGAGAGAATTATTATTAAACATCAACTTTCACAACATAAAAAAAACATTATCATCATCAATTAATATTAATATTATTATTATTGTTGTTACTGTTGTTAGTTGATGTTTTCGTAGCTGCTGTTTATTTTGCTACTTGTAGTCTCCTTGTCGCTGAACGTATTCCTTTATGCATCAAATATTAACTTGCAAGTTTTCTAAATAAGGCTTACAAGAAGTTAAGAGATTAATACGATTTAATTTTTATCCGTAATCGTTGTCTGGCAACATCTTGTATGTAATCTATAGTTCGTGATTTCGTGCCCCAATTTCATTATAAAGAAAGAATGAATTATTGACGTAATAAACATAATATGTTGAAATTTGATTGTGTTCATTTGTAAGTAACAGAAGTATATATAATATGTGTATATGACGGTATGTAAGTAACAGAAGTATATATAATATGTGTATATGACGGTATGTACGTAGGAGTTTATGCGTATGTGTATTAGTTCTCTGTTCTGCTCTGTTTAGTTTTCTTTTCTTTTTTTTTTTTTTTTTGATTTATTTCTCTTTCTTTCCTATTACTTATATATATATTTTAATAAAAAAAAAAATTGCATGGAAAGAATTTAAAATCAGACCACAATGTTCATCGTTTATCAGTTTTAAATGTACAACGTTTAAAGATAAAAAAATTGTGTTTGACGTCAAAGAAACGGTATTTGTTAAAAATGTAGGTTATCATTTAATGGTAGTCACGTTAGTGATAAGAAATATTTGTCTGAGTGTGTGTCTGTGTACACGTGTCTTTTTTATGTGTCCGTGCGTGCGTGTGCATGCGCAATAAAGAACACCGTTTGACCTGTCTCATTTATTTGATCAATAAATCTGTTTTGTAATATTAAACTTCATTCGTTGTTTCTTTCAACAATTTCTACTGGTTACATCACAAATATAAATGCAAAGATTTAAATAAAACTTCTACTGCACCATTCAGTGAAGTCAATTTGTAAAATGTTTTCAGATTGGTCCGGTATCTGCTATCACTGTAAAATATTTTCTGATTGGCTCATTAACGACAATCCATTTAAATGTAAAACATTTTTGGACTGGTTTAGAAGTTTTCACCATTCTTAAAGATAAAACCTGTTGATTTGTGTAACTGTCTGTCAAAGTAAAATGTTTTTAAACAGTTCAGTAGTGTCTTTCACTGTAAAACCTTTTCTCACTGGTTCAGTTACTATTATTCTTTTCAAAGTAAAATATTGTCTGATTGGTTCAGTTACATCAATGTAAAACATTTTCTCACTGGTTCATTATCTGCAGTTTTAATGTAAAACATTTTCTGATTGGCTCAAAGTCAGTTTTGCATTTGAAGTAAATATTTCCTCAGTTACTACCAATCATTTCATTATAAAATGCTTTCTGTAACTAATATCTCTTTCCAGTACTGGTTCACCGACAGCCACTCATTTTCCTACAAACTATGTTTCATGGTTGGTAAGGTCTATCCATTTGTAAAACATTTTCTGACTGGCTCACTAACATCCAAATATTTCCACGTAAACCTTTTTTCACTGATCAATAGCTTCCATCCATTTCAATCTCTTCAATGGCCATGCTGCTGTTGTCTCCAATGCTGCTAACGTCACCATCAACTTCAGTCAGTCGCAGTGGACTTTTAACACTTGTTGTGTGTGATGTCATCACAGTAGTACCATCTCCACAACTATCTTCAGGTAACTTGTGAGCTGGAAACTGAATTTTGTCCTCACTTCTGAAATGTGGCTCACCACTGTCATCTAGAAAAAGAGAAATACGAAGAAAAAGTTATCTAAAAATAATTATTTTTTAAAAATTTGTTTTAATGGGTTTTTTATTTTTTATTATTATTTCAGAATTTTCTTGGATTTTTTAAAAATTTGTTTAATTTGGGATTTTCATTATTTTTGTTTAATAATTTTTAATTTCCTTTTTATTTTTTGTTATATTTTGTTTATTCTTTATTTATATTTTTAAATTACTTTTTTGTATTTTACTATTACTATTACTATTTTATTTTCTTATTTACTTATTATTTTTTATGATGTTTTCTGATAACTTCTGACACACATAAATATCAGGTTATGTAAAAAAAAGAAACACACTGACTTGAAATCAAACATATACTCTGATTTAGCTGAAATTTAAAATATTCTCTTTTAATACTATAAAGAAAATAAAATTTATTCTAAAATTACTATCACATGGTGACATTTCGGTCATGAGAGCTTCAATGACATTTCCGAGCATTGTTGTTGAGAAAGCATCATCTCTTCGTATTCCCAGGGCCTGACACAAATAAAAATAAAAATTGACATCAGCTCTAGAGAATTTATTATATTTTAAAGAAAAAAGATCATTACATAATCAAAAAAATTATATTAAACAATTAAAAATATGAAAGAAAGTGATATATTATTAACTATTTTTATTATTTTCAAATAGAACTGTTGATGAAATAAATATCAATATAGTAAAAAATGTTATTATTATTTCTATTTAATAAACAAATCAAAAACAGAAAACAATAATAAAATTCTGGTTTCTCCTTTTGGAGACATTTCATTTTAAAAACAAACTATCTACCTCACATACAAGAGAGTTACATTTGTACCTTATGGAAGTAATCTACTGCTTTGAAGTTATCTCCCTGTAAAGCATAGATGTAGCCAATGGCTGAATATGTAGAGGGATTCTGTGGTGAAAGTTTCTCAGCTTGTTTGTGATAGTCTAAAGCTTTGTCATATTTCCTGAAATAATAAGTACATAAAAGATGTGACAAAAAGAAATTAAAAAAAAAAAAAAAAACAGTAACAATGCATAAAATACAGGCAATTTTTTATCAACATTGTAGAATCTTTTTAAAAAAATTGGAATCAGTCAGTAATTTATTCTACGAATGACATCAGGATCCTCAGTAAATGAAAATGTTTAACAGAGCAAAAAACATACTAGCTACTGGATATAACTTCTAATCAAAAATATTAAACCTCATTTTCTTATCACATATGTATTAAACAATATAATAAGTAACAAGCAGTAAAGGTATTAAAAATTCTATGTATAATTACTTATTTCAAAATATACATTAAGTCTTACCTCAATTTTCGACATACATGACCAAGATTGTTTAAAAGAGGTTCCCATTTGTCCTCCAACATATCCTTACTGACCACCTGGACCTTGTCCAGAGCCTGCAGAAAATATCTCTCTGCTTCACACCAGCTGAAAAAGATCAAACAACAGTAATGTTTTTTTTATGTTTTTAGTGAAAATAAGTTGTTAAAATTTAACAGGCTGAAAAGATAAAGATAAATGTCTGGGTTTTTTAATTTTTTATTTCCTCATGTAAAATAAATAAGTGTTGTAATGATAGTTTCATTTGTTTTGTTTTCATTATTTGGAAGTATTCAAAAATGGTGCTTTTCTGTCATAATTTTTATATTGTTATCGTAATTCCAATTCATATTTATTTTTTATCATCTGTATTTTTCAAAATATTTGAGTTGTAAAATACAACACCAGACATTCTGATTACTTACTCTTGATTCTGAAAAGCTATCACTCCCATCTCATGTAGAACAAAGGGATCTTCTGGTGCAATTTCCAGAGCCTGGCTGAAAAACCTCTCAGCTAACTTGAAATTATTAGTCAGTCCATATTCTAAACCTATGTACAAAACTGGTAAATGACATCTGAAAAATAAATAGTAATAAAAAGTAAAAAGTAAAAATAATAACAACAAAAACAACACATATAAAAACAAAAATAATTAAAATTAAAAAAATAATATAAATAATAATAATAATAATAAATGCATTTTTCAACCAAGTATTTTTTTTTATTAACTTAGTTATTCTTCATGGATATTTTTTTTAATTAATCAAATTACTTCAACTGACCCCTGCATGATCTGCGAAGCTGTGAAGTAGGCAGCCATTGCCTGGTCATGTTCATTTTCTGCAGCAAACGAATGTCCGAACGCCAGCCAGGCTGGCCCATACGCTCTGTCTAGTGTAGTTGCTTTGCTGTAAATATTTAACTTACCATTTTCATTTATATACAAAATTAAATCAAATAAAGTAAATGTTGAAAGACTGATGCAAAAAAAGATAAAATTCAACAATTTATGCATTTGATATAAAAGAAAATTGTTACAATCACACTTAATTACAGTTTTTGATATAAGATAAATATATTGTTATCATTGTTTCTAAAAACTGCATTTTTTTAACAGAATTATTTTTTTAGTGATGTTATTTTATTAATTAAAATCAATCTCTGAAAGTGCCTAACAGATAGCTAAAAACAGTAAATATATATATACTGGCTTGTGTTCTATAATTATTTCTAACTTAACTGTAGTTATAATAATACTAACAAACAAATATAAAAATTCAAACTGAACAGTTTTAATTACTTCTTTCTCCCAATCCTGTTAACCAAAACGAAAATTGTACATGAAAATTAACTACCATTAATTGTAACAAATAACATAACCTGATGGAAATTAATAATTTTTACATGGATATCAGTTTAACAATGAGTCATGTCAGTTGAATAAAATGTGAGCAACAAACAAGTGTTTTAATTCCAGTATTAACACAAAACAAGGTGTGTCTGTTGGACATTCAATTCTGAATTCTAATCTTTAGCTTCTTACCTTAAATATCTTCTAGCTGGGTCAATTTTACTTGTTAATAAATAATAACAGCCAACTGCAAACCATGATACCTGAAATTCAAACGCACAGAATTTATCTTACTTTCTGCATCACTCAGATGACATTAGGGATATTATTATTATTATTATTATAAAGTTGTTGCTCTTACAGTTATCATTTAAAAAATTGTTATGTTATTATTATCACCATTGTCATGTTTATTTTGAAGTGATTACATTATTAATATCATCATTATTTTTATTATGAAGTAATTACATTATTATCATTATTATTTTTTATTATGAAGTGACTACATTACTGTTCCTAATCTTTAACTGAAGACATTTAATCAGAACAATTAAAAAGAAAAATAATAAAAGATTATTTTAATTACACAATATTTTCTTTATTTAACATTTCTCATCTAAAAACAATTTTAACTAAGCTATTACAGTGTAACAAATAAATCTAATAAAATAATTTATGAATTTTAATGTTAAACATATCATATCACATGGAACAAAACACTAAAATATACCTGCCAGGTATTAAACCTTTTATCTGCCTTATGAATTACCAGAAAACTGATTTTAGAAATATAATAATTTACATTCATTAAACAATTTTATTTTTTATTTTACTCATTTAGTCAATATGCCTGAAACACGGAAAATCAAGAATTCGGGTACATCTAGTCCAAAGCTTGCAGGATAAATGGTCTGGTACCTGTGTAATTTTTTAAATGTTTATTTTTCATTTTTATTTTTTATTTTTTATAACAGATTATAAGAAAAATATACACACGTTAGATTAAACTGAAGAGTCATAAACATTACTGACACTAATATAGACAAATAAATAAATAAATAACAATGAAATAAAGAACAGAACTGATAATAGTCAGATATAAAAATAACAACATATCATCTAAACCTGTCTAAAGAACACTTACCGGTTTTGATGGGTATGATTCTACTAGTTTGTGAGCAAGGAAAAAGAGAGCTGTAATTAAAATTAAATCAGTTATTAATTATATGAAAAAAATGACCAAGTTATTATTTTTCAATAATCATATATGGTAAGGCAAAAATAAAAAAAATAATATGAAAAAATATTTAACTCACAAATTTTAAAACAACAAAGATGTTTCATTAAAATGAATGATTCTTGAGGACAATATTTAAATGATAACTAGCATATAAAAATAATAACAATAAAAATTAATAAGCAATTTAAAAGAATTAATCACAGATCTTCTCAATTATTTTAAATGTTCTGTTAGAGGTTTTTTTAAAATTTAAAAAGGTTTCGGAAATGAATGGAAAAACAAAAAGAAATTGAAAAAGAAAAGCTAAAAGATATAAATAAATGTTTACTAGAGACAAACTCACCATTTGCATTTTTAAGTTCAAACAAGACAGCAATATGAAGAGGAAGACACTGGCTGTTGTAGGGATCTCGTGTTAACACCCTAAAATAAAAATAAACTCTTTACATTTCTCATACAAAATATAAAATGTATTCTCTCTCCTGTATCTAGTGGTTTTTAACCAACCTTGGTACGAAAATATTTTTAAAAATTATTGTATAGTAAATCATATTCTTATGAAGGTAAATAATATAGGTATACTAGAATATTTAGTAGATTTATGTGGGTTTTAGCAGTATCTATATCTTGGCTTTCAAGATACTAACACAAATAGTGTAAAATTACTGTATTTTATACAACTTATGTGTGTCCAATGAACCTATGCTGATTTTTACAAATCTGTGTTTTACCAGGGATAAAACTTTTAACTATTTTAATAGTATTTTGTTATTATTCAATGTCATACTTTATTATGTTAGGGATTCTGTTTTTTGCTCTTTGTCTCTTTTTTAATGATAACACAGAAAACATTCTCCAACTTGTCTAAGGACTCTTTTTATCACAAGCAGAAAAAGCACTATAATTTTTACCTTCTCATAAACAGAAAAATAGATTGACTGGACACTGGTCAGCAAAAACCATGTAACTATGACATATAGCCACAGAACAGGTATTTCATTTACTTATTTATTTAGTTAGTTAGTTAGTTAGTTTTTAAAACTAAAATGAAACAGAATATAAACACTAACAACAGATGACAAACTGTTTAATAACAGTTCACTTACGATGATGTTATTTTGTAACACTCTCTGAAACCACAGTTGTAGTAGTGACGTTCAGCCAGGTTGACAATGATATCAATGTTGTCTTGTAAAATACCCAGTGAACTTGGAACTGTTATGCTGCCTGGTTTGTTGTACTGAAGTAAAATACATACATACATGAATAATAAATTATAAATTATTTTCATATATTTTCATATAAAAATTCATGAAAACAAACATTATTCATCTGAGATATTTAATTCCAATAAAAAATAAATAAATTAATAATAATAATAATAATAAAACAGTAACAATGGCTTCATATAAAATGTATTCACCTTTTTCAATTTATTTTCATATAAAAATTTAACAAGTTCCATTTCATCTTCTGAGCACTGTTCTTTGAATGGCAAAGATTCTATGAGATTCCTTTCTGAAACAAAGTTTAGATCACTCAGATAAAGTATAAATTAGGTGGACTCACTTTAAAATGATCTTCTAACTATGCCATTTGACACATCTGATCTTAAGGCCTAACACAGTCACAATGGTGTGAATGTTTTAACATTAGTATTGTCATTGCTTTTTCAGTGTTCTTAATCTCACAATGAGGTTTTTTGTTATATTGTTTATTTATTTATTTATTTATTCTGTTTCTTTTTTTTTTTCAGTGATGAGAAAGACACTGGTGTTAAAGTTTATATTTTTGGAGAAAACTCTTGAACACTGAATACAATAATGGTTAGGGCAAAGAACTGGATAAACAAATTACCGTAAGGTTCTGATAAGCCTGCCTTTCATAAATGAAAACATATTTTATATCAATATTTAAACATTTATTTTATATACCATGTATTTTTTCTGACACATAAATAAACAAATAAACAACCATATTTAACATGAAACAAATTCTGAATTATTTTTAGATGACACATTATCAAAGTGTCTACTATTTATGCATTATTTCCTCAACATCTGTGATGTAATACATAGACCATGTCTAAGTTTATACATAAAACATGTGGTTAAATATGAGACTTCATTCTTATATTACTGGGGATACAGTTATGGTTTTTGTTTTTGTTTAAACTCTCGAGTTTTTTCCCCATAAACTGTTGTTTGTTTTTGTGTAAGGGGTCATTTGTTTTTGTGTAAACTATTAACATTTTGTCGTAAAGTGTTCTTGAATAAACTGTGGATACCTTCTTGTGATGTCATCATGTGGTGATTGACCAATAAGTCAAGAGCTTCAAAACAGTAAACATCATGTTTAAGAGCTTCACGAAAACAAACTGTCGCCAAACTTCGATTGTCCATCGCTTCATAGATTTTACCACGTAACAAAGCTATTGAATGTTCTACCTATGAATATAAAACAAAAATATGTTATTTGTTACTGATATGAACTCAATATAACCAGACAAGTAAAAAATGGTAAAAATTTTAAAAACTAAAAACAAAAATTAAATAAAAATGAAACGGATTCTGTTGTGTGGTTTTAAATTGTACATAGAGATATAATCCAGACCAATGTCTCTAATAAATCTTTTTTAAAAACAAAAGTGAAAATAAAATTTTAAAATTATAATGAAATCTGACATTTTAACTGAAATCTCAAACTCACATTCTGATTTGGGATGTTTGTTCTTGACTCACACTCCCCAGAATTAGGAATCATGTCGCAGGTAGATGACTGAACAGAGACGTCTAGGTTTAGTTTTCCTATCAATGACGACGCTGGTTTTGCCAAATAATCAACACGATCTAAAACATTCAGTGCTTCCTCCCACTCTTTGCATTCATACTAAAAATAAAATAAAAAATAATAACAATTTAAAAAATCATGAATTAAATATTTTTTATCATCTGTTGCAGTCATTATGATAAAAATTATATTAATTAACCATAACCAATAAATATTCTTATTACTTCTTCTATCACTACTCAAACAAATTAATTTAATCATTCACATATAAATACTATTTAAATTGTTTACTATTTGTTTACTGATAAAAATTATTAAAATTAATTAACATCATAATAAAAGATTTTTAACTATAAAATTTTATTTAAATCAATTTATCATCATTATATTCACTGAAAACTGATTACATTTAATTTGAATTCATGTTACATTTACTCTTTCCTTTTATAAATTATTACTTTTAATAATAAACACATCCAGATTTCCCAAGAATAATATTATACAATGTTGGCAACTAATTTTTCCAGCCAAATTTACAAAATAATTATAGTTCATATACATATGTAATTACTTTTATTTAAAATGTTTAAACAATTCTGTAGTATTTAAGAAAAATAAATTCACATTTAACCATCAAGCTATTAGCATCAGATAAAATCTGAGCAATGTCCTCTGTAATATTTTAAAACCATGAGTGGAATTTTTAATGCTTTGAGGAAAAACAGACGTATATACTGGGACCAAAACAATTGTATTCTGTTAAATAAAATGAGAAGCAACATTCTGACACACGTGGCACCAAAATGTTGACTGCAAACACATTAAGCTGTACAATTTCAAAACAATTACATCAACATGGAGATGTACATGTTAGAAATAGTCTATTTTCCCCTTCTTAGTCACAGCCACATACAAAGCTTTACATATAAACATATGAAAAAAAGACCACATATAAGCATTATATAATTAATTATTGCTTAAACACAAAGACAAACTTACCAGACACTTGGCAGCAAGGTATCGACATTCAGCATGTGTCTAAAAAACAAATTCAACTTAAAAATAGTACATTATCATGTTTCACAATGAACAGTGTATTTCCAAACATCATGAAAACAAATAACCTACATATACATTTTAACAAATAGAAAAACTACAAATATCAAAAATAAATCATTTTGTCAAATCTATCAATCAGTCAGGATTTTTTTCTTAAATGTGTATGAAAGATTACTGGGATGTCACAAGGTGACAAATGGATGAAGAAGAAAAAAATATATAATAATGGCAGTTTTCGTGAATTTCAACAGAAATTGCTTGTCTTCAAAAATAAATTTAAAAAGAAATGTTCTAGTTACTCACAACTCCCATATATTAGTAAGAAAAACTAAATTTATATTTATGTGTGTCTTCAAAAACACCTATATTATTAGTACAACTGGTGATGTATTTGTAAGCCAAATATGTCAGTTTTTATCAATATTTTAAATCATCAAATTTTAGCATGTATTAAATATTATTATAAAAATTAAATATTCACCATATCAACTTTACGACTTCGCAGTAAGTGGACTGCACGATGATATTGTCCTGTGTGATACAGGGTCTGTGCATACCAGTAGATGTCATCAACATTACCTGAAAAAAAAAAAAAAAAAAAAAAAAAATAATAATAATAATAATAATAATAATAATAATCATTAATAAAAAATAAATAAACCAAAATAATTAAAAATAATAATAATAATAATGTCATTAATAAAAACAAATACAACCAAATAATTATGTCATTAACAGAACAAAATAATTATGTAATATATAACAACAAAAACAATAAAAGAACAAAATAACTGTCAAATTAAAAAAAAAAATTAACAACCAAAAAATTATGTGATTAATAATCAAAAAGGATAGTATTAAGTATTAACCAAATATTTTCTAATAATATATATATTGTCACACATCAAGTTTTAGAGTTATTATTTCTTTCAAAATTAAAGTCAACTTCCTTTAATTAGTTAATTTAATCATACATAGAATAACAATCACATATTAAAGCCTCTGGGTTTGATAGCTAGTGGCAGCACAAAGGAAAGATCTGGTAACCCATTATATACATTTAATCAGTATTTTTTATTTTGACATTGGCTTAACTTTAAAGTAACCAACCTTCCGATAAGGAAACGAGTTTATCTGCCCAAAACAGTGCAGTCTCATAATGATGCTGCAAACAAGAAATAACAAATATCAGTTTGTGAAGCTGTGTATGTGTGTGCAGTGAAGTTTTAATGGGAAAATGTAATAAATCATTGTCTCCTTAAAATAAATATACTCTATTGTATTTAATTACACAGTAATAGCAATAATTATGAATAATTTATATCATCATCTTTATTTTTATATTGATTTATCAAAAAGATATATATATATTGTATATAAAGATGATCTTTTTAAACTTTTTTTTTCTGGTGGCTGTATTATCATTATGTATAGCTAATAACAAAAAAATAAACAAACCTTTAGTAGTTTCAAATTAACATTTAAGAATTAGATTTACATTATTCTAGTTATGCAGAATTCTGAGAAGTACGGCAATTAAAATTTCATACATTAATAAAATATGTAATCATGTAACCGGTATTACACAATTAACTTTACATTATTTTTAAATGTTATCAAAGAAAATCACGAATAATTAAACAAATACTTGCTTGTAATTGAAGTACAAATTTAGTAATTAAATTTGAAACCTTTTAAAACGAAAGTATTAACTATTACCATCAATCCCCCATCATAGTACCGAACTAGAATTCTGAAGAAAACAACAATACCTGCTCTGTATATTACAGATACAGAAATAATAATAGTGTACCTTATCGATGTAACTTCTAACACGATCTCTTAATCTACTCAAGTTTATTTTTGATGAAATGCAATCCTCTTTAACATTTGGTTCTTCTCCGCCCGCCATGATGACAGGAAGTTCCCTGGATGAAAGACTGTACCATCCCAAATGCAGTAACAATTATTTTCATTGGTTAACAGAAACACGTCTCGGATAGTTCTTTATTCATTTACTTTAGTACATTTTGATTGGCTTAGTATTGCCATGGCTACATAACTGAACAATATGGCGGTTGTTTTTATTTTGAAAAATATTTAAGAAAGTAAATACTAACAAATTAACGATCTTCAGTGAGAAAAAAAATATATTTTTTTGATTTCGGTAATACACAGATATAAAAAGGTAAAACAAAATTATTGTTTTTAATGTATTTGGGTAATTTGTTCGATCCAATTACAACATGACAGATCGAATAATCGAAAGTTATTGGCACCTTTCTTAGTGGTGTAAAATTTATAGCAGGTTAAAAAAAATGTATGCATAGTTTGTTTCACATTAGTGTTTATTTTTATGAAAGCGATATCAGCTAAACAATATATATATATATATTTTAATATATTTTTAGAAAAGGTTTTTAGCCATGTCGAGGCAAGAATCATTCGAGGTGTTGGCGAAAAATTTAGTTGATGAAGTTATCTCTGGTGCCCTTCGTCATTTAGAGACCACCAGTTCGAAACAGAAAGAGCCAGTAGAGGTGAGAGAACCAGCTGTGATATTCGAGGATGACTATAAGATACAAAACATAAAATGGCTCACAATTGAAGAATTTTCACCAGAAGCTGCAGAAATAAAGATAAATGAATTTATTGAGGTTGGTGTTTTTTCTGCAGTAGACAAGCATAAAAGTTCTTTATTTACAGATTAATGCAGAAATTTCAGTTTTATTTTTTTTCTCAATCATTATATATAACCATAAACAAAGATTGACTAATTTTCTTCATCTTTCTCTTCTTTAAAAGTTGTAAACATATGTACATATTATCAAAGATTAGTACAGACACATTATTTCAAAAGTATAAACAGCTAATTTAGCTAGCACCTAACTCTTTAACTGTTATATCCTCCAAATACAAAACAGTGATGTATATTAAGAATGATAATGGCGAAATTCTCTGATGTTATACTCTTCATTGCTTAAGTGGTATTACCATTAATGAAAAAATGTTAATGATGGCAGATGGCAATATGATACTGTTTAAAACCTGGTATAATATATCACAAATTCTATTATAACTGAGGTTGAAAGCTTCAAACGGTCACTACATGCAGGGAATGATTCTTATATCAATCACTAAAGACACTTGAGAATTAATATTACACCATTTTCTCATGTCAGACATGGGAGTACGATAACTGCTGGTTATACTGCATTGATTACCTGGGAGAGCAGAATCTAGAGTTTGACAAAAGATATATATTTCGGGTTCGATGGAGCATACCCACCCGCAGGAAACCAATACCCAGAGCAACAGCCAGTGTCTATTTCACATTTAATGTGTCAAAAATAAAACCAAAGGTAAATATTGTTAATTTTTATTTTACTTACATGTATATGTGTGCATGTATGTGAATAAAATATTTAACATTTTCATATATATATGTGTATTCATTTATTTTAATTTGTTTATTTTATGTTATTATTTATTATTTATTTATTTATCTAGTTATTTTTATTTTTATTTTTATTTTTATATATGTTTATATAGATATATATATATATATATTATGTTTAACCTTTAAAATTATTTTTGATTGTTTTTATTTATTTTTATTTTTTTAAAGGAAGAAAGAAATCTACATCAGTGATGTTGAATGAATGAAAACAATTATAAACCAATTAATATTTATTAGAATATCTTGTTCACATTTCAAAATAATCTTATTTTTTAAATATGATGTGTTTGTTACAGAATTTCCCCGTAGAAGTCTATTATGTCTTTGAAACCAACAGACTTGTTCACAAGTAAGTTACCAAAAAATATAGATCAGTTTAATAATTTTTACATACATTTTTAAATATATTATTATTAGAATACCTAAGATTGTTTCCCTTGGCTCCTTTCTGACCAGTTTCTGACTCAGTGACAGTGGTGTTTATACTGTGATCTGTACACAGGAGTGATTATACAAAATCCCTTTTCTCTTACTTGTTACAGTTATCATATAGTGTTATAACAGTGATTATTTAAACATTATTATTATTGATATCTCAAAATAGTGTCATTACTATCCAAATAAATTGCATTTATTTTAATCATTCACTTACTGATATCTAATAAAATGCATTTAAGATCAAGCATAATTAATTTAACTACTTTTAATGATTTATTTTTGTTTTCCAACTGACTTTTTTTTTGTCAGATGTTATTAATTTACCTATTATCATTTTTTTTTTGTTTATTGCCAACTTATTCTGTGAAACTGTCTTAATTTTTTATATTTGAAATATTTTTCTACTGACTTATTCCATGTAAATGGCTTAATGCTTTTAAATTCCTTATTCTGTTTTTTCAGACCAGGTGAATCCAGATTTCGTGAAAAATGGTTAAAAGACATTATTGAAAGCAAAGTTCACATGATGTCCACAGTGGCGTTCTGAGAATTCTAAAGAAGAATGAGAAACAACATAAAACGACGCCAGTTTTGTTATATATATTTACATACTACTTTTCTTTTCTTTTTACTATTGCCATTTTTCATTGCAGTGTGATATGTATAAAATATATATAATTTATTTATTGCTCATTTGCACCTGTGATAAGACTTTGAAATAAATAAGCCAGCGATCAAATATCTTTTTAAAAACATGGCTACTTTGGACAGCAATATAACAATAAGAAAGGGGGAAATGTAGGCAAATGTCAAAATCATGTACTGAAGGTATTGTTTTTTTTTTCCTTAAATGTAGATTTGAAAAGGCATGAATTGTTCTAGGCTGTGAAGTATTTTCATTATGGCATCGTCAGTAGTCAAAAGATAAAGGGTAAGAGGTGCTGATTGAGACATTAGACAATAATCACCTGAATTGTTTTAATTGTCTAAAAGGTTTTTATTGTTTCCATTCAAACGGTTGCAACCATGTTGTCCCCCTCCAATATTTTAGATCACACATTTTTGGATTGGAGGTTTTTTCTTAATTATAAAATGCACCTAGATCTGCTCCTGAGGTATTTCCATTATTTTTTCTTTTTAATGGATTTGATGTTTTAAAAATCGTTTCTTCTTATGATTAAAGTCCAGTCATTTTTAGTGTTTTTAATTCTGTGCTGGTAAAAAAGATTTTCGATGCAACAATCTGTGTATTTTTTATTTATGTTTTTTAAATAATTATTTCCAATTAAACATAAATACAAGATGATTATTAAAATAATGTGTTTTAACTAATATGTATTTTTGAGATAATTAATTAACACTAATTGTTCTTGCATTTTGACAAATTCTGTCATACACATCAAATGAAATAAATAATTAACTGTCAGTTATAATCAAGAATAATTTGTTTGTTGTTTTTGACAGTTTGTACTTTTATATTCTCTCTTCATCTTATCTTTTTCCTGTCTTTGTCCCTCATCTCTCTCTCTCATCCTTTACCCTGCCTCAGTTTCCCTTATCTCACTCTTTTATATCTATTCTCCTCCCTTTTCTTTCTCTCACTTTTTTCTTTCTCATCCATTTTGTCTTTTGTTCTCACTCCCCACATATCTTGCAATTTATAAATGTATCAATATCTTTGCAAAACAGTACATCAAAAATATACACATATACACATGCAGACACACACTGTAAGATAAGGAGCAATATTCCAGTGGGAAATTAAATTGAAAAAAAGAAAAAAAATATAATAATAATAATCCAAGAAAAATCAATGAAAACCAACTATTATGAAACAATAAAAGTTTATTACAAATGTTTAGAAATATGACAATATCACATCTATAACAATTTTTTTTTTTTTTTTTTTTTTTTTTTTTAATCCAACATAAAATTATTCTGCATAAGCAAAATATATTTAAAAAAAAAAATACACCTAAAAGACAGTAATGTAATGTAATAGATCAGATATATCAACAAATATTTAACAGTTGTTATTCACCTGAATATTTTTTGGTACATTCATTACATTTTCTGAATTTGTAAAATTTTAAATGATAATCAATGCAGTAACAGATAAAAATTTATTAAAGTACTTTTTCCACATTACTTTTAAAAATGAATAAACAAAACAAAAACATTTGAAAATACAGAGGTTATTTTCTTACATAGTAGATAGTCTTCAAAACAAATAACAAATTGCAGTCATATACATTTTTGAATTCTTCAGATAAATATTCATTATATTAGTTAAAATAAATAAATACACCTAATTTAAATCGTAATTAAAAAAAAAATGTATTGAATAACATAGTTTGTAAATGAAATCTTAAGGCAAAAATGTGAGTGTTTTGGTTAGCTGAAGAAAAATAAACCCACAAATGTTTACATTGTCATTTGTTGATGAAATATTACTAGTTTTGGGGGGGGGGTTATATATATTTTTAATCTGTTATCTTCATAAATTCAGAAAATAACTGTCATCTATGTTTAAAAATAAAATATTAACAAAAAATAAAAATTATCTGTAAGGATGTTTTCTGTCTATATAAAGTTTATACAAAATATGTAAATGATCTACAAAATATTTACCCTTTCAAGAGCATCATACCTAATAAATGCTTAATAAATGCAGTTTAATTTTTTTAATTTTTAATAATTAGAATGATTTCAATTATTAATTTGATTATTGTTTTATTTAATTTTAACTTTATTTATTACTTATGTTCATGTAAGCAAAATACATTTTAAGGAATTATTGAGCATATGTTTATGAGTTATGTTTTATTCTTTCTTAGATTCTTTTTTCAATCACCTCTCTTTCACACACAGTTATACATAAATTCATACATAGAAGAGTGATTTGTTTACAAAATAAAGGTATACAAATTCAGTAAATAAGATATATAATATTTAAACATTTTTCATAGCAACTATATTTTACCCTTTATCAAATAATCTGGCTTCAAAACAATACAAATTTCAGAATTTAATGTACAATGTATAAATAAAGAACAATCAGTAAATATGCTTAGGATGAAAATAACTTTATTTATTACAAGTAAACTATATTACATAACAAAATTTAAAACAAAAAAAAACACATATTAATAACTATGTCATATTAACTATTTTAAGAACAAATCATGTTATTTTTTTTTTTTTTTGATTTGTTTAGTTTATTGTTTGTTTCTTTTTTCAGGGGAATGTTTCACGTTTTTTTTCTTTTTTCTGTGCATTTATACTAACTTACAGAATATACACCAAGATGATTTTAAAACAAAGAATAATAATTCACAGTTTCTGGATTGTTTTCTCTTCAATATATAGTTTTGAATGAAAATTTACTGAAGCAAAATCTGTCAGTTGGACAGATAAACAAAACTTAACAAAAAAAAAAGGATTGCCCACAAAGACAGACAAACAATACAAAACAAGCTTTATCACAGACTAATGCAATAAATACACACAAACACCTGTATATGTACTGGACAGGCATATAAAACAAAGTAAAATAATCCAAAAATAAGTCACACAATACAATAGAAGTCACAAAATAACAGATGCTTACATATATCACAGATTATTTTTTACATTTTCCCAGCAATATGAAATTATGTGTGTTAGAAATGCAAAATAAGATCTAATAATAAAATACAAATTCTAAGAGACAGAAAGCTATCTGTTTATAATAATTTATATATATTATAATAAAATGTTAATGTTTGTTAGCATCTGAACTAAGATCATGCAAGTTTTGATTATGTGATAATGTACCATTCGCCAATTAGTTAATCCTTTTGTGACATGCTGACCAAAAAGAAATTTAAATTAAATAGTGAAAATGTATTATGTTTATAATCTTTGCCGACAAGGTTGATTGTACATTATTTTGGCACTTAAGACATCTTGGGGATCCAAAACAATCAGAAATGCTGAATAAGACAGACTTTTAGAATCAATATTTTTGTTTTCTAATGTAATATTAATACTGATCATGAATGAAAATATATACAATTACAATGAGAAGTAAATTTAAAAAAAACAACTATATAATAATAAATTTCTAAGGTATTAGGAATATAGGTTAATTATATAATTATCTTGTAAAGAACAAAGAATTTTTTATTATTATTATTTTATATATATATATATATATATATATAAATTCAAAAAACATTTAGAAAATGCAAAATGTAACACTTTTTTGTATTTATTATTGTTCTTCTTGTACTTTAAATTAAAGATTCAAATCTTACAAATACTTAAAGAACTTACAGTAATACATTATTTATGGACATAACAATATTTAACCTCAAAAAGGTATTTATTTCTGTGACAGAATGAAAATGTCACAGAAACATCATTTATTTATTTTTGTGATAGAAACCCTGACATCTTTTCTGATATTAACTCTGAAAATTATTTCTAGATTTTATTAATTCACAAGCAAATGACAGATGTAAAAAGCAAAACAAAAACAACGATGCTTATCCAAACAAAACAATATCAGAATAAAATTTAAAGTCATGTTTTAAGCATTTAACATTAAGGTTCATTTTTATTTACTTATCTTTTAATATATTTATTAATTGTTTTATCTTTTTTTTTTTTTTTTCTGGCCTTAAACAGATAACATCTTCAATTCTTTTCATCGTTAATTCAAAGGTTTAAATGTCTGTAGAAACAATTGTCATTTTTGTTTTTTAGATATTATTTAATTTCTTTTTTTTTTAATAGTTTTTAATTAAACAATACCCTGACTGTTCCAGATCATTATGCCAAATTATATCCAAAATATTCCAAACCTAAATCACTTTTACTAAGTCGCTTTTGACTTTTTAATCTTTAAATGTACAGTTTAGTGTTTGCAGAATCATTTGTCAGACTATAATTATTTTTGTTTTTACTTAAATATTTCTGACAAATTAAATAAAAAGAAGGCCTACCCATTCCAAATAAACTGATACAGTATAAAAATAATACCCAAAGTAACATCATATTTAACAGGCCAGGAAATTTGAGACAGTGAATGTTAACAGAAAAGAATAGTCATGATTTTCAAGCCTTCACTGCTTCTTTCTCTGATGACTCTGTTTCACTTTTATCTGTTGTGGTGTCCTCAATTTTTTCATCACTGGTGTCCCTGGTAGATTCATCTCTTGTTGACTCATCTTTTGTATCCTTAGACGAATCTAGTTTTTTTGTTGGTGATTTAGTTGGTTTATGTGAATCATCTTCTTTTTCTTTCTTATTTGAAGTTTTGCGTTCACTTTTTGGTTTGTTAGAGTCACCTTTGTGTGCAGCAGATGGGCTTTTTGAACCTCTACCAGAACGTGCACTTTTCTGACCATCACCACGATTCTGTAAAAGTACATTATGTTAGTGGAACGTGCATGAATTAAAAAATTTAACTGTGATGTTAAAATGTGAGTGATTGTTAATTTTATGTATAAAAATATTAACAAAAAATATAAAATAAAATTTTAAAAATATATAAACAATAGTTTTAAGTGATTTTTTTTCTTTAAACCAAATAGAATTTGATTTCCCTCAATTTGAAAACAGGGAAATCCAAAATTTGGCATGACTGGAATTTGAATCAATTGGTATATATTACAGGTAACCAATTTTTATGGGTTAATTCTGAGTTACTGTTTAGTAACTCCTTGACACCCATTTCTTTTATCTTCTATAAAGCAACATCACCCTATAAAAATAATATTTTTCAAACATTAATTGGGATGATGTTTATACACTTCTCTAAGTTGATTCCATTAGCTTTCAGAGAAAAAATACAATGACATAAAATTAATTGTTACTGCAAAATAACATCTGTTTGGAACACATGAAAAGAAAACAATGTCTGGGTAAAATTAATATGTAGTTTTATCTCCACATTATGCAACATTTTGATAATTATGATAAATATTCTAATAGTAGCCTCATTATTATAATTGCATAGAGCAGTTATAATATTTATCTTTTGTGGAGATATTATCATATGACCTAATGTTTAAACATACTTTGAAACTTATCTTATTCTTGTAATATTATTAGTAAAGTGATTTATACCTTTTCATTCTCAAGCCACCAGTCCTTGGGGAAGTGTGAAATACTGTCCATAAATCTCTGATTCTCTTCCCAATCCTTCTGCCACTTGAGGGCGCTGTACTCAGGTTGTCGCATTGTTATTCGTCTCAAGATCTCTTGATTCTCCCGAGTAACTCGAAGCAGTTCTCTCTGTCTCTTTTCACGATTTAGACTAGAAAAGAATTTGTTTTAATTTCTTAATGTATACTTTACATGAAATATTTCAAATCCTGTCTTATGACTTTAGTGAACTATGACTAATTTAGTATACAACATCCACATTACAAGACTTTTTGTTTCTATACAGAAAGGCTAATTTACATTATATATGTATTTTAGTTCAGACTTAAAAGGCTTTTTTTATTCAGAATGAACTAACTTGAACACACTCACCTTTTGTATTCATAATTATTTCTATTGTCCACTCGGCCTCGAGTTCGCATAATGTAAGACATTTTTTCCAACAAGATACGATTGTCTCGCTCTATTGTAGCCAATCTTTCTTCTTCCAGCTATCAAAGCAAATAATAAATAAATAAACAACAGTAAATTAAAACAAATTTATAATGGTTATTAATTTACTGTAATACTTGCTGAAAGAAAATTCTTATAATTAATCACAAACATATTTTCCTCTCAACAAATTATAGATCAATTTAACATTATTCTATTTGGTATATCTGCATTTAGTTGTAAAATTTACCTGTAACTTTTTGAGTTTCAAATGTAAATGCATGTAAGTTGGAGGTGCCTTTGTGTCCACCATTGGTTTTGCTGAATGAACCTGAAAGTTAAAAAAATATAGATATATATATATTGGATATTTAATCAGTAATTAGTGCTTGATTTCATACATAATTTTATAAGATGAATAAAAATAAACAAAGATATAAATCAGTAAGTAAATAAAGAAAATTAATTTTATAGACATGTACATAACACAAATCTAAATATATTTAATAAATAAGATTAAAAGTAAAACAAAAAAATATTTAATGTTAAATCATTTAAATTGTTTTTATTATATACATAAAACACAATCAAAAATAAATAAATAAATAAATATAAACCAAAATATATTTAAATGGTAAATCTTCTTTTGTTCTTTTTAATTATTAACTTATGTTTTCTTTTATACAATATTATTTCATATCACACACACACACACACACACACACACACACACACACACACACACACACATTAGCATTAAAGAATAATTAATTCCTATTCATTGTTCAACAAGTTCAAATTACATAATTAGTAGTCATCATTTCTCTTTTGTTTCAGATAAAATGGTGGCTATAGCAACAAGCTAATAACAACAGCATTAATTAATCAAATTGTTTTGAGAGGTAAATCAATAAAAGTATTTGCTTATGTACCTTTGTTTATGTTTATGTCACAATAGTATCTCACTTGTGGTCACTGTTACAGTATTTAGTTAAAAATGAGTAATTATAATTAAAAATATTATAATCTACCACACTTCAAAACTTCTAAATGTTACATGAGTGAAGAATCAAATTTACCATGAATATTTTTTGTCACTATTTAAGACTAGACTATATTCAGGTTTATTATTATTATTATTATTATTATTATTATTATTATTATTATTATTATTATTATCATCATCATCATATTTATTTATTTATTTTAATTTAAATCAGTAAAATTATTTATTTTAAAAATGTATTGAAAAAAAACAAAAACGAAGTAGGCCTATACTTCTGTAAAATGAATAAATAATTTAAAAGAACAATAAACAACAGATTATGGAATTATATTTATAAATAATCGCTTATTCTTCTTTCTTACGAAGGTGGAGGGGGAACGATTGATAGGCTTTTCTCGTTCAAATTATTATTTTGCTTTTAATCACGAACCTACGATCGTTAGCATTTAAGAAAACATTATTCCCTTTCACAAGCTGCCTGGAAACTGTAAATCAATACTGCTCTAGAAAAAGCGATAGGTAAAAAAATCTTTTGCAAGTAGAAAACAAACAAAAAAAGGTATACGTGCACAACTTACTTTTTCGCGATGTTCGTTGTAATATGTTGCGTCCCATCTCTGTTGTAAAAGTTTGTTTGCTGTCGGTAAGACAGACTGATAAGACCTATGCATGTTGTAAATTTTAACTTAATCAGACAAGTATTTACACTAAACTCTACTACTGTAATTCCACAGTGTGTCTCAGCTGCCAGACGCCTTCTGCTACTGTGGACTGCTGATCAAATAAGCAATCTTCGTAACCAAGCAACGCCCAATCGTTACAACTTCGTTCAGCAAGAAAATGAGATTGTGAGCGCTCGATTATACGTCAGATATCGTTTAAGTTCGGAGTTTCTCGATTATAATAAATATAACATGTTTTTATTTTGATTTCTTTCGGTATTATTATTTTTTTTAACTTGTATTCATAATAATAATAATAATAATATCACGTAGTTTTTATAATGTCAGTTTTTATTTGCATGAACCAAAGAAACAAATACTGTTCTGATTTACTGTTTTTTTACTGCACGATACTCAAATATCGTCAATGCTCGTACAACGCGAGTGTTAGGAGTGCCAGGAAAATCAATACAATTAAGGCGCGACTATTTTTTGCTTGAATGTCCTGGGTTGTTGTTTTTTTAATTATTTTTTTATTATTATTATTATTATTATTATTATTATTATTATTATTATTATTTATTTATGTTCGTGTTCAATGAACTGAAAAACAAACCCAGCTTAGGGTTCACAGTTTTGTTTTTCTTTTTTTTCTCTCCAGAAAAAAAACAAACAAAAATAAATAATTAAATAAATAAAAATAAAGT
The DNA here is from genome assembly GCA_012295275.1 of Chrysomallon squamiferum. Classification (NCBI taxonomy): domain Eukaryota; kingdom Metazoa; phylum Mollusca; class Gastropoda; order Neomphalida; family Peltospiridae; genus Chrysomallon; species Chrysomallon squamiferum. The sequence continues at coordinate 8,962,432 of CM022666.1, forward strand.
TTTTATGTGGTGTAACCACCAGATTCAGAAACATTTTATAATTAAATAGTAATGAATTACAGTTACATGCACTGAGTGTTATTTACATATATATTAGATAAATAAATTTAATTCATTGTGAATATTTATTTCATTGTTTATTACTATTGTTGATGCTGCTCTCTTTTATAAGGGGTACGTAAAGAATGTGTTGTTATTAGAACCATAACACAATATGTGGTTAAAGTCTTCTCACTAATGTTATCTGAAAATTAAATATTCCATATTTCTGGAAATTTTTGTTGTTATTGTTATTGTTTTTAAATATTAAAAAGTGTTAAAAAACTCACCTGGAGACAGCCAATACAATATTAATATTTGAATACAACTTGTTTCACATTCAAACATAAAAAAAATAACAAAACTTTCTTCTTTTTTATTGATTTATTTTATTTATTTATTAAAATTGATCATTCTCAAATTCCGATACAGTCTATTTTCAAATAAACCTGTGCTGGTTTAAACAAAACTGAACAGATATTTCGTATACTTCAAAACAATTTTAGTTACTTTTTATTTTTAAAAGGAAGTCATGGAAATTTTAATACATTTTATATACTTACAGATAATGCTTTAGTTTTAGACTTTCATAAATCTTTCCTAATATTAAAGAAAGACTTATACAATATTACACAATGATCTATTTACAAAGTCAAATTTATTTACTTTCTTTTTTTTATTCATAACATTTTATCTTATAAAGAAATAAAAATACATATTTTCTTAAAAATACATACTGTTTAAGAATAAAAACAAAACGAAATATAAAATGGTGGCAAAATGTAAGGGGTGTTTTGTGTGTTTGTTTTTGTTATTTTTTATGAAATCTAAACTGTAATAAATATTGTTAAGTTCTTAGAAATTTAAATTATAATAAATTTCTTAGAACCATGTATAAAAACTTTTAAGTGCTTAAAATATAATATAATCATTAAAGTACATGTTTGTGAAAAAACATAAAGCTGATTTAATAATGAATACAGTTAGATATACACACAACTGCTTTTTAATAGGCACGCACATACATACATATATGCAAAAGCATAAACACAAACATACACACACACACATGTATGTATGTACGCATGCACACACACATAATGACATCTAGACACAGGTAAATACACAAAGACACAAAATGAAATTATCAACATAATACAAAAAATATATATTTATTTAGATACATACAGGAGTTTATGCACATATACAAAATAAAAAATATTTTTAAAACATATTTAGAAATTAAAAAACCCAGTAAACAATTAAAATACACACACATACAGAAACTCGCAGGACACGGGTTTCATTCAATCATCAGTCTGATAATTTAAGCACTGTACAACATTATAATCACTATGCAAAATATACCTGTATCTTCTATTACTATTATAATCATAAGTTATTATTATTATTGCTACCACTGTTACAACATTATTTTTCTCATAACAGTTTCTGTTATTATTGTTGTTACTGTCATTATAATAACTATTATTATTACTACAATTACTGTTACTTTTATAATATGCATGATAAAACACAAGACTTAAAAAGAAAATATAAATTAGTTTTTAGTGTCTAAACTAGAGAATATGTTAATATTTACTTTGGTGGTTGTTCGTTTTTGTTATTTTTTTCTTAATGTTATTTTTATTATTTCGTATCTTTGACTAGTTATTTAACTCCTGACTAGAAATCATAAAAAACGTACATAGCAAGTATATTATCCTTTTATTCAAAATTATTTTTATTTATAACCATATAACCTCATCATCAGCATAATAAACTTGTCAACGGCTCTGCTATATTCTGTTCCAGTCTGTGACCTATGACTTTATGTCATTGATTTCTTATTATACACATTTAATTACTATAAACATGAAAAATGTTGAAGTGAGTTCTGCTGTCATTTGAGTATTTTCAGATTTTTGAGTAATAAATATATCTTATTTACCCTTGTTTTTCTTATTACACAGACTTAAAAATACTAAGACCAGATTTCCATGAAATCTTCACTGACATGCATTTTATCTGGTTTTCAATAAAGCAGTAGGATAATATGCTGGTGTTTGCTTAAATGACCGAGAAGCTGTTTCACCCAGCTATTCACGTACTTTCATAAGTTAAACAAACACACACAGTTTTAACAGACAGTAGTATGCAAGTCTGTGCATGTTTCTTGCAAACCTGATACTAAGAAAATAATAATCATAATGCTAGCACCCTACCCAGATAAAGAGTTATCAATATTGATTTTATTTTATTAGCTGTCAAATTGGCAAAAGTTATAAATAAAATTTAAAAAAAAGATAATGTTTTTTATCTAAAAAGGAGAAGATATTACAAATTACATAAAGCAAGGTGATGTAATTATAACATTAAACAAAAAAAGAACATAACTGTTTTATGAACACTTCAAAACATAAGATTAATTACAATAAATATCTATAATACAAACAAATAAACATGACTTTCAGGTTCATAATATTTACATTTGAAATTTTTTATTTTGTGATTTAATATTGAAACAAAATAAAGAAGAAGAAGACAGTAATGACTGTTAATATGAACTGGTATTTTTCCAGATCACTGTTTTACTGTTGTCAGTGGTTGACCTGGGTAGCTGAATGTATGTGCTTGTGTGTTTTGGATGTAGATGGATATGTATATTTCATGATGAGACTTAATTTTAAAAAACAAGCTGCTGGAAACTGATATGATAGAAGTTTAAAAATGGTGATTTTATTCGGATTTTTTATGGTCACCTTAGTTACTTTTATTTATTTATTTATTTATTTTATTTTATTTTTTTTTTAAATACAAATGTTGAGTAATATTTTTAAGATGGTAAATTAGAATTTAAAAAATGTAAATCCTGTATTTATTTAACAGTTCCCACTTATGCAGATGTCAATCATTTGTTAATTTTGTGAAAGTGAAACATGCTAACATACTGTAGACAAAAACCAAAAAAAAATAAAAATAAAACAGATAAACATGCAAAGATATGAGTGGTTCAAATTGAATAACAATATATCTCAATCTTATCACTTCTTAAAATACGTACATTTACCAACAGTTTGGTTAGCTGTCAGTTTAAAGTAACAATAGCTGAATTATGTATTCAAAAGGTTACAGATAAATGTGCAAATACCTGATTAGTTCAAATGCCATCTGTTGCAAATTTTGAAAATTCTGATATGTGTGTGTGTATCATAATATTAGACTCTGTGGTGACAAGATAAATACTTGTTTGATAAAACTAGTTATTCTCACACAAGACATTTATAATTATTATGCTCTTCCAATATGGGGTATAATATCAAAGAGAAAATTGTGGAATTGTAATATAATAGTTATAAAAGAAATTATAAAATTATCCTGCTGAACTGTACATGAGAAAAATAAATCACTTACTATTACTACTAATATAATAATGATGATGATAATAATAATAATAATAATAATAATAATAATAAAATTATAATGTGTAAATGATGAAAGTTCATATAAATTACATTATTATTCATAATATCAGGTAAGAAAACAGCACCAAAAGTTCCATTAATGCTATTTGTGTTACTTGAAATATCAAGTAAATAAATAAAATTTATCCTACTGCATAGAAAATACTTACTAATAATTAAGAAATTAAAGCATAAAACCAAAAATAAAGAAATAATAAATAAATAAATAATAAAAGATTAAAAAACAAAAAAAAAGTAAAATGATGAAAATACCATCAAGGAACTTCCAATAAAGATAACTCTACTTTACATACAATTTTAAAGGACAAATATTGTTAGTAATTCTCTGGTAAAATAAAATTATACCACTCTTAAGACCTTAAAATTGAACAGCTTAAGTTTGTTTTGTTTTATTTTAAATTAAATAATTTTAGTTTTAGAAATCTGCAATACATTAAACAAAATTCTGAACATGTTAATTTTTCAAGAATGTAAAAAATATTCTGTTTTTGTAACCATACACAGAAAAATTTGTAAATTATGTAACCACACCAAAATTTTTTCTTAATTTACATAACCGTATTACTAAATCTATCTAATTTATGTAATCACAGCAAGAAAACTTTTTAACTTGTTAACAACAGCAAGATAAATTATAAATTAATGTAACATATGAAGAAAAAAGCCATGAACCCCCCGACATAACTCATTTATGCAAAAAAAAGCTTATGAACATCCGTAAAACTTTTTTGAAAATTAATAAGGCAAATGTGAAAAATTAATTTTATCTATTTTTTATACTAAGAAGTATACTAAAAAATATTAAATAATATCTAAATAAAGTTTTTAAAAATTACAAAATAAAACCTAAATAATTCCTTGAACAGTAACTCTTGAAATAAAAACAAACAAACAAAACTATTGAAAATAGATTTTTTGAAAAATAAAAAAATCCACTTTAAATCACAAGAAAAATAATGAATGAAAAACATAAGTTAATGTTCTGTGAAAAATCTATTTAACAAAAACATCTTTGTAAAAGTGAACTTGAAAATTAAATATTTTGAAAACTCAACACACTAATTTATCTACAAAAGATACTAATTAAAATCTAAAACAATAAATAAATAAATGTCAAAATTTTTTTAAACAATATTTTATTTTAATATATTTAATTTGTCTATTAAGAAACCAGATTAAATTCACATTTTATATAAAATACATGTTCTTTGCTATTCATTTATTTTATATTTATTTATGTTGTTGTTGTTGTTGTTTTTTTTGTTTTTTTTAACTTGATTAACTTTCAGTTTATTTTCAGTGATTAACTTATAACAAAGATTTGTTCAACTGTTACTAGAATATGAAAAAAATAAAAAAATTGTAAAATGCTGAATAAAATATATTATCATTGCCTGGATCTAACCAAAAATGATCTCCAAAATATTCATTAAATTTGTGATCTATAAATTATGCCATTTTGAAAACTATTAGTCTGTTAAAATTAATATAAACATAAACTAAACTGCACTTTTTTTCATATCATGTTACATACACAGTAAAAAGTAATTAATAATTATCAGTAGAAAAATCAATAATAGGTCACAATTTGTTCACAAATTATGGCTAAAAAAAAAAATTGGTTTATTTTTAAATCTATATTATCAGTATGGAAGATTAAAACACAGCAGTACATGGCAGGGTCGGAGTTAAATACAGAAAACACCAAACATCTAAGTGATTGGAAAGAGGTAGTGAACTGTGTATTTTGTAACAAATTCATCTGACACTAACTAAATCAGGGATTTCTTTAACAAAAGAAAATGCTTTTTTTCAAATCATAATTATTTTTTCAAAACACATTTTCCACAAAATTCTTAAAATAAAAACAAAAAATTATTTTTAAAAAAAACAACTCATGAGAACACTAACTACTTGAAGCTGAGATGCGACGTGGTTTTTCGTATTTAAACATCACATTAAACATTTCACCTCCCAGCCTATTGGCCAGCCATTTGTTTTTGATGACTGCTACTTTGAGAGATTCACACGAAAATGATGCACTGAAGTTGGTGTGTACAGCCCTGCCCATTCCTTCAAGAATGATAAGATCTGCTTGTTTTTCCTTCATTAACCTGACCAGCCTCTCATCTATCAGTCTGTAGATAAATAAATAAAGATTAAAAGAAAGAAAGAATTAAATAAATAATGAAAGAAAAAAAAAAAGAAAGAAAGAAGGAAAGAGAAATAAAGAAATAAAATATATATAGTTAAATAATTAAATAATAAATAATTAAATATAAACAAATAATACTTATGTAACATATTTGATGAAATAATTAAAAATATAACAATGATAAATTTAATAAATAATTAAAAAAATAATTCTATACTGAATTTAATTTTAAAAAAAATATAATAATAATAAATAAAATGAATAAACAAAAAGATCAGGCATAAATAAAATAAGAAAGATGAATAAATAAAAATAAAACAAATAATATACAAACCAAAAAATATCAAATAATCATATAAATTAATTTTAAAAATTAATAAAAATAAAATAAAGTAAAAATAATAATAATAAATAATAATAATACAAATAATTATAATACTGATAAAGTAAAATAATAAGAAAAAATAAAATAAAATAAAACAAATGTCAGACAAAAATCTACAATAATACTTATAAAAAAAAAACACATTAAAATTATAACCTCTGTTTACCATTATTTTTATTTAAATTTTCATTCATAAAAATTTTATCATTATAATTCTTCTATTATCACCATTTTCTCACCTCAAATCTAAACATGGTGAGCCTTGTCCAGAGGCCATGATAGTGAGGTTGTTCTCCGACAAAGCTTTACACAGATCCTTCTGAAGAGAAGCGATGTGTCGGGCGACAATGATGAGTTCACTGTATGTGACATCGTTGAGTGTCGGCTTAGAGTTAGCACACAGGATCACCTGACAAAACATTTAAATGTGTCACTATTATTGTTGTTGTTATTATTATTATTGTTGTTGTTGTTATTGTTGTTGTTGTTTAAGTTATTATTATTATTGTTACTGTTATTGTTATTACTGTTGTTGTTATTGATTTTTATTATTATTGTTAGTATTACTATTATTATCACTGTTTCTTATTTCCTGTCAACGGTATAGCAACTACCAACTTAGTGACTCCATTTCAAAGGAAACAAAAATAATTTTGTTGCTAAGCAACAAGAACAGATTTCAAGTGAGGTGGCCACTATTAATATCAGAAATAATTGTTATTACTATTACAGTCATTATTATTATTGTTGTTTTTTATTATTATTATTTTTTATAATTAATATTAGGGTTATAATCATTGTCTACATTATTATTATAACTATGATTATTATTATTGTTGTTGTTGTTGTTGTTGTTGTTGTTACTGTTATTATTGTCATAACTGCCATTATAATAACTAGCTATTATTATTACCAAATTAACTTTTATTATCAATGTTATGAATTACAATGTTACCAAACAGTGAAAATCTCACCTTTGTTCCCCGAGACAGCAATTCTCTTGCAAATGGGAATATACCAAGGATGATGTCAAAGCCGCTGTTATCACAGAATATCACAGCACATTTGTGATGTGGTTGACAACTTAGACGTTCTTTCCATGTGTCAAAATCATCAAACAACCAAGGACGTTCTGAAGTAAAAATTTGATAAAAACATACAATTCACCTCAGTGGCATACTCAAATTGTGGCATACACCAGCAAATAATACTTTATATACACTAATCCTGAGACAGGACAGTACTCACCACAATGTTTGATACATTAGTAACAGATTACTGATTCAAATGCAAAACACATGATTGGACACAAGAAAAGAATAGTTCCCCTCATCTTAGACAAATGCTATCAACTTACAGCAAAATGTTTTTTATGCTTTATTTCAAAAAGTTCCAGTGTTAAATCCAAAAAGATTAGTCAATATTAAATTCACTTCTATTCAAGAATTATAATAATAAAATTTAAAAAATCTAAACTGTACTCTGTAGTCTTTCCTTTGCTTCTTCAAATCCGAATGTTCCTGTGTCTAATATCTTTCTGACTTCCTTGGCACCAATGTCAAACACATTTCCTGCCAGTAAGCCTTTCACAAGTTCCAGCTGTCGCTCCTCCCAGTTCAGACTGTCAAGGAATGCCAAATGTTTGACCAAAAACTTGAGAGCGAATTCATTGTCAAATTTCTTTTGCTGAAGAAAAAAATAATAATTTAAGGTTCTGATATGTCTCAAAGAAAGTGTCTGTTGTTACACAATTTACAACTTGTGTTTATTTCTGGCAAGTTTGAATTTTGTGTTTATTCCTAGCAATTTTGAATTTTATGTTTATTCCTAGCAATTTAGAAATTTGTGTTTATTCCTATATTACTAGGAACTTAGGATTTTTTGTTTATTCCTAGCAATCCAGAATTTTTTGTTTTTTGTTTCTGCAGTAAATTTTCAAAACATTCCAGATAAAATTTGCATATAATGCTCAATTTGGCATACAGAGATATAAAGCAAAAACAACCATGATGTTATCAGTAATGGCCTTGGTAAATTAATTAATTGGTATTTTGAGTAAATTAAAAAATCTAAAACTTACTTGTGAGTATGGATCAGTAAAAAGGTTTTCTGCCAAGTACTGACTGCTCATATCCAGCAAACACCTCACAGTCAGTGAACCGTAACAACTGGAACACAGAGAACACATTAGTCACTGAACTGTATGTAACATGTACATTTAAAATACATATTATCAATGAATCATAACAACAGCAAAACAAACCTTATATTAACAGTTTTTAATGTCAGGGTAAAAGTACATTAACTCACATAGTTTTAATTAATTTATGTTCAAATTACTTTGTAAATATTTCAGAAATGCGTAGACTTTTAATATCAAGACTGTGTGTGTGTGTTTATGGACACCTAAGAGTGAGTGTTCTGTGCAGGTGTTTGTACTCTATGTTTTTATATGCAAGTATTTTAATGTGTATATTTGTGTATGTCTGTGAAAATGAGTTAGTGTGAATCTCAGCTAAGCTTATTAGACAAATGTAAGTGTTTTTTGTGCTTTATATTGCATATATATATATATATATATATATGGTTTTGCATGCATCAGGACAATGAATGTTTTATTTACCAAGGGTTTTCCTTCAACACTTTGAGTCGGTCCAGGTATTTGGACTGGAACTGCTGGGCACGTTTCTCAGCATCTGGTGAGCTTGGCTGACTTTTCACAGCCTGATTCCTTGTCTGTAAAACAGAATAAATTATAAAACTGATTAACTTATACTTAGGAAAGACGTAATTACTCATAGAGTAATGCAACTTACTTATTTTTAGTATGGATGTAACTAATATCACATGAAGTTACTTGTATGAAGGATGTATTTTAATTACTTGTAGGAAAGATGTATATTTATTACTTGTAGGAAAGATGTATATTTATTACTTGCTTAATAAATATGTAACTTACTCAAAAACACTGCCACTTATTCAAATGAAGGATGTAATTTACTCATAAATATACATGTAACTTACTCAAAAACACTGCCACTTATTCTAAAATGAAGAATGTAATTTACTCATATGAGATACAACTCAATTACTCATAGAAAAGGTTTGATTTACTCATAAGAAAGATGAAAGTTATTCAAACTAGCAATCCTCAGCTAATGAAAAAAATAAAAAAGAAGGGCAAGAGAATGAAAGAGTAGTGAAAAGAAAGTAAGAAAAATGACAGAGAGAAAAAACACAAGACAGCTGTAGGAAAAGAAAGTAAAAAAGTGGAAAGGTTGAGAATAAAGGTATGAGAAAATAAGAGAAAATTGTGCTCAACTCACAAATAAGTAATTAAAAGACAACAGCATAAATGTTATAGAAATATCAAATAAAACTAAAACAGACTGACACAGTTGACAGACAGGACAGATAAAAGCATTTTTACTAAAAAAAATAAGAACTAATAATAATCTGACAAACCGTTTCAACACTTTCACTAAAACACTGAAGCCAGTATTCTCTGGCGTCTGCGTCTTTGGTCAGATCCACAGTGTCCGGAATGTAGCTAGCCACGTCCAGCAAGAGTGGACAGGGCAGAAGTGGCTTCTCCAATCTGTCCAGCTCCAACAAGTCAAACTGAAGTCACAGAAATAACAATATTAATCAACTTTATTTCACTCGAATCTTGTTTTGTTTCATTTGTTTCTACAATTCTGATAGCATCTGTAACTGACAAGTTTATTTTGAGAAAAACAAAATGCAAAAATAAGTTAATGAAATCAGCAGTGAATATATTTTTGTTTGTACAAAGGATTGTTGATGTTAAGCAAAGTTTGGGTACTTTGTTATGATGAATGGCTGATGATGATCTCTAGTAAAACAACAAAATAAACATATGCTATTTCATCACAAAATAAATTACATTTAGTAATGCAAGATGAAATTTTCAAGTATATCACAGAAACTGATTATAAGATGGCAGGATAAGAAAAGGATCAAAGTAATTTCTTAGTTTTTGAAATTAAATAAGCAATTCATAATTTGCATCAGTTTTCATGTTTTTCACCATTCTGACACAAAGCAATTATTTTAAAACAAAAAATGTAATCTGGACATTTCTCTTAAGCCCTACATACAACATTTTCAAAATTCTTTATGCCGTATCTTTTTTGTTTTTCAAAACTATTAGATATATTAAAAACGTCTTGAATCAGACATCATCATTATTAACCAGTACTTTTTACAATCTGGTCTATGTAAGGTTAGCAGGTCCCACAGAGTCTCGCAAAATGTAAGACATTTATGAAAAAAAATGGTTTGACTTTTTTGGAAATAAATGAATCAGTTTTTATTTTATCCGTAACAAAGTAATTGCAGAGACTCAGTGTCACTGCTGTAGATTAGGACAATATTAAATTCCTGCTTTAACTTTTAATAAAAACAAAAAACAAACAAAAAAATCAGTTGAAAGCAAACCAAATATATTTATATTATTTTTTTCATAAAAAGACACACTCGCCTTAATAACCTGAATATAATTATTCCTAAACTATTTATACCATTTGTTTGCTTATATTAGAAAGAAAAAATTAAGTAATCACTAGACAGTCTGTACTATAAAACAAATAAATAAATTACTTTATATTAAATATATTTATACTTTCTATTCATAGAATTAAAGGTTAATGAGAAACACTTCAGGGGAACAACAAAAACCCATAATTGTATTTATTTGTATCTCGGAATGGGTCCAAATGATAAATAAACAACAAATAACAAACCATGGAGCTTTTCGAGGACCCAATTGTGAAAGCTGATTGGTTGGGACTAGCAAGACCAGAACTTCCAACAAAGTGCTCTCCCCATGAATACTTCTCCTCATCTGAAGTTTAAAAAATTCTAAACTTTATTAAGATGTTTCTGACTTCATTAATAAATAAAAAATGACAACAATAATGAATAGTTTTATTAATGGAATTTAAGGCTTATGGAATAATAATAAGACGTTATATATAAACTTTTATACACCTAAATATTTGTGTAGTGCATAAGTAAGTGTATGTGTGTGGACATTCAAATATGGAAATAATTATATTCAGATACAGAGCAACACTAATTTACATAAAATACTGACTTATGGTTAAGAAAACAATGGCTAAGAAAAAACAATTATGTTATACAGACAAAAAAAAAATCTTGAAAGTCTACTCTATCATTAACTACAAGAACTAATAAAATGAAAAAGACATGTTTAATGTGTAAAAATTCAATAAGATTAACTATACAAACCTTCTTCTTCTGTACCTTTGAGAAAACCTCCGATAGCACCAAGATAACCTTCATGTCGTAAATACATAGCCTGAATTTCACCCTGAAACATCAAAACACAACACAGTTAACACATTCCTTATTAATGTAATATAATTGCTGAGGTTTTAATATATTTTAGTTTGTTGTTGTTTTAGAGAGTTTTTGGAGTGTCAACAGACAGAGAGAGATAGAGACAGATACATTGACAGCAAGAGAGAGAGAGTTATAGAAGATTTTTGATCATAGAATATCAATTTTCATCTTTGATTACCACGTAATTTTTCATGTAATAGTAGTGTTTATAAATATGTACTTACTCATTATATCTACCTTTTATCAGTAGTTAATGTGTATGTTATGGTAAATATATAATTATACAAATATACAAATATATAAATACTGATAATGAATGGCATACATGTCATATCTGACTTTGACTAGTAGTTAATGATTTGTCTTTTAGTAAATATATAAATATTAATTATATCTAACTTTGACAAGTAGTTAATGCTGTATATTACAGTAAAGACATATAAATATATTATTTATATCTCATTCCTGATCAGTATTCAGCTGATGGTTAATACATCAGAGTAAATAAATAAATATACTAATTATATCTCACTTTTGACCAGTAGTTAATTGCGTATGTTATGGTGTGCATAGTAAATGGATGTCCACGTATGAAATATCCGCCAAAGTAAATTTTTTTAAGACCATGTATCTTGGCATGAAGAAAAGCAATTTGACCAATGTCATTGCTGATACAGAGTAGCAGACTTCGTGCAATGTCTTCCTCACTGAAAACTTTGTCCTGAAAAACAAATTCAATATGAAAATAATTTTAAAATTGTCATTCTTTCAGCTGTTACTAATAAAATGTACATACACAGACATTGTGTATTTAATGTTAGCATATCAATACAAAAGAAGCAAAAAGACATTTTCTCTGTATAGAAGCATAAATACAAGAAAGTAATTTAAGTCATGATGTTCAGTTTTTCTTAATAATAAAGTATGAAACAAACAAGTAAAATGGAAGCATCACAGAAAACATTTTTTGTTATTTCTTAAAGTCTTATGATATGACACAGAAATGTAAAACAACCTCTGATAGAAATACCAAGCTCATTTGACATTTTATCAAAACAATCTGTTATAATTCAATTTTAAAATAAAGGTAAATGTCAGAGGTGCTATATAAGTATTACTAATGCCTACATTGTCTTTAGAAGACCTGGCTGCTTTTCCAAAGCTGCTGGCTATGACATCACCTGATAAACCAATCAGTGGATATGAACCACCATAAATATCCTTGACCAACATGTCACATGACCTGTGGTCGCCTCTAGATGCCAGCTCCAGCAGCTCATCAAAAGTCTATAATAAAAAAATATATAATTTTTTAAAAAGGTTAAGTACTAAATAATGTAAATAAAATATACAAAACATACTCCTTACTTGTGCTCTTTCATTCACATACATGTGCACACAAATAGACACCCAAACACACGTACACATACATGCATAAACAGAGAGCCAGCCAATTCATACATACCACACACATGTAACAGTGAACAAAAATACACTTGCAAAAACAGACACACCCACACACACACATATATATACTCTTAAACAAATACCCAGCATAAACATACAAAAACCAAACATACACATATACACACACACACACACATAAAACTGATAGTGACACACTAACATACATACCCTGGCTGAAGTCAGTAGAGAACCCAAACCCCAGAAAGTTCCTCCCCCAGTTGAGGTACCACCAATTCTTTCAAACTTGTTCTCCGACTCAACCTGCAATATACAAATATCTCAATAGTTTATTTGTTTTATACAAATATGCAAGCATATGCAAGTGTATTTGTCATGGCTATGTGATTTTTATAAGTTAATATAAGATTTGTTCTCAAAACAGCACAATGGTAGTGAATACATATTTAGCCTGTTTTCATTATTACAAATAAACAAGGCAAAACACTGACTTCAGTGTGCTTTTTCATATGTAAATGCAAAATCAACAAAAACAAAAATTAGGGGTGACAGCAGCTCAAAGGTTAGAGCAAAGATGTAAAATGTGATAGTAATGGAATCAGTCCTCCTCAGATCAACACTAACAGTATTTCCCATTCCATCCCTGTGAATGGATTATTAAAGTTGTGAAGTGTGCTTTCATATCCATGATTTTTGTTTTGTGCTTATCAAAAAAAAAAAAAACAAATAAACAACAAAAACAGAGAGTAAACAATTGAATTGTGACACCAGCTTTCCTTTCTAATTATCTGTAAGATACTAACCAGATGTAAGTATGACACACAGTTATAAAGCACTGATTGAATATGTTTTCAGTGTATTATTAAACTGTACCTTTATTATGTATTCTACCTTTAGTAAACAAAAATCTTTAGAGAAAATTGGATTTAGTCATGACTACAAGGTGGAAGTAGTGAGATATTTTTAAACCATTCTTGTTTATTGTTATACATCTTTATTAGTCAAGAGCAGATGGCTAAAGATCATGACTTTGGAGTAAGCAAAATATATTCATTAATTAATGATTGGACAGAAAAACAAAATAAAAAATATTTAAAAGAAAGAGAAAGAGATAATGAAAAAGAAAAAATCTTTATTAATCAAGACAAAAGATCATGACTTTGGAGTAAGCAAAATATATTCATTAATTAAAGACTAGACAGCAAAAAAACACACAAATAAAACATAACCTGTAAGTATATTTAGACTAGTTATTTATATTACAAAAGCTACACTGTTGAATATACTTAGACCAGTCACTTACATTACTGAAGGTACAAGTAGGTACAAACTATAAGTTAAAAACAGAACTCTACCTTTATCAAGCTAACTCCTGATCCTATATTTACTAGGAGATATGGAAATATGTCAGGATCAGTGCCCTGAAACTGGTATTCGGGGTTGCCATGACGCTGGTAATTGAAGGCTTCATCAGGAATATTTCTCAGAAGAAAGTTGCAGCCTTTAATGAGACAAGCCATTTCATCTTCTTTGTCCACACTGGAGAAAGAGGAATCTAAATTTTACTAGATTCTAAACAACTTTTTAGTGTATCAGTTTCTTAAACTTACTTGTGCTCAATGAACAAATTGTTTAAATAAATTATACACATTTCAATATAAATAGAGAAACCAAACTTAGCTGTTAAAAAACTAATGAAATAATGAAATGATGAATCAGTGAGATTCAGAAAACCATAATTTTTACTTTTTATGATAGTGTTTCATAAATAGAGATATAAAAAATTTATTTAGAAACCTCTTTTGTGAACAAGCGAATAACTGCACCTTTTTGGTATGCTCCAGCTATGTTACTAACTTATACTTTTTATATGTCTTTTTAAAAATTAACATAATGAGGAAGAGAAGTTCTTTGTGGATTCTTAAAGTCTTGTTTCTGTTATTGTAACAGCATATTACCATCATAATTTGTCACATATGAAAAAAAAAAGAGTAAAAATTAAGTATCTGTAATAAAAAAATTAAAATCAAAAAAACTATTTTTATTGAAAATAGTGATTAAAATAATAAAAACTTTTCGTTATTTAAAATTATAATATTTAAAGAAACTCACCCAACACCCAGTTTTGATGTAATGAGATCTTTGTATTTATAAGCTCCGCCTCCAGTCACTTTGATACATTTGTCCTTCATGAAGTCTGGTTTTAACTGGATGAGATTTTTCTGTACAAAGTCTAGACAAGTTTCTATGTATTTCGTTTCAAACTTCACAAAATGAAGTCTGATGATGACTTCTTCAGTTTCTGATATATTGTAAATATGATCAGGATCATCATTCTGAAATAACATTAACTATAATAATAACAATAACCATAACATAATAATAATAAGGGTAATAAACAAATAATAATAAAAATTACAGTAATAATGTATTGTAATAATAATAACAACAGTGAACACTGACACACAGGTATATATACACATAGGTAGACAGACAGAAAGACAGGCAGTCGGGCAAGTAATTAAGCAGACAAGTAGACACAGAGAAATACATATAGGTAGATAAAAATGTTCATCAAAGGATGCAGCTGCATTATCTTAGTAACAACATTATCTATTCTTGCTGTTCTATGGTTGTTAATATTTTCTGAATATTCCTGTAAAAAACACCCAAGCCTTTATTTTATTATTTTACTTACTTCTTCATCAAAAACAAGAGATGTTCTTCTTTGAATTGCCGAGCAGTAAGCCAATTTAGCAAGAGAACCTCCTGGTATAAAAGAAACAGTATTTCTAATCAATGTAATTTAAACTGTTGAATACAGACTCATCTTCCATTGTTTCCATCATTTTATTATTGAATTTAATTATTATTATTATTTTATATTTATTTTTTAAACAGTTTAAGACTTAATTTATAGAATATTTTTTTATCCATGTTATACAATTATTATTTGTGCTTTATATAATTCCAGTAGGTGCTTCAAGTGAAATTTGTTTTTAAAAAAGTAAAATAAATTATATTTTACCAATGTCAAGTGCAAAACGTCGAGCAGTCTTTAAATTAGGAAAGAAATTTTCTGATGGTAACTCAATTGTTCTGGCATAATTTTTTGCCATTATTGACTGCTGTTGTTATCCAGTTCTAACTAAAGACTCATTCTCATCACAAAGATTGTTGTCTTCTCAAAACAAAATTAAAACACTTTCTTCTTTTTACAAGGTTTCTGTAACAAAAATATAATCATTATATTGGTTTATGTGATTACAACCGATTGAGCTAGGACTACATTATGACTAAAACTTAAAACATCCAATGTTATTTAACTCTCCACCCTTTAAGTTTATTTTAAAATTATTATTATTATTATTATTATTATTATTATTATTATTTATGTAATTCAGTGTGAATACGGTGTTATTCAGTTTTTGCAGTAAAACATTTATAAATATTTACATGATTCAGAATGTATATAAGTAAAATAATAATAATAATAAAAATAATAATAACAGTAATAATTTTTTTTTTTAAATTGTTAATTATATTCACTTATTTATTTGATGAATTGGAGATATTTGATATGATTAATAATAACTCATATCAGAATTAAACTGAGCTGCTGAAACTCATTTTCTTTATTCAGTTATTTGTTTTATATCGTGTTTGTTATCCGTGGCATCGTAACATTAATCTATAAAACGTATTAAGTACTGCTGGAATGTTGTAGAGCGGTATGGAACTTCAAAAATTACAAAATACGTATTTCTTTTATTATTCATGTATATAATGATGTTACATATTATTGTAAATTTATTTCACGTTATCGTCCAAAAACTAATTATTTTTTTTCTTTTGTTTTATTTCGAAACATACTGAATAATTAAATTCATACATTAAAATCCAATGAATGTGAAGATAAATATCTTGGCTTCTTTTCGGTTAGTTTATGTATATCATCTGTCCCATTTTGTAATACTAATAACTAATGGCTGACGTCGAAATAATGACAGCCGTCCCAAATAAGTAATTGCCAGTTTGTACGATCGTTTTAAGTCATCGCATCTGGAATTGTAATTCTGTTTTGCTTATTTCATCTTAAATGCAACCGCAGGTTCGTTCCATTGTTGTTGTTTTCTATGGACCTTTGAACCCTTGACTGATACCTAATCCGTTTTACGTGAAATTACCGATAAAATAAAACACAAGGAAATATTTATCACTAGTACCAAACCATGTGCTATTAAGGTACGAAATAGCCTATATTTATGTTCTCGAATCCTGACTGACTTGAAGCCAGTCAACGAACGTCACATTTGTAATAAAATACAAATAAACCTTGTTGTATATCGATTTTAATATTTAAATATTTAGAAATATTTATATTATTTACTTTTATTAAATATCATTCGTTTTTTGTATCATTAGTTTCTTGTATTTCCAGAATAAATTTAATAAAAACTTCGAATAATAATAATAAAATAAAAGAAAATCTTACCGCGCGAAGATCTAGCCGTTCAAACCTCGCGTAACAGTCATATTATAACACTAAATTAAATTATTATTATTATTATTATTATTATTATTATTTAAAAGACAACTGACAAAAATCGATCAATAAATATAAAATTTGATTCTTCTGCTTCCCAGACGAGAACCCAAGCTGTCACCACTCGCGCAGCAAACTTTAACACTAAAGGAAATTATATATGTTTTATTATTATTATTATTAAAAAATAAAGCACAAAAAAACCCACATTGCCAACCTCACCCCGTAAAAAAAAAAAAAAAAAAAAAAAAAACAAAAAAATAAATAAATATTTACAAATCTATTTTCGAAATTCAATAAAATAAATGAAAATCTGAATATTGTTTTGCCCAAATCAACCCAACGACTAATAATAATGTTAGTGATAATAACAGTAAAATTATGGTATTAAAGGGAGGTGGGTTAATAATAATAATAATAATAATAATAATAATAATAATAATAATAATACAATAAAGTACCTTATAACGAATCTAACTGGTTCCAGAGCCTCGTTCGTTGTAGGGTTCTTTCATTATATGGTCCATTCAAATAAATGTTATAAGTGGTAATAGGTGCCAGGCCCCCAAATATATCCTGTTAGAAATGACAAATATTTTTGAATAGTGAACTAACTATATAATCGTAGATTCAAAGAATATCACTTTATCTTACTTTACTGTTGTTGAGCTTGTTGGAAAGGAGGCAGAGGAGATGGGAAGGGGAGAATTACTGAGAAGAGAATGAAGAAGAGCTATCATCCTTCATAGCCCTCTTTGGTGACTGTCCTACAGGCATTTCGTCTGTATTTCTGGACCTTATAAAAGTGGACACTCAGTGTGTCATTAAAAATATTAAGGCACCAACATCAGATGATATTCCTTAACAATTTTGGAAAGTTTATTCTAGCATAAAGCATATTTCAATTCTTCGGCTGGAACAACATAGCTTTGTTCCTTGTCCTCATCCTCCCCGACTCTTCAGAAATATTCTTCCGTGTTCGTTGTGCGTTCGTTTTGGGGTTCTGAGATTCATAGGTAAAACCGCCCGTTATAGGAATATTCGTAGTATAATCCACTGGTTATAGGATACTCCACTGTAATAATAATAATAATATTATTATTATTATTACTGAGAAGATGCTGACGGAGGACGATCTACGAACGTGGCCACTATTGTTTGGAATTATTTGTTATAATTATTATTATTTTATTATAATTTTATTTGTTTATTTATTTATTTTGTTATTATTTAATCTATGGGTGCATTTCTTTACTTGTAAATTCAATATATAATAACTTGTTCTAACTGAATATGCTTCTTTAAAAAGAAAAATAATATTTAAAAAACAACAAAAAACGGGGGGGGGGAAAGAAACGAAGGGACGTAACTCTGAAGCGTTTTATATGCAGCAATATATTTAGTGGACGAACAATATATTCTGCCAAATATTTAAAACTGTTTTATTGTGCTGCATGATCATACCTATTGAAACTGAAAATAAGAAATTTTACCCGAACTTTTTAGCTGTTCCCTGTTTTATTTATTTATTTATTTATTTATTTTATTTATTTATTTATTAATGAAATGATATTTCTGAGATCTTCCAAAATTTGTTAACTTTTCATCAGTGTCATTGTTTGATGGGGACAGCAGTTATCCAGTAAGTGCCCTTTTTACAGAGTAGTTCCTCTTTGTAGCTGAATATTTAAAAAAATATTCATTAATATTTACATTAATATTCATTAATGTCGATTTGAAGCTGAGCATTTTAAAGAGGAAACTCACCATCATGAGATAATTTTAATACTTATATTTTTTAACAATCTGCCTCTGGCATAATTTATTTTATTATTATTACATCATCATCAGGAGCAGCAGCACTGATGTTATTTAAAACACTAGAATTTGCTATAAAACTGTTGCTGAATTTTCATGTTTCCATTTATTTTATCAAATTATCCCATTCACCATAAAAAATTCATTTATTAAATGATTTAAGATATATGTATGTAGTCACATACTGTTATTTATTTCATTTTATTTATTACTAATATTACTTAATACAAATTTCTCCATGACTCAAGTGAGACCTAATACATATTAATCTTTGTTTCTGAAATAATTTAGCTCATTTCAGTTATGGTTTAATTTCAAAGTCTATAAAGATTTTGCCAAGTGTTAACGTTTTTTTTATTTTGTTATATTTATTTTATTTATTTATTTTTTTTAAACTTTGTTTTTGTTTTTCACTTTTCTTCTTAATATTAGCGTGTTTGATTTTAAACTGACTTTCAGTCATTTTTAGTTCATATTATTTTCTGTCATATAACCAGTGCACTAATAAAGATAGTATATTTGAATTCTGTAGAGTTGCTTATGAAAGACCTTTCACTTTTGTTCAATAAAAACAATCCATACAGCAAATGTCTGCTTCAGTATCATAATGGAAAAAAAAAAAAAATTAATAATAATAATAATTTTAAAAAACTGTATCACTAAATAGTATCTCATTAATATTAAAATTACCTTTGATACAAAAAACACAACAAACACAGCTAATGGCAAAAAAAATGTAATTTTCAAATACTGATTGTACAATTTACAAATGAAACCAATGACCTTCACCCAAGGGTAAATGTCCCTAACCACTGAGCTTCAATGAAAATCAGATAAAGGACAAATCTTTTGAAGGTCAATACACCTTATCAAAGATGAAATATAAATTACATCAAAAACTCTATAACTTCTATTGTGAATTGAATTAACACAGAGTTCAGCATGCATATATATATATATATATATATATATATATATATACATGTACATTTAACAAAGGAATGTTGATTTTTTTGTTAATTGTTACTATTACACAAAGGCATGAAAACTATTTTAAACAAGAAATAATAATATTAAATACAACAGTAACACAGGATATGAATGACAGAAGATTAAATGGAAGTCCTGAATAGTTAATTAAGTGAAAAATCAGTGTCATTAGTAACAATGGACAGTAATTGTTAACTTTAATAAAATATTGTTGTATATAAATGTATGTATGTATGTATATATTTATGAGTGTGTTTACATGCACACACACATATACAGTGTACAGGGACATATGTTTATATTATCATTTATTTGTATACATGTATACATACAAACCAAATTAAGTACATTATAAAAAAAAAATTAATTTAAAAAAAATTATTTTTCTTGATCTACAAACAAATAATAATAATAATAAATAAATAAATAAATAAAATAAAATAAAATTTTGCAATACTTTAATCACTAATGATAGAAATATCAATATGTATTTGACTAAATGAAAAATAAAAAAATTGACAATTTCTAACATGTTTACATCACTGTAAAATTTAAATTATCATTAATAATTTAAAAATTGACAATTTCTAACATGTTTACATCACTGTAAAATTTAAATTATCATTAATAATTTACAAATTAACAACTATGTATTTAACTGTAAACAATATATTACCGTATTAGATTTACCCCAAAAATTAAACTGTAAATAATTTACTACAAGGTTAACCTTAATTTTAATTTAATATACTAGTGTCAATACACATGTAAATTTTTCTTACTATTACAATAAAATGAACTATAAATGCAAACTGTACATGTAATTGTTGTAAATAAAAAGCATTAACAAAAATAGTAATGACTGTAATAGTATTAATATTAATAACTATTAAGTAAAAATATTAAAAATATTATTATTGTCACTAATAATAATAAAAAATAAGGATTATAAATGTAATGGTAAATTCATTAATTACTCTAATAGTTATACCAAAAATTTAATGTTAGTAATAATGTTAATAATAATAACAATATTTTCAGTCGCAACTTGTAATAGTATTGTAATAATTATGATAATAAAAAACAAAGGTAATAATTACACAAAAATGTAACAACAGTAGGTAAAAACATTTTTTTATGATTTGTTTTCTGATAATATTGCACAATATTTATTTACTAGAATCAATCAATCTAACTGGGCATGTAAATCTCTCTCTAGCACTTCCTTGACACAAAATAAATTGCACGGCATATTTCAATAAACATAACTTAAAAACGAAATGGTGGCAGTGGACACAAACAATATACATAAATTCTTTAAATACTTTAAAAAAAAATGATTGTTATTATTTCATTTTTGAGTGTACATGGTGTGTTAATCTAACAAAAAGCCTATTTATATTTTGTGTGTACAGTAACAGCTTTATTTCTTCCTCGAATAGCTGTTTATTAGTTATTCTTAAACTTTAAGAGAGCCTTAATTAAGGCTGGAAACTTTCAAGTAATAATTATATTTATGCCATGACACCAACCTTTGCTACTAATAAAGTTTGATCATATAACATCCCCAATAATAATTTATTTTTGAACTGTACCTGTAATGGTTTGGTTAAACAAAAATAAAGGATGGACAAAAATCAAAGTAATTATTTTATCCACTACTGGAGAGGAAGATAATATAACACTGGAAAAATTCCTTTTTGTATTTATCTCTATTTGAAAAAAAAAAATTTAATTATTTTGATTTACTTATTTATTTATTTATTTTTACATTTGTTTGTTTTTTTAAATTGTTATTACTATAATTATTTTTAATGTCATGAGTCAGATAGGAAAATTGTAGATTCTCTGAGTATTTGCAGATATGTAACTTTTCTTAGCTTATTAATAGTAAGGGCTGGTTTCCACAGACTAATAAATAAATCATTAAATTATTCATATTTTTTTTTTTTTTAAATATGAATTTTAGCTATTTATTAGGACCACCAACATGTACACTTAAAAAGGCAAAAATTAACCGGCATGCCATGAAAGCAAACAAAAGTAATAAAGTACAGCAATTTAAGACAACATGAAACTTTTTAAAAGTTAAAAATTCCAAATGAAGCTTTTCAAACTGTATGAATAGCTTTGGTAATTAATTTGTGAAAGAAAACACAAAAAGATAAAACTTTTATGTACAGGAGAAAAACAACACAAGAAAGCAAAATTACCCACATAAACTGTTTTAAAAAATAATAATAACAATCTGTTCTTAATAAGAAATGAAAGGAAAAAAAGCTGACAGAATCATAGTGAACTTTCACTCCGTAACAAGATTTACAAATAGCTAGTTGATTGATGAATTAAACTTTAAAAAAAAATTAAATAAAATTAAATAAAACACAAAACTGATGAATATTTGTATGAATGTTTATCAGTGTAACTATCTGATAGTTAATAAATACGGGTAAAAACACAAATATGTAATTAATTAACACACACACACACACGTGGCTGAACAGTTAATAAATAATATTTTATAAATTCGAATCTATCTCATTTAGTGGAGAGAAAAAAATGTATAGCACTGTTCTTTTATTTACTATAAATCTGAGTATTTTGTCCTTGGTAGGTATATATATATATAGGTAGGTAGATAGATAGATAGATATGGGAAAAAGGTAAAACAAATAAAACAGAGATCCAGACATGGAAAGCATACATACCAGGGAAAGGGGTAAGTTAGAACCAGACTAATTCAGTAATCTTGTAATAAGAAAATATTAAAATCTTCATATTAAATGATTAATAATACTTCAAATTGTGAGTCAGTAAATGAAAAACAAAGTTAATATCAACAACAATTAAAAAAATCTAACTTCCAAAACTGACTGGAATTCATTCATTCTGAATAATAAATGAATTCATAAATAAATGTGTGATATTAAAGCATACATAATTCAGTGTTATGACAAATTCAATGAAATCACCACAATCACAAAACTGAAAAAAAAAAAAAATATATATATATAATTTAAAAATTAAGCACTTTTAGAACACATATTTTTATTTATTTATATTGGCCATTACTTCAACTTATTTACAATGAACTGTGGTTCTGCTTTATTTATTTATAATGAATTCTAGTTCAGCTTTATTTACAAAATAGTTCAATATTATTTATTTATTTATTTAATATTGGACATTACTTTAATTATTTAATTACTGACTATCAAGTTAAAATCATCCTGTTTATTAATTAACATAAACAAAATTACATTCAAAGTGACAAAAATATGGGCATGTATAAATATTTTTTACAATCTTGGATCACATTTTTCTGATGTAAATTCAAAGTTTGTGCATGTTGTCAAAAATTTCAAAATGGATTTATATGAGTTTACAAAAAATATTAATAAAAATAATTTTAGAACATAGAGAAAATAAATAAATAAATAAATAAATAAATAAATAAATAAAGGTTTAGTAAGTTTTCTATGGTCCTCATTTTAACAAGAAAAAGACAGACAATCCCTGTGTCATGTGGCTCAGGAAAAAATTTATTTCCTTATTTATCTTTCATAAATTTTCATTTAAATGTGTTTTCAGAAATAATTAAAATACATTGACAGCTTATGAAATTATGATATAAAGACACAAAAAAAAGAAAGAAAAAAGAAGTTTATATTGAAATAAGATTAAATATTGCATCAGAATCAATTTAACAAATAAAAAAATATGTCTTTCTAAATTAAGATGTCATTCATAAAGCACACACAGTTTGTTATATTTACATGAAAGGATTAAATATCTCAAATGTCATCACATTAGCACACCTATACTGTACATCTGAACACCACAGTTTATTTTGTACATTTAAACATCACTACACCTCCATGTAAATATTGTGCAAACTGAAACATAATAGTTAACTTCAAACATGGATTCTTTAAATCTGAACAACTTATATGACATTATTTTATGTATTTGAACATTATAAATTTAATACTGCAGTGTTTTTTAAAAGTATTTATTATAATATCTCTATTCTGCCAGCAAATCCTATCCCTACACTGGCTCATCCTTTATTACAGAATCTTACAATTCCACCATTTGTATTTAACTTACTTCATTCCTTCCCACATGTATGTATTTTATGATGTACCTCTGTATTCTGTAATCATGGACATATCTATGGAAAATGGTGTCTTGTGACTAGCACTGAAATTGCACCCTTGTCCAAACATCTGACATCCATTTTTCAGATAACTTTACCATACAATTAGCTTAAAAAGCCAGTCAAGTTTAATAAAAGTTCTCAGTGGCACCCAGGAAAATGCCCCATACTTGGCATACTTAGATATGTCACTGTCTTTGACCTCTGAATTAGGTAATCTTTGAGAAGAGTAAGGGGTTGTAGTAAAAAACAGCCGGATTAACGAATAAAATGCTAAACTTCCTTAATATTACATGTTTTTATCACATAAATAAATAAAACAGAGGTGAACATTGAATTCTGTATCTACATAAATGACCCCACCTGCTAAAACTTGTGTTCTGAGTTTTCAAATTAAATTAATTTTTACAGATTTCAAAAGAGAATTCATATTCTTTTTCAAATGGTATACAAAATAAATAAAACTGCCTACTGATGATTTACAAGTACTGGTAATTCAATTTTAAATAGTAAATGCAGAAAATTATATTCTAGAAATTGGCTAAATATAATCTTGTTTTAAAAAGTAACAACAGAAGGTAGGGGTAGGTTCTTTTTGTGTATATGTGTGTGTAATGAGAAAATGACATTTTAGAGAAATTAATCTTGAATAGAAAATCAGCATAAGCTAATTAAATTGAAATTATTATTTTTATTTTTTTAAATTAGTAATTTTTACTTTGATACTATCTATTTATATTGGGCCTAATATCAGTGCAATCAGTTTTAGCAGGTAGGAACACATATAAATGAAAACACAAAAACATAATCTTAAAAATCTGGATGTCCACATTACGTATGATTAATTACACACCATGTAAATAAGTGATGTTAAGATAATCTAAAAATCCGGATATTCACATTATGTTCAGTTATCAGAGTATGTGAAAAACCACATATTCATACTAGTTACAAATTTATCTACATATTAAAACATACTAGCCAAGGTCTATATTAAATGTAATTAGTTAAATATAAATGTGTGTGTGTGTGTATGAAAAAATAAAATAATATTAGTAACAATAATCCAATTATAAATAATACTATAAATTCAATATTTTTATTTTTATTTTTTATTTTAAACGTTACCCAAGTTGTCTCCTAATGTTTACAGCAAGATAAGTATTTTCATTTATACAGTTTATTTAGTTCATTTTAGTAATGAAATTTCTTTCTTTCTTTCTTTCATTTCTTTTTCTTTATTTTTTTAAAATTATTTCATTTCATTTCATACTATAACTTTTTCTTATTTATTTTTTTTCAATTTTTTCTATTAAATGATTACATTTTTGCATCTGAGAGAAAACTTTAAAAAAAGGAAATATTCAAACTATGCTATGTATGAATGTCATTAAAATGTTAGTGCTAGTAAATTTTACTTAACTTTTTTTTATTATTATTTTTTTAAACTTGCAGTGTGGTAATTTATCAGTTAATATTTGGTCCCATTGTTCCAAATGTCCTTAATAGAACCATATATATATATACACACACACAAACATACACATATATATTTTTAAATTAGTTTTCCCTCTGAATTAGGAGTTTCTTAACAATAAATAAAATAATAAATATTTGAACAAAAGGAGGTATTCAGCTCTTTAAAGCTATAAATTATGAACATTGTAAATTCTAAATGTTGGTAATAAAAAGACAGGGTGGGGGAAATAATCAAAACAATAACACTGACGATTTCAATACTGCAGAAACGTCAATACTGAAATTTAATTTTAAGTTTTACTGTAAAAAAATCTGTTTATTTTTTAAAATATTCTATTAATCTTTAATTATCTGAAATTGTTGATGCTAAAAAAAATAACTTTTTTTTTTTTTTTTTACCTTAAATAATTTAAATAAAACCCAAAACAACCCAACTATACAAAACATAAAATCACAGTTAACTTTCTTCGATTAAATGTTTTACACAACCGACAACAGGCAATGCTAAATTACATAACAGAACAACAACAAGATATAGAAAAATGTAAGAAAACAAACAAACAAAAAGAATAAAAAATTTGTCTACGCAACCAAGCTTTAACTTGATTTCAAATGTCCATTTGTATGTTCATGGGACAGAAACTTCCCATTTGCAACTCCATTGCCACTTTTCCCTGTGTTATTTTCATCAATTTCTTTCACAGCACCATGGTCTGGTGAAGTTAAGAACATTCGGTCCTCTATAATGTTTTCCTTTGAATAGGCTCTCCACACTGGAAGATTTTGAGCAATCAAAACAAAGAGTTTGCCAAGAGTCTGTATGAGAATGGTTTGGTGAAAGATAGCAAACAGGCGGTAATAGGGTCCATGAAACGGATCTGATATCGCAGGACACAGCATATTGTTTAGATTCACTTTAGATGCCTAGGAAAAATAATCAAAAAATTAAATTAAATAAAGCAACAAAAACAACAGCAACAACAACACTAACAATAATATCAATAGCAAACTGTAATATAATAATAATAATCAAGACTGCTTTACTTACCATTGTCTAGAGAAGTGTACACATCATACTAAAATTTGAAGTGGATTTGAGTGAACTTTCATAAGTAGTATTTGAAGTGTAATAAAATTGAGAAGTGTAATGACGTTCATTTACCTGAGAAAGAATTTGAAGTGGAATAAAGTGTATTTAATACATCAACAATATGAAGTATAATGAATTTACCATAGCTAGAACTATAAATTAACGAAGTGTACTTACCATAACCAGACCTTGAAGTGTAATGAAATAGACTTATAGCAAGGTTTTAAAATAGACTGAAGTTTACTTACCACAGCAAGGATTTGAAGTGGAATGAAGTGTACTTACCACAGCAAGGATTTGAAGTGGAATGAAGTGTACTTACCACAGCAAGGATTTGAAGTGGAATGAAGTGGTAAAGGTACAGAATACCCAGAGACATTGACGACCAGCTGAAGTCAAGTAAATCTTCTGGAATGTACACACCTGTAAAAACATTTTAAATGTTTCTTAATTTTGCTTGTTTTCAACAAAGAGAAATATGCAATACACTTTTCAGCAATAGCTGCAATGTCCAATGTGCATAATAAAACATGTCACAGATTTTGATAAACAAGGGAACTGGACAAGACAGGAAACAGCCCAGTGAATGAACATGTAAAAAAATGTATCTTATTGATTGTTAATCATTTATAATGAAAGAAAACAACTATTTGACAAATACCCTGTATAATTTTCATGAGGATGTAGTTTTGTTATCTCAAACATACATTCATACATATAGTTGTATGTGTGTATGTATGCATGTGAGTGTATATGTATGTATATGTGTGTGTATATATATATATATATATATATATATATATATATATATATATATATACATACATACATACATACATACATACATACATACATACATACACATATATATATAAATACATACACACATACATATAATAAATAACTGAATATATAAAAACAACAACAACAATAAATAATGATACTGATGATGATGATGATAAATAAATAATAAATTAAAATAGAGTATATTATGTGTCTACTGTATCTTTTATACTAACATATAAAATAACATCTCCAGGGAATAAATAACTTGCATTATCTTATTACATATTAAATGATTAATAATAATAATAATAAAAACAAACTGTAATAAAATTTAAAATATCAAAGAAAAAAGGTTTTAAAACATATCAAAAGAGAATATTTTATTTTTCAAAATCTTTTACTAAAATGTAATTTAATAAGTGTCAAAATATATTTAAAAAAATACTACGTCACTCACTGACACATGCTTTAGCATATATTCATAATATTCCTAACGAGTATATTTATATTCAGTCTGTTCTGACATTAGGTCAGAGAAACCGTATTAAAATGTAACACAGCAATTCAGTTACATTTGAGAAAGAGCACAGTATTTTTTCTCTTTTGTTGTCTTGATTACTTACATATATATATATATATTTTTTTTTTTTTTTTTTTTAGAGCGAGAGAGAGAGAGAGAGAATAATACATATGCATAAATTAGTTTTAAAAATTTCCTGTTAGTTAAATTAAAATGGAAATTTGAAGTCACACACACATACTTAATCACATATAATTTATCACAAAACAGCTTTGAAATTATTTTAAACATTACAATAATACAGGTACAGGTAGTATACAGGCTTACAAAATAATAATAAAAATAAATAATAAAAACAGCTAATGACTTTAAGTGCAGGTCAATATTTTTAACTGTGTTAATGATTATTGCAAACTAAAAATAAGTGATTGATACAAAATTAATAAGCTGGGTTTAAGTCAAATGCTAGAATGATAAATCATTTTTAATAGATTTTTGATGTTGGTTACAATATATTGTTTGTCACAGCAGATACTCACTATAGTAATAATAATTTTAATAGTAAGAAGGAGGAGGAGAAGAAATAGATAACAGTAAAAGATATTATTGTTAAATTATTTATTTGTCAATATACAACGTTATAACAATAGTAAAAAAAAGAAGAAATAACTGGATAGCTGTAGTATAAGTAGTGGTGGAAGTAGTAGCAGAAGTAATGGACATAGTAGTAGTAAAAGTAAGACACCCCAGCATAAAAATAAAAATGGCTCTGTGGATCATTTAAGGGTAAATAACATAGTGGCAGTAATAGCAGTTGTAATAGTAGTAGTAGTAGTAGTAGGAAGAGGAGTGTTAAATAATAATAATAATAATAATAATAAAAATTAAATAAATAAATATATAAATATATAAATAAACAAAACAAAACCAGTTAAAAAAATAAAAATAAATAAATTAAAGTTCAGTAAAATAAAGTATTAAAAAATAACCAATTTTAATAATAAATATTATCCAGGCACCACTTCAAAATAAGATGAAATAAAAGAAAGGTGTAATGTTTATTTAAAAAAATATGTTTCACTTACTTCCTGATTTCATGAGGTAAAACGGAACAACTAACATCAGTATGTGCTGAATGTAATAAACCTCTGTCTCCATTGGCAACTGAAAAATGTAAATAATAATATATGTATAAATAACAGTTATAATATAAATAAATAACATTAATAATAATATAAATAAATAACAGTAATAACATAAAAAATAACAGCTATGATAATATAAATAAATAACAGTAATAATAATATAAAAAAATATTTATAAAAATATTGACAAATAATGTTAATAGTTTATCTAATATCTACACTGACTGAAGTCATCTTTATTATTATTATCATTATTGTTGTTGTTGTTGTTTCTAAGAAAATAGAAATAAATAAGAAATATTCACTATGTGTGTGTATTATTACTGTAATGCTTACCAGTCGAGTATTGACTACAGGAAACAAGATGGCTATGGGTGCCCCAGTCAACATGTGGAGATGTAGACGAAACACTGCAGTGACAGTCTTGCTTTGTGGTGCTGCTAACAAATATATCTGCAACAACAACATCATTTTATTTTTAATTTATTAAAACTGATTTCTTCTTCATCTTATTATTATTATTATTATTATTATTATTATAATGTTCATAAAATGTTTTTATTTCCTTCCTGTTTATTTGTGGAAATAGTTCCATACAGAAAAAGAAAAGTGACAAAAACTAAATTTGTTTAACTTGTGAGAAGCAATCTTCACTAGAAGAATCATATAATTTTACATGAAAGAAAATGTTTAATTTTTTAAATGCATTTGTCAGCAGAAGTTTACAAAATGCCTTGAAAATGATAATTATTTTCAGTTGGACTTTAGGATTGTTGCCCTTTAACGTGCCATGTTCTAACCTCTGAACAGTCACTGCACAAATAAATTACTATACAAAAGATCTACAATATTATGGCTTAAATTTTTAGAAAAAACCCTAAAATAGATTTGAAATAATAAATATTTTCAATACCTAATTTTAGTTTTGGCCTTATGTAAAAACTACTAGAGATAGTAACTTGAAATTTTGTCCAATGTTCATGTAAATTAGTTTCAAAACTTGATTTTTGAGATATAAGATGTAAAAATTCTGTGCAGTATTTTATTTTTTCATTTTATTTTATTTTTTATTTCTGCTTTCTTATTTTTTCTTTATTATTATTATTATGTTGTTGGTATTTTTTTCTCCTCCTAACAAATAACCCCCAAAAATCCCTTTCTTTCACATCAGACGACGGTTAGTAAAATATAAGCTACATGTTTTAATTGGTAATAAATCAAAAACTGGTACAAATTAAAGTAGTTTTATTTTTCTGGCTGCAGCTACATTTAGCAGATTCTTTGATTAATAGCAACTGAAAATTATGGCAAGAAGTGTATATCAAAATGCAGATATAATTGAAATGAAAATTAAAATTAGAAAAGATTACACAGAATGATACCTGATTAGACACTAGACATATTTGGGCACTAGACATGATTGAACACAGCTAGACATGACTAGACAAGATAAAACACAAGAGGAATAGACAGGATTAGACATTATTAGACATTACTAGACATGACTAAGCAGGACTAGATTGGACTAAATATAACAGGCCAGTTTCAAATAAAACAAAAATTTAACTAAATTATTAAAAAGTAAAAGCAAAAAAAAACCAATAACAAACAAACAAACAAACAAAATTCTGTAGAATAGATATAAATATACTGACATGGGAAAAATAATCACAGAGCTGAACAAATGTACAATTCATTCTTTTTAACTATATATGTATATTAGCGTATCACTTTCACACAGAACATTTCACCTATGGAATCAATATTTTTGACAGGCTTATTGAAAAGCTGCAGTTGTAAGCTGAAACTTAACGATGCAATGATGCATACCAACCACAGCCGGTTCAAATCAATAGGCTGACTTCTCAGAGTGAGTGGGCTGTGGCTAAGTGTTTACAACTGAGGCATGACAGATTATAGGATCAATTCTTCTTAGTGAACATGCAGAGCATCATATACCTAGATGACCCATTAGTGCTGGTATTTGTATTTTTTAAATAAAAGGTGCCATTGCTTATGGTTTTTTATGTACAGGAATGTACAAATTTCCTGTTCCAACATGACCTCCAATTTTGGTTTATAAAGACCAATTTTAGGTTCTTTCATTCTTGCAGGAATGTTCATATTCTTTTACTTCATAGTGAATGGGTTAGATATTTAGATATAATCTATGGAAATGACAGGTGCATATAAAAGAATCCTGTAATGACACTAAATGTCTGAATATCAGATCAACAAACAGTGAGTCATAATGGCCATTTTCTATTTCAGTCACCTAGTTTATCAGAATATGTGCTTCTTGTTTGAGAAAATGAATATATAAAACTTGCTTCCTATTGACATAGAATTTAAACTCTGCTCCATACGTAACAGCTGGCTAATATTGATATCACTTCTTTTATACAAACATCTTCAAACACAAAGGAAAGCTTGTGGTATTTCTAACCTGCATATTGAGTACTGGATGGAATGGTAAATATTTCTGTGAGACAAAGTGATCTTGCAACCAGTGAGGTTTATATTATCTAACCTTGCTACATCCCACTTAAGTACAACTGTTAGTGTGTGTGTGTGTGTGTGTGTGTGTGTGTGTGAATGTGCATAAGTGCGTATATATGCTTGTATGTGTGTTTACATTGAAACAGCTGTGATGATGAGAACTGGTTATTGTAGACAATTCTAGCATGAAATAAGATAGTTATGAATGAAAATGCAAAATTTAGCAAATAGAAAACATGAAAAATCTTCTATTAAATTTCCATTTTAAATTTTTCATGAGTAAAAAATCATATATATATATCTGGTTGTCTCTTGATTTATAAATGACCAGTATTTACAAAACTTGTATATATATTCAGTTTCTTGTATATAAATTCAGTCATTCTTGTTAATATACTCTGAAATTCTGATCATGATGTCAATGTAAAATTTAAAAATAAACAAAAACAGTTAAAAGATATTAAGATTATTTTTACCAAAAAAACAATACTTGTATGAACAATTAAGAAAAAAAACACAAATTAACAATTAAATAAACAACATACATATTAAAAATTAAGGAACAAAAACACATATTACGAAATAAAAACAACAACAATACACAGATTAACAATTAAGAAAACAATACACAAATTAACAGTTAAGTAAACAACACACATTTTAACAGTTAAGAAAACAATATACCTGTATCATTGTTGCTATGTGACAGGGATTCAGCAAATAAATAACTTGACGTGTAGCAAACTTAAATCCAAGCTCAACACCAAAAACAAGACACAGAAGGACTAGAAGCAACCGTTTGCCAGTGTCATCAGGCTTGATGTGAGAGGCTGGAATTCTGGGAAATGTTAACTTTTGCCATCCTTTCCACATGACAAAGATAGCAAAGATGGAGGCAAAGAAAGTTTCAATGACTCTCTGCTGCAGACTGAGAAAATCCACACACTTCTGTCCACCATTGCCAGGCAGTGTGTGGTCAACTCCCGAATATGTCCACTCAAACATCCTCACCCATACCACTCAACTGAGTTAATTATCCATCAATGTTGTCTGTTGATTCTAGCAACACCTGAAAAAGAATAAATACAAAAAATAAATAAATAAACAGTTATAATTTATGAAATGACAGAAGAAAAAGAATGAAAGAAAGAAACAAAGAAAAACAAGATTAATATTATGTAAAATAGTTAAGGTACTGCATCAACACCTGTTTACAATGAAATTAAGGTATCTGAGTTGTGATGTGTGTGTAATTAACTTTCTCCAAGACAAAACACATTGCAAACTATAAATTCTACACTAAATGATTAGACAATATATCTTTGGCATCTACCAAAAATATACAGACATATACATTCAAACACATCATACATATATAATTTCACTTGTACACAAACACACACACACAGACATATACCAACCTTGTATCTTCTTCACAAGAAACACACAAATAAATTTCTTTCTTCAGCAACACACAATGTCTGTTATATACAAGAACCTGTCTGTTTATACCTTATTATAAACACTGGGTGAAATTAGTGTTTAGAAACAGTAGGTATAAATCACTGGTTTTAATTAGAATGAAAAACCTGAAGTCCACAGTCCAAGTTACAGAACTGGCACACATCAAATTGACCTCATTTTGGCACATGACAGCAGATACAAATGAATAAACAACACTTAGTTAAAACTGGGATGTAGCTCAGAACTGAAGGATACAGAATGTTGATGGTTTTAAAGTTTTAGTCAGTGAGACTCTGAAAGATAAGTCTGGAGTGTCTAAAAACAATGAATAAATGTTTGTTTAATTAAACTTCAGTTTATTTTATTATAAACAAATAAAATCATATTTTTTCTATTATGATGAAAAAATATATGTACTGCAGCCATTTCTTTAGCAATTAGCAGAAAGTGATCTTTTATATGCACTTCCTCACAGACAGGAAAACATACAGACTGACAAATTAACAATAACAGTTATTGCTATTATTATTAGTTATCAAAGTATTCAAGCCCTGTATTAATTTTAGCAGCAAACACATATGTACTAGAAGTACTCATAATACTTTTCAGATGTTATTATCAAAACAAAAAAATATATATTTTAGCAGATCATTAAATTTACTGCTTCAAATTAGAATGCTGAAAATATTCCAAATTTAGTTAATACACTGCCTAGAGTCATCTACACTAGATTATCGTTAAATTAAATCAAATTTAAAATAGCTTCAAAAATACCACAGACATTAAATACCACTCTGCCTAGAAACAGATTCAATTTCTGTTAAATTCATACCTAAGGCCTAGCCTATCTGTTATTATAGTCTGAATATCACTGTTTGTGCCGAATATCTTGAAAATTCATCTGTTTAAAGTTAACATGAAAATGTAAACTAGGTTTCTATTTCCATAAGCACCTCCCAGGAGTTTCACATATACAGCAATAAAACCATAGCTGATCAATAGATGAAGCAGTAGATCCTGTACACACCCCATCATTAATTTAAACTGTAAATATTGCCTT
This sequence comes from Chrysomallon squamiferum, assembly GCA_012295275.1. Lineage (NCBI taxonomy): Eukaryota > Metazoa > Mollusca > Gastropoda > Neomphalida > Peltospiridae > Chrysomallon > Chrysomallon squamiferum. The sequence continues at coordinate 8,996,865 of CM022666.1, forward strand.
ATACAAGATGGTGAAAAATATCTGAAAATACTGTTGTTAAACACTTGATGCTTAATATTGTGTGTGATATGGATTAATTGTGAACGAAAGATTGATTTCATCAATCTAGAGAGACAGAGATGGAGAAAGATACAGACAGAAATTGAGGGAGAATGAGTGAAAGAAAGAAAGTGTAAGGGAATGAGAGGCAGACAGATAGAGAGAAATGAAAAGAAAAAGTATAGGAAATACACACTGAAAGAGAAACAGAGTAAAATAAAAAGATGATGTGAAACAGCAAAAGAGAGAAAGATATGTTGACAGAGATCAAGAGAGAAAGGAAGAAAAAAAGAAAAATAGGAAGGGAAAACATTTATAAAGGAAAAAAAGAAGAGAAAAAAAGAAAGATGAACAATAGAAGTAACTAGGAGATGGAAAAGCAGAGGAAGATAAAGATGTCTGCAAAGTGAGATGGAAAGAAAAATAAAAGGTGGTTTCAAGTTACAGTCAAACAATTTACATCAACACATGATAAAAAAGCAACCTACCTGGAATTAAACCAATGTACATGTAAACCAAACATATGTTTTAAATGTGATAGCATGCAGTGGTCATCTAAATGATACATGTTCACTGTTCCACAATGATCAAATCAAACTTGATAAATTTTCTAAATGAATTCTCCAACCGCAAGATGAAATATCTTGAACAGAACAAAGTCTGCTGTAAGACTAAATCTGATAGGCCTGAGAAGTCAGATTATGCTTACAAAAAATATGACATGGATGCTAATGCAAATTTGTGATATTTTAATAGTTCATGTGAACTTCACAAAGTGAATAACACAGAGATAAAAATCACATCATGAAATGTAAAACTGAAGTAAACGGAACAGTCTTCAAACCAGTCTGTTTACCTGGTCACCTTGTTTTATACAGGTCTCTTATTTCTTGACTATCTGTAAGGTTGTGTTATTGTCATTATTTTGTGTTTATTTTTATGGAAAGTCTCAACAATACATAGTTCTTTTTCACTACCTCTCTACCTATCTTCCTTTCTGTTTATCTACATACTTATTTGAGTGTGTGTCTAAATGATATAAGCTCTTAAATATGCATACATATGAACTTATTAATATTATGCATGATTTACATGTGTATGTTTTTCTTATGTCAGTTAATGCATATACTGATACAGACATATATATATATATATATATATATGGATTTATGTTCCAATGTGTAGGTATACATATTTTATTCCTGGTATAGTCTTCAAAGGAAATTCACAAACACACACACACACAGAGTAAAGTAAAAAATCATGGTAATGATACCTCTCTTGTAGCATGCTATTTGTAGTGTTAGATTAGTGTTACCAATCACAAAGTGATCAGTATATCAGATAATCACCACTGACAATAGTTGTGTGTGCAGAAAACTGATATTCAATACGTTGTTATGTATCACAAACACACCTCTGTATATGTGTGAGAAGAAGTACACAGGATTACACCTAAACCAAATATATATTTAGTCATTAAAATAATAGATAATAATAATAATCACAATAACAATAATAATAAGAATAATAATTTTGATGCTAATAATAATAATAATGATGATGAAGTTGTGGATGTTGATGATGTATCTGAAACATGTATAGCAACATGTATAACAATAACAACATCTACAACAACAACAATAATAAAGACGACAACAATTATGTCTATGCAAGAGAAACAAAACCAGAAAAATGAGTTGTTGATAGAAAAAATATATAAATATGATTTATAAGAAGGTTAAATGATCCAAGTACAAAATTTTGAAGCTTTGGTTCACTTGATCCTGGCTAGGTTGTTCAAAAAAATTTGTCAGAAATTTGAAGTTGGTTCTTGATCAGATAAAGACTAATTACTCCGTGTAAAGAAACTGCAGATAGATATTATGAAAATAATAAAAGCTGCATGGCGCCCAGTGCATGTTTTAACAAACTATCAAAAGTGTACTTAATGACTTCCTGAATTCTGATAGCTTTAATTAAAACTTTAGGATTGAAATATATAAATAATAATAGAAATAAAGAATATTAATGTAAAGAAAAAAAACAAAAACATTAATAATAAGAGAAAAATGACTGTTTCTGCTCTGGAATTTACAGCGTTAAGTAACGAAGGTCTACAGTCTACAGTGTAGATCAGCGGAGGATATAGAATTTTGGGGAAAATGATTATGGAGTGTTGAAAAGCCGTCAAAAGCTGAACATTTGGTGGCTTTTTTGTAAATTTTGATTTTGATGTGCGTTTTGGAATTAAACTCTCACATAGACATAGACACACACATACCTATGTTTCTAAAGTAAACAAAATGGATGTTTTTAATGAATTACTGATTAAAATGTTTATATTATTATTACAAATAAATTAACAAAAATTCAAAATATTCTAATAGAAGTTAATTAATTTAACACAGCACTGACTGTAAGAAACATCGATCTAAAATATTTGATATAACTAAAATAAAGTTGCAGGCAATAATTTCTCAAGCACCAAGTTCTGCATCGTGTGGTGTAGTTTTTATTACGTCTCTCTGTTTGGTCTATTGATTATTTTAGTTAATACAAACATAAATACCAGTCAAGATACTTTCAAACTGGCCACATCTCTTGAACTTTCTCAAGGTAATATAAAAAATATATATATATGTGGATATAGTAAAATGAAAGTTATTCTTCATTTTTTTTAAATAATAGTTATATTTAAAAAAAATGTTTCTTACAAATGAAATAAATATAATAAAATATACCAGTGACACAAACATAAAAAATATGAAAACAAACAAATAAATAAATAAATAAATAATAATCTTACAACTGAAAATAACATAAAATATATACTGCTAAGTGAAACAAACTCCACATCCCCCAGACAAGGTATCTGAGAGGTAAAAATCAATGACAGGTGCCAGAACATCAGACATACAGACATAAACTGTTTCTTTAATTTGTTTAAAACTAACATAAACAGCCTTCCACATCCTGCAATAACTCTATGATCATTAGCTTACAAGAACACAGAAAGAGAATTTTGTATAATCTTTCCTTCTCTAGTTTTTATCTTTGTGTGTGGAACTACTAAAAAACAACCAAAAAAAAAAAAGAAGAAAATGTTACATTGAAATATTACACATACATGAACCCACTTTAATTATTATTATCATTATTATTATTATTATTTGTATTATTATTATTACAGAGTAAATATTAATGTCTGTTTATGCATATACTAAAAAAAAAAAAGTAAAAATATAAATGAAAATAATACTTCCAAATACTGTGAAAAAAACATTTGTATTAAAAAAAAATAAAAAAATAGAAAAGAATTAAAAATCATTTAAAACAACAACCTGCAATCACAACATTAAAACATTGACAACTACAACACATTTACAATATTAACAACAATCAGTATATCTACAACATTAACAACAACCAACATATACAATATTAAAACAATGACAACAATCAGTATATCTACATCATTAACAACAACAACCAGCAATCACAACATTAAAACATTGACAACTATCAACACACCTACAACCACCAGCATACACAACATTTAAATAGTAGACACTACCAACACATATACAACATTAACAACATCAGGAACAACAACCATCACACACAAAATTATTACACTGACAATTATCAATATATTTACAACATTAATATCAACCAATATCAGCAATAACAACCAGCATATCAATACCTTTGAATCAACTTCAGGAAAACACTGAAAACAACAGCATCTGAACCTACAACAACATATGTGAACGTAACATATTGTGGTAACAAACTTCACAATTTTCTGTAAAATCCAATCTCTGCAATCTGATCTGGCTAGGTGAAAGATTTGCCCACAAAAGGCATGCTTCAATGGTTCTGTGGTAAAAGCATGATAGAAACTATCCACCCATTCATAATACAATCAACATGATCTAATAATAAACAACTGCTTACATTTCCAATCATTTGAATCATTTTATGTAACCTCATACTGTATCTTTATAAATCACTGTATCTGGACAAACTCACACACACACACATACATACACTCACATATCTACGTGTGTGTGTGTGCATATGTATGTATACTGAAACCCCTAACTTTTGACCTTCATTGCTAAGTCTACATGGAATCAGCAAAGAACAATTTAGTTGTAGTTGATAGATGTTAGATAGTCTAAGTCCCTCGTAAAATAAAAAAAGGTTTAACTTATAAACTTCAAGTTTTATGGACGAAATAAAAAATATTGACAAAGGTTCAATTTAGGTCCCCCATAACTTATATTGAACCCTACCAGTCCTTATATTGAATCAGGGGTTCAGCATAAGGATCAGTGGCTCAGTATGCATTTTCTTTCACCTAATTGAGACTGCTGCACTATAGAATGATGTAAATTTAAAACCAGGATTAGAAAGATATGAAGTAAGGAAGGAAGGAATAAACATCAGTTCAAAATAGTATACCCACTGTGTCAGTTATATTGTCCAGATCCTCACGTAAGTTGAAGTTTTCCAACACATGATTCATCATTTTTGATTGTAGCTTATCTGACTATGTCAACTTGGAAGTCAACTTGGAAGTCAACTGAATATCCACCGCCATCTCTGGCAGTATTCTGAAGTTATTTTATCTGGCTATTTACAGCTCTGTAGAAGCATGGACCATCTGGAATTGTTGGTACTAGTTTCAAAAGGTAAGAGGGACATCAGGTCCTTGCTCTTCTCTCTAAGACCATAACTTATTGTCTATATTTTCAGTTCAGAGTCTTCATTTTTGCTGTTCATGTTCGTGTTGACTGTCAGGTTCAGTAGTGTTGTTTCTGTAACCATTTTGTGATGTCTCTATAACAAGATTTCTGTTGTTCACACATTATATCTGAACTTTCAACTTCAAATCTGGCTCCAGCTGCATAATCAGCATCAAATCATACATTTGGATTGCAAGGCCAAATGCCACAACATTCAACTGGTGGTTCAACATAAGGCACTATACATAAAAACACTCAAATGTAATTTTCCAGACGAAGCATGAAATTCAACTTTTTCAATGCTCATATGCTCAATGCTCATATCCTAACCTCCAAATATGTCATATCCTACATATGCACCTATATACCCATCAGCACTACAGATCTACAAAAAAAGAAAAAAGTTACATTTAAATGGGCTACACATGATTTTTCCTCATCTTTTTCCCTTTGGCTGACTTTCTGCTATCTTTAATATCACAAAATGCATGATTATGACAGAAGTATGACACAACTGGGCAGAACACCTTTTGACCATCAGAATTTCAATACAGGTACAGGTTTAATATACACACACTTCCCCTATGTATTACTGTTGCTTGTGTTTTCATAGGAATTATATCCTTTTTACATAATACTGTTTGTTTGTTTTTGTATTTGTATTGTTGTTGTTTTTTGCTTTTCTGTTTTTATTTGTTTGATTTTGTTGTTGTTTTTTTAATTAAATAAAAAAAAAATACTTCACTGAGCACCGGTAAAATAAAACTTGTTGACACTCTCCAAGGAACAGATTAAAATTTATCTATCAGTAACTAATTCAGTTTAAAAACAGATGAAACAGCTTAGTTCACTGTTACTACTTATTTTTTCACTGCCATTATATCAGTTTAAAAAATGTTTACTAACATTTTACTGTTGAAGCAATCGTATGTATAAAATGATTTGAAAGGAACTGAACTGTTGATATTTATTAAGTTTTGTTTAGTTGTTAATACAGCTGTTGTCAAGGTTTTGATTGAACACATTTATGTGCTTAATTAGGTTGTGCGCTGAAATAAATCTATGCATATGCCTGTGTGTATGGACTTTTATCAATATATACAAGGGAGTGTATATATCTGAGTGTGCATATGTGTATTTATATCAGTACATATATGCATATGTATATATGTGTGTGCATGTGTGTGTAAATATGTCCATTTATATGTATATCATATATTAAATGTTTTTTCAACAATTTCGTTACAGATGAAACAATAAAAAAAAAATCTTGTTTAATTAATTTTTGATAATAAAATGCAGTAAGCATATTTCTCAATTAAGTAATTTCTCAGTGTACACACATTTACATATGTTGTGTGTTACTTCATATAATTAATCATTATCTAATTAAGAATAAGATAATTATGAATATGCTACATTTGGAATGGACTTACAGATAATCTCACGGAACAAAAGCATAGACACCTCTATCCATCATTCTCTAATGTTGTATGAAAAAAATAAAACACAGATTTTCTTATTTTTCTTGTGATAAACCTTTAGGCTTGATTTAAATTCTAACTGAAATATTTATAATATTTTTCAAATTACAAATAACATCAAACATGAATGAAAACGAAAAAGGAAAGGAAGATATCATTAGCACCAAAAACAAAACGACCAAAAAAAAACAACCAAAAAAAAATGAAAGCGATCTCCAGTGGCTATTTTAGTCAACCAATTTAGCACATTCTGGCAATAAGCAGAAAGACAGATTATCTTGATGTTTTCACAGACACCAGCCAAGATGCTAATTTAGAAACCAGCCGTGATTGATCAGTGAACTCTGACCCTAATCCTTTTAAATTTTATTGATTAGAGATGAAGTATCAGAATAGCAGTCAGTCAAACTCACAATATTAATCAGTAAACCAAGCGGCTCTAGTTTAATAAAAACATGTATTAATGATTATATTTTTAAAGTATGTGTTTACAGTAGTGCCTGGCTATATCATGACAAAAACATTGGCCTTTGTGATCCCAGTTTACAAATATGTGCATGTAAACACTAATACACACACATCAACACACACACACACACACTCATACAGAAGAAACACTTATACAGACACAAACATATACATATACATATATAAGCATATCTTCTTCGGAATATCACACACATGCATACACACACACAGTAAAAGTTGTAACTTATAACAAAACTGTCTAAAAATTTCTGAATTTTAAAATTAACAGTTTTATTTCCTAAAAGTTGTCCATGCAGAATTTATTTACTGTAAATGGTTATAAAACAAAATAACATAAAAATGTATTTATATTTCATTTTTATTTATTTATTTTTTATATTTTAATATTTTGATTATTTCTGGAGAAACAAACTTTTGAATTAGAAATAATTTTCTTTTTCCAGTGAAATTATGATTAATATTCAAGCTGCAAGATGTATTTCTATATATAAATCAAACTGAAAATTTAAAATTACAAAACAAAACAACAAAAATTGATTTTGAAGATGACATTTAAGTTATAAAGACATTTAAATAAAATAATTAAAATATAAACTTAATGTTTTGAAGCTGACATTAGACAAAAGAAAATATAATGAAATTAAAAAAAAAAACAGAAGAGAAAGTATAACTTATGTACATAATATAGATATTTAATTAATAGTTTGTTAAATTGTACTTTAAAGTTTTTAAATGATTAAAAATTTAAAAACAGAAATTCATTATAATGCTATTTTGTACTAACATTAAATTTCAACACATACAGTAATAACATAAATAACATTACATAAGCACATACCCACTCACGTTAGTTCAATATTTTATATATGGTTTTATTCTATATTTCCAGACTGGAAACAATCAACAGTGTATAATTCCACTGAATTTAAAAGTAATAAAGATTGTTATTCAAAATTAATTTCCCTTAGGGATACACATACCTTGTAAAATCACAAAAACAAAATATATTTAGAAAAGCTAATAATATTTTATAACACAAACAGAGAAATGGAGGGGTTTTTTTATTGCTGTTTTGGGAGGTAATTTTTTGTGACAATAAGTTTTATTAAATAAATTCAGTGAATTAAATAGGTACTGATCAAAATCTTATTACATTAAATAAAAAAATTAATAAAATGATATTATACCTGAATAAACAAACATTACATAAACATGTTTTATTTTATTTTAATGCATTTTATTTTTATTTTTATTTATTTATTTTAATTTTTTATTGACAGTACATAATTAGCTTTTAGCAAGTAATAAAATTGACCGATGTGGTTCATGGTAATAAAAGAATGCATTTATTTTATTTGCATTATGATTACATACTGCAGTTCAGATTTAACCTAGTTTATTTAATATAAACAGTGTACTAATTTTCCCATTAGTGATAAATAATCTTTTATTATTTTAAACATATTTCCAAAGAGACTGAAAAACAACCTGTGACTTCTGATTATATGAATGCTGTAATTAATTTAAACCTTTTTCAATTTGATCATGTCAGTTTGTACTGAAAAATAATAAATATACATCTTATCTTCTTCTTTTTTCCCCTGTTAGATTAAAGATAAATAAATAAAGCAGTCAAGGTGTTAACACCAAAAACTTTAACTTGTCAGATTTACTAATAAATAAAACAAAATTTCAGTAAGGAGAAAAGTGTTTTTTCAATGTTCTGTAACTACAGATTTTCAAATATTGTACACAATGTTTTCCCTCTTCAGACATCCTGTACACAAAGCACCACATTCCTCTGTACTGAACAGAGAGCATAAGGATGAAGCCTTTAACAAAAACTGCACTTGGTTTAGAGACTTTCCTGAATCCTGTATCTTACTGGTCTAAGATATACATTTTCTTTACTGACTGCTTTTATTTCTTTGCATTATTATTATTATTATTATTATTATTACTACTACTACTACTACATGAAATTACAATTTTATGAAACGTAAATAGAAAACATGATAATAAAAAGATATATATATATATATATTGATCTTTTCCAATAAAAATATCTCTATTATTAATTTATTTTTCCTTCAAATTCTGTTGAATTTTCTATACCAAACAATACAAGTACTTTCTATGCTAATTTTTTTGAAATTGCAGTAATAGGATATTTTAATAATTTATATAATTTAAAAATTAAAATGAAGAATAAAAATACATTTAAAAGTAAAATGCCTCAACAATTAGAGTTATGTTTATCCAAAACAACAGCTTGAGTATTCTACAATCAATAATCAAGTAAAATCTTAGTTCACTTCCTATTACTTAATGGAAAACTGTTAAAAGAAATATAAATAATACCATGATAAGTAGATTACTGCTGGTTATAACAAAACATAAGATACCTATGGAAACCGTGATAATATTAAAACTGTGATGACACTGCTATTGCTGATATTTGTAACTTGATAATACGACAGACTTACTATGACGTACGAGTGACGGGGTTTATATTACATCTCTTATTTTTACTCACCCTTCACGTCGATGTTATAGTGTTCAAATAATAAATATACTTATTAAAAATATAAAGATAATGTCCGACATACCTTCATAAAAATATCCGCCTCTGAATCATTCGATGTCTTTTGTCCATATCGTTCGATCAGCTGAGCCCTATTTCTATATTTAGCACTGTTTTGTTATTTTACTGTCTCTTCCTGCAATGCAAATGAGAGCTTTGACATGTAAACAAACTGAAATCAGTATGGCCAATAATTCAGAAAATCATGCACACGATGTGCATCCAAAGTGAACTGTAAATCGTCATATTTAACACTTTGATAACATTATAAAGATGAACGGAACTGATAAAACAAATTAAACAGATTTTGCAGAACCACAAAGCAAAATGTCACTTTGTTACTTCCGGTTTAGAATTCAGTCTGCCAAAGTATATTCAAACATTTGATTGGATAACCGACAAATATCTGCTTCCGGATGTTGCGAAACAAATAAATCGCGAATTATGATTGGTTGCAAATATGAAACCACCAAAACGTGCTGTTAGCAAATTGTGAATTGTGTTTTTCATCTTGATTTTGTGAATTAAATAAAGGAACTCAGAAAGGCATGGTTATTTTGACAAGTTTCCCTCCTCCAACAGAAGGAGTGAGACATAAACAAGAAAATACTGTTGCTAATATAGACGGCAACTCGCTTGGAAATGGTTCATTGTTTATTGCAGAAAGGCAAAATAAATTTGTTATGCTTTTAGTTTTACATTTTTCTATGCGACTGTTGTAATTGTTCTTACAAAACTGCATTGAACTGATTTTCAGTAACATAATTTATAATGTAATAATAACAGTTATTAATAATCTTACGAATGATGATCAATAGGGTAGGTAACATTAATTAGTCTTGATGAGATTATGTTTGAAAGTTATGAGTGGAGAAAGTTAAGTTTAGAATTTAACCAGCCTCATCAAATGTCAGGAAGAAATATCAACAGTCCGGATTCACCAAATTGTTAGTGACTAAATTACATTTAATTATTTATAGAATTTGTAAAGTATCGGATTCCACTATAATCTAAATCTAAATGCCAGATAAAAGTTAACTAAGGTTATAAATATCCTTAATGTAAAATGTGATATTGTAATATATTAATGATTAACTATGTACAATATTCTTTATAATTCACTGACTGTAACACATGGCTAATAAAAATCATAAAAAGTATGAAATAGAACTGCTAGGTATTGAACCCTTGCACCTCAATCTAACAATTTTTTAATATTTCAATATTTTCTTTACAGTCGCCTGTCATGGATGGGTGAAGGGGGTCAGGGTTTTTCACTGGAGTACCCAGCCATCAGTCTCCATGCTTTGTCACGGGATGTAAACACATTTCCTCAGCCTTGTCTCTATCTGATGATTGATGCTAAACTTATAGGTATTGTTATTATTAATAATAAATAATAATTATTATTATTATTGCTGTCATTATTTTATTATTATCACTATTGATGTTATTATTGTTACTTTTACTGTTACTGTTGTTGTCATTACTATTGCTATTCTTGTACTTATTAATTTAACTGACACATTACATATACTGGTTGTAGCAGTCGTAATAAATTTTATATATTTCCAGGTGACAATTTTATAGGTACTAGAAAATTTTATATTTGCTTACAACCAAAATAAAAATTTAATATTGTTATAAAAATGAACAATCGTATTTTTTTTAGCATTTAGTATCCTGCTGCAGTGTTCTAGATGTTAAAATGTAAAAAAAACAATTTTTCAGAGAAAGAAGAAGAAACACACAATTCTGATTCAGAAGAAGATGAAAATCCTGTCTGTGAAATCCGATTTATTCCACGAGAATCTGATTCTTGTATGTGACTTTGTTTATTGTTTATTGACATAATTGGTTTCTCTACACAAACCCAGTTTCCTACACATCAAAAACATTATGCTTCCATAATTGACAGCAGTTATCTGTCAACTGATTTAAATATATGCCTGGCAATTGTTTTTCATGTATTTCCCACTTTCAAACTTGGCAAAGTTTGAACATCCACAAAACTCACAATAATTTTAGAATGATTAAATGTAATTGATATTTAGTAAAATTTAAATAGATATTAAATTACTGATTAATCAAGATTTAAACAGTTTTTCACGCAGCGTAAGACTGTCCTCACCAGTGCAAGTCTCGTGACTTGATAAGAGACGATCTCTACTCACTTCACTGTCTGCTGATTTTCTCATAATCTCTTCTGTGAGCAAACACAACAATCAGTATTAATTATAGTGAAACAGTCAGTCTTGGTCAGTTGATGGTTTCATGGCTAGTTCTGCCATTACTAAAGCTGGAGTGCACACTTCAGCCCCAAAATGGCTAAGCACCTATTTGTGATTTTAGGGCCCAGGTTGCTGACTGCTGATAATGGAACCATTTCCAAGACCATGAAATTCTTTCCACTGTAGATGTACATTATATTCATGGATAGGCAAACAATAGTTATGTAATGATAAATTTAAATAGCTAAAGTTGAAAACAATCAAATAATTTTGTCAAATGGAATACGTATATTATTTAATTACAGTATATTAGAAAAATGTAAGGCATGGTATCACTTGAAAAACAAACAAGTAATCATTCATATTTATTTTAGCATCTTTTGAAAATATGCTTAATTCTGGTGTGGTTTTGTGAATTCTTTGATTTGTATAGGATTCTGTCTATAGCTTGTTAAATAATTTACAAAACTTCAGATTAGTTTTGATTTTTGAGGTAACCAATTTCCCAGTAAATGATGTAGAGGGAAAGACTAAATCTATCTTAACAAATTAGCTAAGCTTTGTATCAATGGAATATATTTTTGTTAAAATTTTAACTATTCCTTATTTAGATTTTATTTTTATTATTTTCTTAATTATTATTAATGTTGATCTAAATCTTATTTATCATTGATGCTTATCTAATTCTTATTTTGATTGTTGTTTATTACTGATGTTAAACCAAGCCATGTTTTGATTGGTTCTAATTTACAGTGGGTGAGATGTTTCAAGCTATGAATGAATGTCAGGCCCTTCATCCTGACCAAGATGACCTGGACTCAGATTCTGGAGGAGATGGGGGTAAGTTGAGTTTTAAACAAATTACATTTTTGAAAAGTTACTTTTAAAATTTCTCATCTATAACATATCTATAAAATAAAGAATCCAATCAGTTACACATCAATGTTAATGAAATATTGCCTCTGTTTTAACAAATGTCACATACACTCTCTCTCTCTCTCTCTCCCCCTCTCACTTATTTCATTGTTTAGGAATTAACATTTGAGCAAAGTTGTTAATCCAGGTTAGTGCAAAACACTAGCCAGATGTCCGAGAAAATGAGCTGACCATGTCAACAATTAAACAAAACAAAAAATAATAATAATGTTGGACAGACTCATGCTGCTGACAGAAGATAAGTGAGAAAAAGAGACAATCTTGTTTATGTTTGATGAAATAAGCAGAAAGATCCTGTCTGTACTCCCAAACAGAAGTAAAAAGTAAATCACTGGGTGACGATACCAATAGGATGTTTAAAATGATATTTGTTACTAAAGAATATATTTCATTGTTAGACAACTGGTACCAGGGTGAGGCAGGCTTTGAAGATCTAACAGCTGAGGGTCGGGCTACATTGCGACATCTAGAAAATGTCATTAGAATTGGAGATGGGGACAGGGAGCCAGTGTCAGCTAATGGTAATCAAGGTAATAAAGAGTTCTTTTTCTTGTTTCCATTTGCTTTCTGAAGATTGTTTTACATTTCATTATTATAAATATGTCACTGCATGTAAGTGTATATACTGGGAGGAATAAATTTAAAACAAATTATTTTTATTTTTTCAGAAAATCATATTAATGGTGAGGAAACCATGGACACTGAACAGTTTGAAGATGCTGAAATGGATGAGAGATAGACTACATCCTGGTCTGTTTAGTCTAAACCATTTAACACTGACCTGTACAGACACTGAGACAGACCTTGTCCAGTCAAATTTTTACATTTCTCAGAAACAAGTCCTAAGAATAGTTTCAAAATGGCAGAAACGGAATGGAAATTTTCATTACTTTGAAAGACAGAACACCAGCTGTTATTACCGTTTGTTGCAAAATATTAAAAGAAAGTTGTTTTATCATATCAAACAGGAAACCTGAGAGATTGTTTCTAATTAAAATATGTGAATTGAGTGAGTTTTCATTCAGTAGTGAGGTTTTGTTGTTCTTACATAATATTCACCATTTGGCTTAGTTTTGATCAAATTAAAAAAATAGCAAAAACAAAAATGAAATTAATTTTCTGATGTTTTCAGGAAGTAATATTGGTGTGAATAATAAATAATTCCTTTTTTTTTTTACCACATTTCCCTGGAAAATCACAGTCAGAATGAGAATTATAGAAAAATAATTTCATTATTCATCAGGATTATCATTTTTAATTTAAGTCTTTTTGTAACAATGAAGTTGTTGACTTTCATAGCTAATGTTGGTTGTCAAATTGGATGAATTTTAGCAATAAGTTTTTTTTTTGCTGATCTTTAAATAAAGAAATGTTATTTTCTATATGTACTCTGTTTTCTATTGTATACGGGAGAGCACTGTGGCATGTTACTGCACAAATACTTTTTTGTCCATTAACTAAGTTGCCCTTGGAACATTAATTCAAAATAATACAAGCTAGTCATGGACACATCTAATTTCATGAGGAAAATAACATTTATTAGTTGTGTTGCCCTCCTGATGATGTGCTATGTCATGTGACCAGCTTCTTGAAAAATATTGCCTACATCTGTTCTAAGCTGTGCAGCTAAATCAGGAAAGCCAGAAGAAAATCCTTAAAATGAGTGCAACAGTCAGCAAAAATGCTTGGCCATTAAAAATAATCTGTATAATCACTGAATATATTAACTGAAAATCTCAGTAAAATAAAAACAAAGTCAGAGTTTTCTGAGAAAGATAAATTTATTGAACACAATAAATAATACAATGACCCATGTACAGTGACTTACAAAGAGATGAAACATGAACTTGCAAACAGTACAGAAATATTCCACTTAGCTTCACTTTGGTAAAGTGAACACAGTGCCAAACACTTTAACATTTCAAATCTGGCAACGTACGTATGTACAATACAGACCACAGATATATTTAAATATTTAATTTTTCATGAATCTGGCAATGTATATACAGTCAAACAGTACAAACATATTTAAATATTCCATTTATCATCAATCTGACAATATAGATTTCATAAGTTTAAATATTCAAATCCTGCAAAGTATATACAGTGCCAAACAAAACAGACATTTTGATAACATTTAACTTATTTTTAAATATATGTTAAATAATTTTTAAATATTCACATTTGGCCACACATACAAAATGCCAAACATCAGAAATATCTTTTAAATTATTTCATTAAATCATTTTTTAAATATTCATATTTGGCAACATATATACAATGCTAAACCACAGAAATGTTTAAATGTTTGTCTGCAGTTCTGGCAGTGTATGTACAATGCACCAAGCAGTACAGCCAAACTAAAAGACACCAATGGATAACCAACACCCCTTAAACACCAGATCTGACACGCCCAAATGAAACAGTATGACAGTAAGCACCTCACAGGAAGCTAAAATCAATACAATAAATGTCAAACTTGATTGTTAAATGCTGTTAATATGACTTGAAGTTCAATATGTTCAGAGAATTACTTAAAAATGTTATTTATTATTTTTATTTCATTATTTTTTTTTTTTTAATGCTCATGAAAAAATTATGGTCACAATTATATAATGTCATTTTTTAAAATTTGTTTATAAATTGTGTTAACAAAAGATAATTTATATTTATTTTTATAAAAATAAAGTAATTTCATCTTTTCAACTCTTTTCAAATATAAATAAAAATAAATTTCATATATTTAATCAAACAATACTGAAAAATAAATAAAAATATTCCATATTAAATTAAAATTACATGAGAATGAGGGAGGAATCAAATGTTTAAAATAAGAAGAAAAAAGTCTTAATAAATAAATATTGTTTTCTTATTTTCAGACCATCAACATGTAAAATGTATAATTTTCAAATCATATTTAGTAATATATATATTTAAATAAATAGATAGATAGATTTCAATCTTTATAAATGAATTAAAAGTTTATCTATCTACATTTCTTAAGCCTGATGTAAAAAAAAAACCACCCCAAAACCCCCCCAACTTTTATTTAACAGATAAGAAATTAACTAAAAAAATTATTACTTGTATGTCTGGTGTTTATTATTATCAGTTTGGACTTTACACTGACTGAATATTCTGAAATGATTATGAAAGTGAAAACTACACCAATTCTATAGATGAAGTATGCAATCTCAACAGCAGATTACAATATTATGGGCTCTGCTGCCAAAGCTACAATATATTAAATATATAAAATATGATATCACAGTAGACCACAATATCATATTCTCTTACCATAGCTACAAAACATTACAGTATGAAAAACCTAACACCAGTCTATGACATTATAGGCTAGGTTACCATAGTTACAAAACACAGTATGAGACATGAGTGTAGTTCTATTGCCATAGCTACAAAACATACGAAATGTGATCTCACAGCAGAGTATGATATCATTAAGTTATGCTACCATAGCTAGAAAATATTGCAGACTATGACATCATTGGCTATACTGCCATAGCTACAAAACATTACAGTAAGCCAAATATATTGTATGTTAGGTTACCATAGCTGTAAAATGAGCCCTTTAGCTGACTCCATAGTACCCTCTACTGCAGATTATGACATCAAAAATTATCACCATGAATATAAAATTATAATCACTTACACACTCAATGAAATGAAGATGCAAACATTACAAATAACATGTCCATTATATGTTTGACAAGACTGTACTATTCTTCTGTTTAAATGATGATATATTTCATCTATTTAAAAATAAAATAAAATTCTCAAATATGAAAAACCAAGTTAATTATTTTAAGACAATGATGAACAAATATTTTTCTTAGTCTGATGAGGATTTTTCTGCCCTTGAAGGCTTAGACTAACAGGATTTTTGTGCACATCAGTGGCTTTGCCTGATAAGACTTTTTGTGCACACTGCAGTTACACAGAAGACTGTATTTGTTTTGTTTTATATACAAATATTGCCATTGTTAAAGATGTCGATGTATAACAAATTTCTACAAGTACAACAAAACTATGTACAAGTAATAAACAACAGTCATTTAACATACAAATATCTGTCATGAAAAAAAAACTAATTCCCCAAAACAGGTAATAAAATTTCTCAACATAAAATTGATCAATTCATTTAGAAAAAGAAAAGATACAAATTTTAAATTATTTTTAAATATATATATATATATATATGTAAGTAATATGTATATTTATATATGTATATAATATTGATGTATACAAGATGGTTACTGTAAAATAAACTGGACAATGTATTTCGATGTTTAAACTTTGCTAGTTTATTATGATGACAATGGCAGTTGTTTTTCTTTCAGTTCCTCCAAATAGATGGTACTAATACACATATAAAAAAATCTTATACAAATCACACATGCACATTAAATTCCATCCTTCACTATATTTGGCTCTTAAATCCCTTAAACTTGGATATCACATAGACAGTGATTATAAGCATCAAAACTAAAGTCTCCATCACATACATCATTTGATAGGGATAAGTGAAATATTGGTGGTAGCTTATAGAATAGGGCAGACACCAAGTTGTAATTGATATACAATTGAAGAGATTTATTAATGAAAAAAATCTATTTTATTTTTCAAAGCTTTAAGATCCTGCAAATTCTCGGTGGTTTTTTCGTTTTTTTTTATTTTATTTTTATTTTTATGTCTTTTATATTATAAAAATGACCAACAGAAAAACGTTTAATCTGGATTTTACAAATATGATACATAGAGTCTTTGTTTTGATGCTAATAATGATTTAATAATTTTCTCTCATACTTCAATTTCTAGCTGAGGTATAGCCAGCACTGTAGATGATATATTGGTCAAGCATATTTTTTTGCTTTTTATTTCTATCAACAATGTTTTACTTTTCTCACCCTCTTCTTTTTATTTTTAAAACTTGTTCAGTTTATAAAACATTTGAAGTTCAATTTATGCTCAATATTTGATTGAGTTTTCTTTGTGTTACTTCCTCAATATGATCATAAAAAAAAAAAAAATTTACACACTGACACAGTATGAACAATACACTTGATATTAAAAGCCAAATAAAAACTTCAAAAGTTTTATAAGCTGCGACTATTCCTAATCTCAAATGTTCATGGTGGATGGTGAAAATATTGATGCTTGAGGTATCAGTGTGTTAAGTACCCTGTTTTATTTACTTTCAAAATATTGGGTGGATTATATAATGCACCAAGTGTAAGGGATTGGGTGTATATAAATATGATTTTCATTCCATTCTGTATATAAAAAGTATTCTCAAACATGCTTGAAAACTAAGCAGCAGTAGTGATGGTAAAGCAGTTTAGCTGAACATCAATAGCAAACAAATTCAAAGATGTTAATAAATAAATAAAATAAAAATATTTGACAATTCTTATTAGTTCCTTCCATACACAGAAAAAAAAAATATATTTAAATATTGAAAAGGAATTGTTAATTTAAAATTGAGCAGGTATTTATTAGATTAAGAATCATCTGCCTAAGGTGGCAGAAAGGCAAGAATAGTGAGTAAAAACATCATTTGAAAAACAATTAAGTCACAAAAAGGTAAGCATCACGGCAGAACTCAGTCTTTTTAGTCAACTTGTAAATTCTAGTATAACACTGAAGCAATCTTGCCAGTTTTGTCACTGAAGTATTCACTTTTTATTGTATTTTTATGGTTAATGTTAAGTTTATGTCAGTGTTATGTCAAAATACTTAGTGTTTCCAGTAAACTGATTAAATCATTTTCTTATTTTTTTTAAAAACCTCACTTCATAATTACTTTCCAGTCCAAGTTAACATGTATTTATCATCGTTACACAAAATATTTGGTCTTTCTATTCAATTTTGAATTAAATCTTGCATTCACTATGCTCTGTCTGGCCCATGCTTTATAGTTTAGTTGTTCTTGGTATGATATTGTATGTCACCGTCTTGTTCATTCTTTTTATTCAGTTTGTAATGTCAATATCTGACACCTTCATTTTGTCACGTCAGGGTCTCATTCATTCCTTTTAGTCTGTTTGTAACAATGTCTGGCTTGTTATTTTTAGTCACATTATGGTCAAAATCTTGACTCATTCTTTATAGTCAAGTCATAATATCAAAAGTCAGGCTCATTCTATCTAGGCAATCTGCTGCTACAATGTTACCTTTGTCATACTTGCTTATTAATGTTCATACTAAACACACTTAGGTAATTATGGTTGGACTTTGACAAAACATAAAACCCTGAGATGATGGTGTTATTTATCTCCATGCTTCTATTATGAATAAATTCTGTAAAAATTCAAACAATTATAAACATATATATGTGGGGGGGAGGGAAAAAAAAAAATTGCTGCCACACTTGTAATTCTGAAACAATGATAAGAGCAGTTGTAGCCAATCTGTTGACAAATTCAAACGTATTATTTGAAAGTAGATAATGAAAATATATAACTTTTTATTACATGAAATTTTTCACTTTAAATATTGTTTTTAATATTTATACATTATCATTATAAAAACTAAAATTCATTAAACTTCAGTCTTTTAAAGATTCAACATTCCAAAAATTCAACATTTAAATAAATACTGTGGAAAGCATTAACATGAACAATAATATATGTATTTTTTTAATGTTATCTTATAAAATTTAAAGCTGAGTAACATATGTAAATAATTTATGTATTAATAAAAATATCCTTGGGTTGTTCAAGTACAAAAGTGAATTAACACAAATGATTAAACAAGAGAAATCTATCAGTTCTAGTGAATATGTAAAAATGTAGTTCATCTGAATTTGTCAACCATGCTCTGAAGCCATCATCAAGTACAATCCTTGTATTCAATCAAGGATATGGCAGTGTAATTGCATAGATATTATTAATGGACAAATAATAATAATAATAATAATAATAATAATAAATAATTAATTAATCAATCAATCAATCAATAACAAGATGTATAAAAGTTAAGATTAAGATTAAAACTATCAGTAAGTTTCCATACAATTTTAAATATTAAATTCCATGAGTTACTCTGGTGTTAATTGCTATTATTTGCTGATGTTCATGTTACACAATAACATTTTGGTGATGATAATAATGATTTTTGAAATAGTCAATCATCTGATCATTATACTTTTTCTTTTCTTATTTGCAAAGTCAGGTAGCCAATGCTATCTGTTACAAAGAAATGGCAATCTATTAAGTATTATTTCTTTCTTTCTTTATAAAACTTTTTTTCCCCATAATACTGAGAACTAGCTTATCATATATTTAATCAAAATTATCTTTAAAAATAATTTTAAATCCTGGTGTAAAGATATATCTCAAGTATTTACTGGAAACTTACCAAAATTTGAAAAAAACCACAAACTATTTTATATATATTATTATTAAAATTATTATTATTTTTTTCAATATTTTTTTGTCCATTTATTTTGTTAAATAGTTAATACTTCCAGCAATCATTACACTCCAGTACATTTTGTTGCACCATCTTGTCCATGTCCTACTCGGTGAGCTGTTGAGTAATAACGTTTCTGTTCAGCTCTGGTTATCACCTGCTCACACACACACAACTCATCATTAACCAGCTGTATTACAGAAATTACTGGAGAGAAAATAAACTCATTTTATTATTATTAAAAAATTTAGGTACTTTTTTCATTTATTTCTTCTTCTTTCTTTTATGTTATTTTATGATTATTTTATTTTATTTATTTAAGTCCATAGTAAATAAACTGATCATTGTAGATTTTTCATTTTATGTACATTATATATTTTATTCTCAAAATATTTGGTGCTTTAACATATATATATATATATATATATATATAAAATAAAAATATTTCTTTCAATATGCAAAATATTTGTAAATTTTATTTCTTTACTCAGTTTCATGATAAAAAATTTAATAAATATTTTATATTTCATCTATGAGTCATTTTCATTAAAACAAATCTCCAATAATTTCTGAAAGCTGTGAATCTTTCTTTTTATTTCTGCAAAAATGTCTCTTTTATTTGCATCCACTTCCAGTTTGGCCTGTTTAAAACAGCAGCTTCTTAAACAACTGTGTATAGGTCTACATCGTCTATAAACTACAAACCTACTGTTATCTGCAGTTCTCTACAAGCAGACTGTCATCTCTACAATCTAAATCTTCAACAGACATCAGTCTGTCTTCATTTTCTGTTTTACAAGTAAAAAAACTAAACGAACACTAAATGAGATCAAACATTGTTTTTTTTTCTCTTTCTTTCTTTTTAGATAATTTTGACATTTAACATTGGATAAATTCCAATGATATATTTTGGTGTTTTTTCTTTTTTAACACCCATTCACACAAACTTCATTTAAGTTTTGTCTTATATTTAGTGTTTGTTATGTGTGTGTGTACATTTATATGAACGCACATACACATACTCACAGGCACAGGCACATACACTTACATGTATATGTATGTGTGTTTATATACTGAGATATATAATAGAATCTGGTATTACATCACATCAATACAGCCAATGAAAGCTACAAACAGCAAACAATGAAGTCTTCCATTTTGACACTTTTACAAAAAACATCTCACTCATCACGACATTGTTATTGATGCTTGGTGTGGCTGAAAATAAACAAACAAAATATTTATTATATCACTTGAATTACCAACAGGTTAATGAATGAAAGAAGGAAGTAAAGAATAAATGAAGGAAGTCATATAAAAGAGAAAATTTAAAACTGCTGATTCACAACATTTACCAGCTTAGAAAGAAAGCTAAGTTTTTTAATCTTTTGTACAGAATAATGTAACTTTATCACTTTTAATAATATATAAAATATATTCAGACCATTTGGATGGCCAAATATGGATTTAACAAACAAACAAAACACTCATATGGAATTATACTTGAAAATTGTTATCACAGACACACTAACAAATAACACTTTGACACATGATCAAGAACATCAAATAAATAAAAAGTAACTTATATTTACAAAATGTATTTAAGCCTTTTGTTGACACTACAGGTAAATTGTCACAAAAAATAATTATATGGCAATACATTTTTTTTTAAAACAATAGAACTATATCTGACCATCTTCCCAAATAATGAAGTATTTAGTATTTATTTCTGTTTTTATAATTAAACTTTATAAGCTGTATCTGACCAATTATTCCAAATAATAAAGTATTTAGTATTTATTTCAATTTTGATAATTAAACTTTATAAGATGCTTATAAATATACAAGATGTGTATAAATTTACTGTTCTGTGATGGCAGTAATTTTAATGTTATTGAGTTTTGAGTTGGTTACTCTAATTAAGTTACTCACAGACTGTAGCTGCAGTTTGTCGTACAACTCAACAAGCTCATCCATTGTGTACTGCTGCAGGACAATGATGCCGTCAAGGTTGGGGCTAATCTTTAATGCACAGTCTTGACAATGTACAATAAACTTCTTATCTTGTTCTGTCACAAACAAAATGTTGAACACCTCCACCTACAAACACAAATAAACACTTAAAATAAAAAGATAGAAAGAAAGAAAGGAAAAGGAGAAAAAAAAAGACAAAGAAAAGATAAATAATCATCAAAATAAGAGGAAATTTTAATTATTCATTTTGCAAATCTTATTTTGCAATATAATACTACTACTATAACTACTACTAATAATAATACTAATATATCAGTACACTCACACATACTCTTAGACCATTAAAAACAGTAAAAAGTAAAAAATATTAGCATAAATAATTTTACTGAAATCTATTTGTTAAAGATGTTGTTTATTGCATTTTCATTGTTGTAGCCTTTTTTTTTTTTGGACTCCAGTTTTATTATTGTATAAATGTATAAAGATTTTATTTATTTAAAACTTCGTACTTCACAATCATCACAGTAATGTGAAGGTTCATCTCTGCCTCGTCCATGCCACTTTATTTCAATGTTCAGTTCATCCAGGAAATCCAGAGTCATTTGAATATTGTGAATACATCGCATTAAGAAAAACCTGAAAATAATTTTTTATTATTACATGATCGGATATTTGTGAAATATGACCAAAAAAATAATATTTTAATGAGTTAAAATTAAGATATGAAAACAAACACAAACAAAATTTTAAAAATTGAAACTGATAAATGTATCATCTGTTATGAATTACTAGGGAGGGAAAAAATTGAGCACACTGTTTCTACATTTTGTGCCATCCTCTGCCAGTTCCTTTCTCCTCAAACAGAAACAATTTTAAAACAGACATATCACAACAAATAATCTTTGTGACATATAAACTTTAACATATTAGCAACAAAGTATCTTTTATATCAAGAGACAAGAGAAAGCACATAGAAAAAAACCTGGATAATCATCACTGTCTAGAATTGGAAATACTTACTTGAGAGCTTCGAACAGTTTAGGATCTGGGATGGTGAGATTTCGAGCGAGGTTCCAGGACAGATGTTTGAGTGGTACAATAGACTTGTAGCTCTGCAGCTTATTCCACTCATATCTGTCTGAAGCCAGCTGGAACTGTTTGTACGTCATAGGACCAACGTTCCACGCTATATTGTTACACCAACCCTGAAAAACAAAACATGTTTAACCTTTTTTCTTCACATACTGAACTAAATACATTTTAATTAATTATTTAATTTAAAAAAAAAAAAATAAAAAAAAAAAATTGGTTGTGTTTGTACCAATTTTCCACACTGTGTTGTTAGACCAACCCTGGGAAAAAATATTTTTAAAATTTTTATTTCTTCTAACACTGAACTAAATATTTCTGAATTTTACAAAATACACATTTAAACTAATCAAATTTATTTTCTTATCAAGTAATAAATTTAATTATTTATTCTTAGCTAGGACATGGGAAGATGTGAGAGATAAATTCAAGACTTGTATAAAGTGAGAACACTATAAGACTACTAACGATGGCCTGGACCCAGTGAACGCAGCCAATCCCAATCCAAACAACATCTCCAGGTTTCTGAATAAATCTGTAAACTGGGACATCTTCTTCATACAAGTCTTCCAGAACAGGCCACCATGAACCTCTCAAGTAATTTACACTGTTTCTGAAAATTTATAAATATAAATTTTTTAGAAGAAGAAGAAAAAGAAAAAGAATCATGTGTTTTTTAATTCTTCATGTAATTATGATAAATACTTTCTTATACATCTTGTGTTAAATCAAATACTTTTTCTTTTACTGGTTATCACAGATGTTAGTTTCTGTATTTAGTATGTAAAATTTAACATATAATGTATAATTTGTTACATAATACAGGATTAATGACTCTCCATTCTTGACCTTACCAGGAGACAGCAATACAAAAATAAAAAAAAAAAAATAGTAATAACAATAATATGAAGAGGAAATTTAATTAATTTTGAAAATACTGATTGTTATTTAAAAATGAAAAAAACAACACTATATTACTAGTCTTGGCTACTCACTTTTCACACAAGTTATGTATGACTCCCCAGTACTGGTCTGGAACAGCAAACCACTCACAGTCACCTGGACCAATGTTGATGTTGACTGAGCAGTAGTTGTTGTTCTCCTGATGTCCTGAAATCATCCAATTATATTTCTTTAATATAACTATTATTACTTTTATTATTGTTGTTGGTATTACTTTTATCATCATTGTCATCATAATCATTATTACTATT
The DNA here is from genome assembly GCA_012295275.1 of Chrysomallon squamiferum. Classification (NCBI taxonomy): domain Eukaryota; kingdom Metazoa; phylum Mollusca; class Gastropoda; order Neomphalida; family Peltospiridae; genus Chrysomallon; species Chrysomallon squamiferum. The sequence goes on from CM022666.1 coordinate 9,021,090, forward strand.
TCTACTACTACTACTGCTGCTTCTGCTGTTCCTTTTATTATTACTACTGTACTTTTTATGTGATTCTTTTTCAACTATAATATTTAATTTTCTATTTATATAATTTTATTTCAGAAGAAGTTATTAATATTATTTATTAAATAGTTTTTTTGCTGGTTTTTTAAAATTATTTTATTTATTTATGTTTTCATTTTTGTATTTTATTGTGTTGTTTATTATTTCAGTTTATTTGAATTTTATTACTTTCATTTCAAACACTGTTTTTCATATGCATTAAAGAATTTTTTTAAAAGAAGAAGAAAAATAATCATCATTAAAAGGTTCAAACCTGGAGTTCTTGAACCAGGAACCTTCATGTAGAGCTGTACAGTGTTCATGCCGAGGATGGTGTGTCCGACGTGACTGAGCATGTTGCAGGCAGACACAAGACGTAAAAACGCTGGCAGCTTCGTTAGTTCCTCCAGCTGCGGTTTCCATCGGCGTTCGTCAGACAAATCCAAATTTGTACCAAATTTTATTGTTTTGTGTTTCTTCCTGTTTCAAAAATTAACAACAGTAATAAACAAAAATTAAATTTAAAATAATGATAATAATAATAATAATAGTAATCATAATAATGAATAAAAAATTGTAAAAATAAACACAGGATATTAAATTAATAATCAAGTGAGTTCAAATTTAACTTTCTGGACACAAAACATTTTAAAATTAACACACCAGGAGATAAGAGACACAGAACACTTTGTACAGTGGCTTGTACTTGTTGTTGAACCTTCCAATAGGCTTTTCTCCTAATTATGGCAATCTTTAAAACTGCTATGGGAAACACTAGAAGGGTTTAAAATAGGTACAAAGATTCCAAAGGCAAAATACATCAAAAACAAAGATTTCTGTAAACAAAATTAATGAGAACAGGAAGCGGGGATGTTGGTTTTATAGAAAAAAGAAAACAACTCTCACCCTCTAGATGACAGTGAGGAGTTCGAGTCACTGTCTGAGTCTTTGGGATGATGGTGACCTTTGGCTTTTTCATGTTCCTCCTGTAACACAAAAAAATATATATCTTTAACAAAAATAATGAATTAAATGTGTAACCTTTGGTTGTTTTTGTTGTGGTTTTTATTAATGAACATAAAGATTATAATTATGATAACAAGATTATCTTGGAACATTCAAGAATGACATGGCTAATGAAAATTAAGATGGTGGTTTGTAATAACAAATATAAAAAAAAAATTATTTTAGATTATTTTCAATTAGAATTCAATTTAAATTTGAGGATTTGATAAAAAAATAAATCAAAAATTGACTTTTTTTTGGTAAGATTTAGGTTTCTTTAATTTAGTTTTTTTTTAAATCTGAATCTATTTTTTAACAAAATATAAATTAACATTTTTTAATGACACCAAGTAACTGAAAATATATTTAACAAAAAAATAAATAAATAAAAAAATAAATAAATAAATAAATAAATAAATAAATAAATAAATAAAATAATAAAATAATAATAATAATAATAATAATAAACACATCTTCAATTTAGTGCAAAATGAATTCACTAAGATAGGGATGAAGAATATTTCTAATCATATCGCTATGGTAACTAACCCGTAATGACTCCTGGAAGGATGCTGCCTGATACTGAGCGTACTTGGCAACGCTGGTGTGACTACGACTACTGTCACAGTGCCAAACTTTATTTCCCCACGCATCAACATTCTCATCAGGAGCCTGTTGTTTCTGAAAAATAAAACAAATATCTTATTTATTACTTAATTTCCTTTTTTTTATGTCTTTATATTTTCCACTTTTTCCATGTTTTTCTTTTTTTTCTTTTATTATATACTAAAAAAAAAAATTAAAAAATTAAAAATTAATTACAATAAAATAAAAAAATAAAATAAAATAAAAATAAAACAGTCAGTTAAAAAAGATACATAACTTAGGATAAACATTTTTTTATTCATATTTTTTTTGTATTATATTTGTGCTAAAAATCAATATAAAAAATATCCTCAGAAACAACTGAAAAATAATTACAGTTGTTAAAAATTATGGTTATTATTATTTTTAAAATAATGATAATGATAATGATAACAATAAATAAATAAACAAATAATAGTATGTTGGTTTTCTTAGGTTTTATTTTTTTTACCTGAGTCCTAACTTCTACTGGATGATCTGGATTTGCTTCAACTAAAGTTTTTGTTGAAAACAGTCCAAGATCTAGAGGAAGAAAAAAAAAAGTTATTAAATAATTATAAATTAATAAAACCTGATATTGCAGAACAGCAAAATTAATCATCCACAGTTATAAAAAATATATATATACTACGATATACACTTTCGTAGCATCATCATAAATGTATAATAATATATCAATGTTATCCATGTTTTCAAAAACCTAATTCAGTTAACACAATTACCACATGGTGCAAAATAAAGACTTTAATTAACAAACATTGCCAAGTATTTTTTTATTGTATTTTATTTAAACATTCTGTGTAAGAAAAATTATCTTAATACAAAAGTAAAAATAACTGGAAATTTTTTTTTTTAAATATGGAAACAACCACCAAAACAAACAAATACATGAGTAAGTTTTAAAACAAAAGCAGGGCATTACATACCTAACTTGAGTGCTCCTGCTAAACCTCTGATGACTACGACAGGTTGAGAATGACAGTACTGCATCAGTTCAGGTGAAAATGCATCTCTCTTGCTTTCCAGCTGTTTAAATAAAATATGAAATATTTCTACACACACACACACACATGGAGGGAGAGAGAGACATGCACATACATATTCAGATTATTTCCACAAGAAGACATGTAAAATGTTTTCTTTGCTACCCATAGATTTCAAAATATTAAAAATATTATAACAATAAAACCTTCATTATGATTCAGAAGGAAGTACTTCTTATTAAAACAGGCAGGTAGCTGTGGATTTGTAACCATTATTAGACAGTGCAGTTCTTTCAATACATTCTGTGTGCCTAAGCATAAAGTTATAATGAACATTCTGTCCTGTGTTGCTTTTGGAATAACAGCTGTACAAGTTTCAGAGAAAATTACTCAATTCTAAAATTTTATTATTATTCACATTTTTGACAATTAAATTTTAGTGACTATTAACAAGTTAGCAAGTTTGTATTAGAATTTCATATTAATCTTTACAGATGAAAAGAAAATGAAAAATACATTTTAACACTTACCAGTCATTGTAAGTTTATATGCAAGTAGGTAGCTAATCAAAATACAGATGATATTTTATTCATTCTATTAAATGACACTGTCACACAGTATGACATTTATTTCATGTATTAAATAATATTATATTTATACTTACATATACACTAGGTGTTGGAGGATTCAGATTCTCTTTAGTAAGAGGGGGATATGGAGGTAGAGGAGGGCGAGGCACAGGCAGCAAATCATGGAAAACACCACTTCTTCCTGAAATGAGAAAATACATATATATTTGCAATGGAAACAATCCAAAATATAATATTCATAACTAATGATGATGATGATAATCAGAATCAAAAGTGAAAACATAATGAATGAACGTGTAAATTAAAAATATTTTGCTATCAAAGTTAAGATAGAGAATGAACATTTTTAAACAAAATTTGGCTGACTGACTCCAACACACAAACAAATTGATATCTCCATATTACAAAATAACAATAACAATAATAATAATAATAATAAAAGTAACAAAAATAATAATTTAAAAAAATGTCACCTCTTCCTTTACAAGCAGCAATGATTTCACTTCCTGACATGGAGACTGACAGCTGTGGTACATGTTTGACCTCCTGCTGCAGGACGGGCTCCGTTTTCTCCATCTTCAGGAGACAGACATACTCCTTATGTCCTTCATTCTCATTCTTCACTTTACTCACTTTCCCAGCAGCTGTAGCAGCAGCAGTGTCAGCACTACAACTACTACCATTTTCTGTTTTCAAACAGCCTGCCTGAGTGGCTGCTTGATCTGATCTGGAATGTACAGATAAAGCACTGTTGGCAGAAGACATTGTGTCACCAGCAGATGATGTAGTGTTAATGTTTGCACAAGACACGTTGCTAGGCAACGAGGTGGACAATTTGCCAGACACAGAGGTAGGTGTCTGCTGAACATTCTGACTAGATGATGATGGCATCGATGACGATGATGATGTTTTCTTGTCTGTAGGCTCATGACTGAACTGGGCCAGTAGGTCCTCCGCTATCGAGGTAGCGATGTCCTGATGAGAGAGGAATTCTGAGAGATCTGAGTCACTCACTGCACTTCCACTTAGAGCATGTAAATCTTTAGACAGATTGCTGTCTGAGATCAAGGGATTGAGACGAGATGCTGTTGTCTGCCCTTGCTGCCATGCTGCTGCACTGGACAGAGATGGATGTGATGGTGGAGGCAGCTGATGCCCCGCTGCACCAAAACCCTGAGATGCTTGAGAAGTGTTCATTGGAATGTTGGCATGCGGAGGTAGATTTCCTGACGGGACAGGCACTCCGCTGGGCAGGCCAAATCGCTGACCCATGCTTTTCAAGCTTTGACCTTGACTCATGCTTGGTAGCTGCCCTTGTAAGCCAGGCAATCCTGTGACATTAGTTCCACCTTTAAACAGCAACAAAATCAGATTTAACTGAGAGAAAAAAATTGTCCCAGAATAAAAGAATAAATGTGCTGTCATAGACCTTTCAATTTTTTTTACATAAATTCTGATTGTGTTATTAGTTTACTGAAAAAAATATGTCAACTTTCAAACATTATTATGATTTTATTTAAAATAAATTTAAGATAAAGGTGATGTTACAAAAAGATGCTCTTTTTGAGATCTTAAATCATAGGAGAATTGTAATACATATTCAGTTTCTGTTAGTTGTTGACCAATTAAGACTTGAAGAAATGTTTTCCAGATGCCGGGGCAAAATAATGCAAAATATAATTCTATCTTGTAACCTGGTATAGAGTTAGGTAATCATATGTAAAGTATAGAGTCTGGTTCTTTATGAAGAATAAATATGGAGTTAGGTTATCAAATATAAAGTATAATGATATATCACAGAGACTGATATCTGTGTCAGAACATCACAATCCATAATGATTGCCAACTAAGTATTTCTTACTGCTCAGTGGCAGATCAATGTCTGAACTCTGTAACTTGTACCTGAAGTTTCAAATGCTCAACAGGAAAAGATAACTTTAAAAAAGCATTAATTATCCAAAAAGTTACCTGGCACACCAGCTCCCCCTACTGGTGAGTGGAGTGGTGATGGTGACATGCCATGCTGTGGTCCAGTCACCTGACCAGGATGAGGCAATCCGATTGGAGGAACATGTGATCCCTAAAAATAAGTTTTCAATACACATTAAAACATTTATTTATTTGTTTCTTTCTTTCTTTGTCTGCATGTTAGCTTACACATTCAAGACATACAAATCAAAAGATCATACACATGTTAATACTCAAAAAAATAATAATAATAATAATTTCAACCTTCAGCCATGCTTACAATGTAACTTTTAATACCTGTTGTTGTTGCTGCTGCTGCATCTTGAGGTGTTGTTGTTGGAGGTAATACTGTTGTGAAAGCTGTTTGAATAACTGCTGCTGCTGGGGATTCAGATTAGCCTACAAATAAACAAACATGGATTAATGTAAATTAGGATTAACAGACATGGTGTTAAATAAATTAGGATTAACAGACACGGTGTCAAATAATTAGGATTAACAGACATCAAGTAAAATAAAATAGGATTAACAGACATGGATTATCATAAATCAGGATTAAATAACATGGATTAACATTTATAATATTTACAGACTGACAGACATTCACAGACTTACCTGATTCTGTCTAAGAAGCTGAAATAACATCAACTGCTCATGAGTTAGAAACTGAGGAGCCTGGGGCATGGGGGGTGGGGTAAGTACATCAGGTACTTCTGATGAAGCCTGAGGAATGAAACAAATTGTTCATTTTCAACCATCTTGTTATTTGTACATTAAATAATAAATATTAAATAACAATAACAAAAACAGTAACAATAAAAAAAATAAAAAAAATAATAAACAATTAAATTATAAAAAGTAATAGTATGAAACTCAGCAGCAAAAATATCTGTGGATTACTGGCATTTAGGTCACTTGTTGAATCAACTGTAAATACCTGAGTTGATAATTTAATTTTATATACTTTTTCAATGCAATGCATCACCAAAACTGATAAATGAAAAATGAACTACAATTATTTTTTTTTTTCAGTCCAAACTTTGTCATGTTATTTTTGCTCAAGAATTTAATTTTTTATTCTTCTAATTTTTAAAAAAAATAAATAAAAGATTTTAAGAAGAACAAGCATGCAATTTAGGTACTTAAGTAATAAATCAATGGAACAAATAAGCAATATTTCACATTTTGACAATGAATAAATGGTTGGGTTAATGACACCACTGTACAAAAAAAAAAACACAAAAAAACTATCAAATAAATTTTGAAAATCGGCTGTCGGATGCCATTCTATAGTGTTCATAAAAAAAATGATAGAATGCAGTAAAATAAATTGGTATAAAAATCTGATTTACAGTATGTTAAACTATATACATTATAATAAATATAAAATATTAAAACATTTATCACATACGTTTTTTAAAACATATAATAGAAAGCTGATTATGTTATAAAAAAATAAAACAAGCAATCTTACTCGTTTTCTTCCTTTCATCTTCTTCTTCTTCTCTTCATCCATATTGTCGACATCTGGTCCAAAACTTGACACTAGGCCTGTTTGTGACTGCTGACCACCAGATATGTCTCTAGGACTCAGGACATCCTTAACAGGCTGACCAACAGGTCCAATATGTGACTGACCACTACTTCCGATGTTTGATCTCTCCTGATGCTGAAACTGTTACAGGTTCTAATACATAACAATATTCTAGTTCTGGATTTTCTGTTAGTTTTTTGTACTACCTGGAACATCAGTATTCTCTTATTTTCTAGTTACTAACAATTTCAAAACTACCAACAGGTATATTCCGTATCTAACAAATAAAACAATACCACATGGCTGGTCAGTATTATTTCATTCTCGTAGTTATTTAGTAACTGAATTATACATTCATGTTTCAAAATTAATGAGTGCTCTCTCAAATTAGTAAGTATTAAAAACCTGCTGAAGACTAAAACACCTTATTTATTCTTGAATGTTTCTTATAGCAATATATTAACTGCTTGATTAAATTAAAACTAAAAATTTTAAAACAAAAAAGAAAAAACAAAATTACATTAACTTGTTACAAAAGTCCCATTTAAAAAAAGTTTTGAAGATCCTAACAAATTTGATTTTTCTTCTCTTTTGTGCCCAACTATAAATTTAAATCTGTCATATAATAATGTATGTTAATCCACAAATACACATAAACACTCTCCCTCATTGTTTCTGCCTCTTTTCCTTCCCTTTCTCACCCCTTTTCTCCTCATGCAACCTACCTGTGGTCCAATACCTGAATTCTGTCTAGATGTGAGTTCAGCTGGAATTGGTAGTCTCCAGGCTTCTTCTATACTGGGCAGTGTTCGCGGTCTGCACAAACAAACAAACAAAATTAAATTAATTTAGAAAGACCAACCGACTCTGATAACCTTTTAAACTAGACTAATGAACTCTAACAAACATCAAAATCATTAGTAAGTCAAACAGTGAACGTTCGATAACCTGCATTACAATACTCATAAAATGTAACAGAAATTTTTAATATAAAACCCCAACAGAAACAGCTGAAATTCTTTGACTGAACATTTGTTTGACATTTCAGTATATTAGAATTTTTAATATAAAACCAGAAAAATCCCAAAATTATCAGACTAAAATTTATTTGAAATTTCAATATATTAGAAAAATATTTTTAAAATTTCAGTGTATTAAAAAATATACCATAAATTTTCCCAATATAAAACATTAAAATTAAAATGTAATCAAAACTACCACAACAACAACAATTACTACTACTACTACAAGTATTACTTCTTTATGTTAAATGACAGTATTTGGAAATTTCTTGATCAGCTTTTAATAACAAAAATAACAAAATTAGTAATTGTGAAAAACATAACAAAATGAATTGACCTACTTGTTTTGAAAATGTTGCATGGGTATGTTGTTTAAATTCTGCTGCAAAAATTTTATCTTGGAAGCTAGATTTGTATTAATATGAGCTGAAACGAGAGAGAGAGAGAGAAAGAACAAATTATATATATAATGTGTGCCATACTGGGTTTTTTTTAAAAAGAAGGAATAAAAACAATAATAAAATTTAAAAAGTTTTAATACTGTAATTCATCTAACTAGTTACACTTTAAATTAAAAAAAAAAAATTATTTTCATTCATATTCTTGGTTTTCTTTTGCTTTATCTTTTTTTCTTTTTTTTAAAATCTTTTTTAAGGTAGAAAAAGGGGGAAAAGGTAATTTCTTTATTTTTCAGTTTAATTACTATTTTCTCAAATACTGTAGGAAAAAAGAAAAAGAATATAACTTGTGGTCTTTTCTGTGGGAAGGGATGGAGCTTAACAACTTTAGCATTTGTATTTCCTTGTATTTTTTATTTTATCTTATCAATATTTTAAAATTCAAAAGGTAGACAGAATAACCATCATAATTTGTGGTATATACAAGTGGCATTGAGGTATAGACCTTGGTCACGACTAATTATAATAATACCTTTATTTCTAACATCATCATCATCATCATCGTCATTCTCATTAATTGTAATGATACCTTTATTTCTAGTAGCATTAAGGTAACAGGTGAGGGCGTCTCCTGGTTGGTTACAGGTTTCGTAGAGGATGCCGAGGTCGGTCCAGGCTGCAGAGTGTGATTTGTCTAGTTGTACTGCACATATGTAGGCCTGCAGAGCATCCATCGGCTGCGACTGCTGCTGATAGAGCACTCTGAAATCACACATCAGTTATATTTACATCCCTCTGTCTCATTTTCTATTTCCATCCCAAGTCTTTCTTTTCCTTATTCTTTTTCTGTTTCTCTGTATTTCTCTGATTTTCTAAAACACTCCCAATTACACTCTGAATCTCAATGTAGGTTTGTATTTCTCTCTCTCTACTTTCTTTCTCTCTTTTACTCTCTCTCTCCACTTCTTTGTTATTTTATCCCCCTCATCTTTCTTTCTCATTTTCTCACAAATAAAGGAATTAAGCTGTACAAATTGCAGTTAATACCTAAGAACTGGTTTTAAATATTTCAGATATAATACCTACTTATATACATCATAGTTGTGTTAGTAGAGACAGGGGGAACATTAATATCAAAAGAAAACTTTTTTGTCTTCTTTTTAACTCATTACAAAAATAATTATAATAATAAAATTATTGTAACACATTTGCCTACATCAATCTTATTAAAATATTCAAAAATGTATTTAAATCTTTTTTATTTTTTTATTTTAAATAAATTATTTAACTAAGTATTTTATATAACAGTGCTATTAATCGGAGGCCACATTCTTAAAAAAAAACTCAGTATGTAACAAAATCATACATTTGAAACTTCTTTTAAATTTTTTTTATTCATATTTCATGACTTTATTTAACAACCACATAAAAATCAAGCAATGTATTTTAAAATTAACATTCCATACAAAATTAATCATGACGATGATGATGATTATTATTATTATTATTACTGCTGCTGCTGCTGTTGTTGTTGTTAGTATTGTTTTATTATTCTTGTTTTGTTGTTGTTATTATTGTCGTTATTATCATAATCATCATCATCATCATCATCATCATTATTATATAATTAATATTAATCTTATTGTGAAACATTAAAAAAAAGCTTGTTAATAATAAACATTTATTAAAAATTTTTAAAATATTTTCTTTATTATTATATTTCATTTTTCACAGCCTTTTTAGAATGATAAATTCTAAAGATTTTTTTTTTTTTTTTTTTTTTTTTTAATAAAAAGTCAAATACATTCATCATTTTTTAAACAAAAATATCTTATAAGAATAAAATTAAGACGGCACACAAATGTATTTTATATTTCCATTTTACTTCCTTGTATTTTCTATCTTGGTTACATTTGATACTAGTAACACTACACATTTTAATCAACACAATTCTTTCACAAGACAGAAAGAATTAGTTTAATAACTATACTATTTCCGTCACTGAAAAACTGACTGGGTTTAAGAATATTTTCAGCCATAATGTAAACTAATAATACTATTTTCATTTCTTTTAGATTTAAAATATCTCCCAGTTTAATTTATTTTTAAATTAACTGTTTGGAATTTATGAAAGTACATATCAATATATTTCTTCGCACACTAACAATTATGCTCAACATATTTTAAAACTGATTTTTTCATATTATTTTTTTAAAATATTTTATTTCTTTCTCTCTCTTTCTTTATAAATATATGGGTTGTTTTTTTTATTACATTTTTATTATTCATTTATTATAATTATTATAATTTTTATTTTTTTATTATATTTTGACAACAGTAATACAAAAGACAAATATGCTTTTACATAATTTGTTTACTTGTTTAGTTGAAAACTATATACATTCCTTCTGTATATTAGAACAGACAGATATGCATAAACACATGCCCACACAAGCACGCAGGCACGCACGCATGCACCCACACACACGCAAGTATATATACACACATACATTCACGTGTGTGGGATATATTATATGCAATGATGACAGAAGAGAAAGCAATGAAGTGCCTACCCTATCGAGCACCACGTATCAGCATTAGCCTCAGATTTGTCAATTGACTGCCGATAGGACAGGAATGCATCGTGAACCTTGCCTAAACTTGAATAACACCTGAAAGTATATTAATGAATAACAAGTTAATGAATAATCAAGGAATATTTTATGAATAATCAGTGATCAAAGAAAACTTAATGAATAATCAGTGAATACTTATAATAATTATGAATAGTAATGAATAATGACTATGATAAGAATATTAATTAATAAATTAGTAGGTAACTAATGAAAAAAGAGCAAGGTAATAAAGTAAGTAAATTATGAATAAATCTGTGAATAACTAATGAATGATTGTGGTAACAATAAAATTAATAAATTATAAATAATAAATGAGAATAACAAGTGAGATGCAAGTGAATAAAATATGATATATGAACAAATGAATAAAAAACAAAAAACTTTGTAAATCTTTCATGTCTCTGGGAAAACACTTTTTTAAAATAAAAATTACCAAATATACATTTAATTTTTTTTCAATTTTTTTTTTAAAATTACTGTAAACACAATCTACTTTTAAAAAGGAATGAAAATTGAAAGAAATATCTAATATTTTCTTTAATCAGCAGGTAATTTGTTTTAACAAACGACACCTGCATAACAGGTTTTACATCTGACTTAATGAGATGAAGATAACCCAGTCTAAAGTTACTGTTTCTTTCTGATATTGAAATCACAACCCCTTCTTTTAATGATGACACCTGCATAACACCTGTTTTACACCTGTTTACACCTATCATACCTGCCAAGAAGGTACCAAGTCTGACCATTACTGGCGTCAAGCTCCAACGATTTCTGTAAATACTGAACTGCCTTTGCTTCACGGATCTGTTTCTCTCCTAACTGAGTGGTCGTGTGATAAAGCCAACCTAATAAACATGAAAAAAAATAAAATACTAATAATAATAAAACAAAGTAAAATAATTATAATTATAATGTAATAAATATTTAAAAGAAAAAAGAAAAAGATCATAAAAATAAAATACAAAATAAAATTAAACGAAAAAACAAATAAGATAAATTTAAAAATATACATTTTTGTTTATATAGCTATAATATTAAATTAAACATATTGTAAGTAAGGTAAAATATATTTTTAAAATTAAAAAATAAAAATTTGTGTGTCTGTGTGAATGTGTGTGACAGAAAGAGACAGAAATACAATTTAGTGTTTGTTTTACTAACAATTTCTTTATATTTCAAAAATCAAATTAATGATGTGACACTAAACAAAAAATGTTAACATTTAATGATCTGATACAGTACAAGATGCAGTTTGATATATAACATAATTACAACTTAAACTACTTATTCAGAAACTGTAAACTAAACTAAATACTTCCTTGTTTCTAGTTGTAAGAATGGAAAAACAAAATTATAATAATTATTATTTAATTATAAACAAACCTGAATGGGTTGGTATAAAATAAGATACCGGTACTCTTTAGTGAAGTGTATAAATTACACCCAGTCAATTGTTATATCATTATAATAATAATTAATAATTTTGAAAAATCAGAAAGTGTAATATTAACAGTACGTGATACACAAGCAGTAGCTACATACGTGATATGAAACCAACAGCCCAACACTATCACAGCTACATGCTTTGTAGTATTATGTAGGTCAACCAATATTGATCGATAAATCGGAAGAAAAATAAACTGGGGCTGTCTGGCCTAATTTAGCAACTGCAGTAGCAACCTGGCCGTATGCCAGCCTCTTTTTGACTTGAACAGATGTAAGAGAAATTGCTCAGTTCTAGGTGTTTGTATGTATACCTGGCTTTGTTCAGATCAGGACATGTAACAGACTCAGACACAGATATTATATTGATTATGCTAATTCTGGATTTACATATTTACATTATGTAAGTCTAGACAGTTTATCTATTAAGTAAAGACTGCAAAGAGATTTTTAAAAAATAGCTGTCTGACTGTCTGACTGGCTGCCCATCTGGCTGTTTGTCTGTCTTGTAATGTGTATTCTTAACAAATAAGAAACTTGTTCAGGAAATAATAAATTAATTTATAAATACTATTTTAGAAGGAGCTATATATCTAGGAATGTGTGAACAACTGTATAATTTAAATTTATAAAAAAAAAAAAAAACTGACATTATTTTACATAATTTTCATTATATTGTTAGTTTATCAATTCATACATGCCAGGTTCCAAACTCAAAAGAATAAATATTAAAATCAATCAGACTAAAAGAAAATTCCAAAAAAGTGAATTACAAGTACCTGGAAATTCAGCAATCAAAGAATGAAGGTTTTTCAGTTCAAATCATGAAAATAGCAAACATTTTCTTTATTTAAATAAAATCAACTTTCACATTCTGATGCACAATTTCATCTGACTTTGCTATTCTAATACAAAATCATAAATCCACTCCCTTTTCACTCAACCTGCATATTAATTACTAATGACAAACAGTACGTAAATATGTTGTCTTACACACACTTGTTTATCGTGAAGAAAACAGATATGACATAAATCAGAAATGCAGAAACCATGGTGATTCTGAAGATTCTGGCAAATGTTATGTTTTAATTTACATATTCTCCATTTCATGACGTTAATCTAACATAACGATTACCATTTCAAACTTAAATCTTAAAAAATGGTTTCTGTTCCAAGGAAAATTACAAAATCACTGTTCCAAATCTGAAATCATTCTGATCGGTATTCTTAACTGAAATCTTACTGATCACTGTTCCAAACTGAAATGTTAGTTATTACTGTTCCAAATAGCTGTTAAAATCCTAGACTCAACACTGTAGGATTTGAAAATAGAAAACTTCAGGGTCACTAAATATAACACTGAAATCTTAATGTCACTATATATCATACTGAAGTTTTAGTATCACCACTGTATTGTACTGAAATCACTGAGGGGGGGGACCCTTAACCAAACTGAAATCGTACAGTGACCTCCGAATTAGACTCAAATTTTATAGTGATCTCTGAATTAAACTGAAACCTAATAATCAAAATGAAACTGAAATCTTAGTTGACTTCTGTATCAAACTGAAACCCTAGTAAATTTCATCTTCAGCAAACTGAAATCTGACATGACTTTGGCAAAACTGAAATGTTAATGTGACTAAAATTCTTCCCAGTCGCTGCTGCAGCAACATGAAAACCTACGGCATGACTTACCAAGCTGTCTAAAGGCTGTTGCCTTCACTGTGGTCTCAGACTCCTCGACTTCAGCAAACTGCTCATATGCCTCTCTCGCCTGTTTGTATTTTCCCTGAACTTCCAGCAGATGGGCAATGTGTAGTCTGACTGTAATGTTCAGTAATAAAATTAACTAAGTAACGTTGGTTCAAAAACTTTACAACAGCAAGTAACAACAACAATAATACATAACAATAATAAATAACAACAACAAATAAACACAATAATAAATAATAATCATAACAATAACAAACATTTAATGTCAATAATGACACTAATGACAGCAGCAGCAACATTATGATTGTGATTATGATGGTGGCAGTGATAATGATTATACTGATGATAATATAATAATAATAATAAAAATATACACCTTCAACACACAGAACATGATGGCTTTTCAAAAAAACCCAGAAATAATAAAATTAAACTTTTAGTTGTAACATAAAATAGCCTACACAAGTTATTTTTGTTTTGTAAATTGAAATAGCTTAGAATTATTTCAATAAATTAATGAAATATGTTTAAAGTGTTAGCATGTATATAAAATATATATATAAATATATATATATAAAATTTACAAGAAGAATAATTCTAATAAAGGATAAGAGTAATTCAATGTTATAATTTTTCTAGTTTAAATTAATAAATGAAATGTCTTTATATAGTATATGCCAAGATATAAAGTATAAAAAATTAACTGTCCATAATTTATATATTTTTTTAAATATAAAATTAACTTTTAGAAATATAAGATGCATATAAAATAATCAAATCATTGGTTTTCCATGTTCATGTATGTAGTTTAACTGACAAATGTACACTGACATACACATTTTTTCAAACCCACCAACATTTCACTATTCTATTTTAAAGAAACCATTGAAATACTCAGTTGTCTAACATTTTACAATTTATTGATTTTTTAGGAGCAAATGAAATTACTCGATAACAATAAAAAAAAAAAAATTAAAATAAAAAAATGTAATAATTATAAAAAATAAATTTAAGAAAAAAAAAATGTAAGACTCTCGAAGCTGATGTCAGCATTAAAGGAAAAAAAGTTTTCTTTATTAAATTTCTTTATTTGCTAAAATCCCCACTGTAAAGCCTGGCTTTGTTCTCTTAGTATGTCAAGATGAATTCACACTATCACTAACAGTGATTTTTTAATTATTTTTTAAAATAGTTTTGTTTAAGAACTCCAATTTGGATTTGGAAACAAATAAATGCATGTCTCGAGTCACTTTATAAACCACAAAATATTTCTTCAGTTTATGAACAAATATGTATTTATTTTTAAGGTTTTCACCTCCAATATATTCCCTTTTGATTCCCTTTATTCCCTAACCCCCTTAAGCTGACCTATTTATGCAGGCATAGAGAAAGATATTTTGTAACTTGATAAATTAATTGTATAACAGATGTCAGAAGTAATAATTTAAAAAAAAAAAAAAACCACAACATTTAACATCTTTAAGCTAATAGAAAGTTATGTTATCTCCCTTACTCTATTACAATAAATAAAATATTAAAACTATCAAACAGTAAGAAATAATAATAATAATAATATTAATAAAAATAATAATAATAATAATAAATATCAAAAATTTAAAAATTTAAAAAAATTAAAATAAAAAAAAATTAAAAATACGAATCTGTATTCAAATAAAAGAAATTGAACCAAAAATCTGAAATAAAGTAATTTCACAAAATAAAATAATAAAAATTAATAAAATGTACCAAAATAAAATAATAAAATATATTAAATTAAAATAATATTCTGTTACAATAAACAAAGATTAGAGTATGCAATTAACAAAATTAATCTGTAACATCATATACCAAATATTTACTCACTTTCAGCTTTTGTTTGAGAGCACTTATTTGAATCTGATTGGGCCAACTGGAAATGCTAAAAAACAAAACAAAAACACACATAATATTTACATATTGAATATATCAACTATTTCAATGGGATGTTGTCTGTCTGTCTGCCTAATGTATATCCTGATAGAACAAAACAAAGTAAAGATATTTGTTACTGCATAACACAAGACATTTTGAATTACTCTCTGTAATAATCAATGAAATAATCACCTCAAATATTCTTTCTTTATTTTTTATTATTTATTGTTACTGAATAACAGTGATTTGTTTCTGTTTAAAAATATCACGAGTAATAAATCAGTGTGTCTTATTATTTGATGTTTTTGTACCAAAAATTTTAAATGAACAATGAAAGAATTAAAAAGGTAACACTGAATTAACAGCAACTATTTAATTTTCATCTGAATGCCTTTTTGGGGGTTGAATATGAATAGCAGAATGAGAATGAATAAATTATCAATCAGTTTGATCAATCAATCAATCATTTAGCAATATCTCAAAGACTAGCAAACTAGGATATCAGAAGAGATCAGAACTCTAAGCACTGGTATTTTCAATCTGCTCAGATCAACACAACACTGATACTTGGAGTGATTTCCTATTCCAACCTGTGTATTATAACCAGTTAATCATATGAAAGGTGCATGTAAAGGTTTCTTTGCTATAGAAACAAAAAAAGAAGAAGACTTACATTCATATACACATGCACTCACGAATGCATACACACACTAAACAAACATAAATTTCATTACCTGAAACTATTAATAGCAAAATGTACCAAGATACTGACAAACCTAAATATATGTTATATACAAATCCATTTTGTTGTTACTTTGTATTTTTCCTGTTTCAAAACATTCAAGCTTGTCTGTTAATTATCTTGAAGAATTTTTATATGCGACTCATTTATTTTCACCACTATTTTATCATGTTCACCATTATATTTACATTTATTTTAATATATTTATGCACATGTCTTTTTATACTTTGTTTAACAGTTTAGACTGTAAAGTACCCTTGGACTTACTTAGTATAGAAAAGATGCTATATAAATATGGAATAATAATAATAATAATAATAATAATAATAATATAAAACAAATTTGATAACTGATAAAGAATCATTCTATTTGATGTAAATTTATAAATTATAAAAATACCAGTGTCTAGTACAAAAGTCAACAACTTTGACCAGCTGGGATATTTCAAAACTTCCTGGTTTTATCTGACTAACAAACATTCCACTACCTGCTTCCCTCTATCTGTGTCCACACAAAACTTCCTACAAACAAACCCCTGCTTGTAAAACCTGCCACTGCTTAATTATGTAACAACATAACAACACCTCAACCTGCCCCACCCTTGTATCATACAATGAACTTCCCCATCAGAGAAAGTATACTGATTCTTTTAAACAAACTGAAATTAAAGTATCTTTACAGCAAAATGTGATTTTTACTGAATGTTTCTATACAACTGACTTGAGCAAGTCTATCCTGCAAATTATGTAACTGGATTGTCAGAATGATGCAACAATCCAAGTTACAACATAATTGGCTGGACCCATAATACAACCTACCATCCCTTTGTTTCCATCATAAAACAGTCCAGTCAGTTGATGTGGATGATCACATCACTATGATTAGGGAAGTATGTAGTGGCCACCAGGTGACTGACCATGCTAAATGATTACATACAATGGTGCAGAGAGGTAATAAAGATTTAGAAAGAGGGTGTTTTGTGGTCACAGGTTGTTAATTCTTTAATGGTTTGATTCAGTGACTACTGTTTCTATGCTCAGTTTGATTTTGCTAAAATCCAGGAACAATAAGTAGTGTAAAAATATCGAACTTTTGGTTAAAACAGCTATTTAACTTTTATAAATCTGAAATCTGAAATAATATATAACCACTGTTCTTTAAAGATAAAATTTCTTTGCCAAACTGGTTAGTATTAAAATTGCCAACATGGTCCATAAATGACTTATTTAGAAGATTAAGTTGATTAATTAATTTGAATATATACAATACTTGAATAATGAATAATAATTTAATGACATTGTTGTAATGTTATTAACTCTTTATATACAATTCTTGAACAATTATTAAATGTCATTGTTAATTACTAAATTTTGACATACAAACATGAAATATGTTAATGGTTTTTGTTAAGAATTATTTCTGAACTTATCCATACATAAATAAATAGTTTTTAATAGAAAAAAAGTGTCAAGTTCAATTCTATACATAATATAAACATTAAAGGTGTTGTATGATTATTAAAAACATTAACAAATTAAAATGAAGATTACTTTTTATTTTTTATTTTATGATGATGAATGATATTATAATAATGAGTTATCTTCAGAAGAATGATTCTGAATTACCAAACTAAATATTTCTGAACATATTCTCTAGATTATTTCCTGTTCCAGTAACTTGCCTGTAACTGATTTATCAAAGACTGTGGTAGGTACTGTTCTTATTATAAGTTATAGCAGTTTATGAAAAATCGTTTCTTATCAATTAATGATATGAAACCCAAACTGCTTGGTACCTAAAAACTATTAATATTAAAATATGTATCCATTAAAATTAAACATTTATTAAAAATAAATAAAGTAATAAATAACTGAATAAATAAATAAATAAAAAAATAATAATTATTATTATTATTTTTATTATCATTATTGTTTTTATTATTATCATCATTATTGTTTATTATTATTATTATTATTCATTTTGTAACAGCTTACAACTAAAAGAAAATAAACAGTTACAAGCATCAGTTCATCTGTGTGCACACAGGTATTAAAAACAAAACATGATAATATCCATGTTGTTTTACAGCAATCTGAATAACTGCTAATTTGTTGTTAACTGACCCTCAAAAACAAAAACAAATTAGGTCCACAACTAAATAAAAAATGAACTTAACCTACAAGTTATTCAATAAATATTTAAATTAGTTTGAGGCTGTGGAAAGTGTGTGTGCTAATAGAAAATTATAAATATAATAATTTAACATGTCTGTGGTCGTATCTATCAACACAGCATTTTCCTGCAACCCTTTTATTTGTGTCAGGTGTCACCTGAGAACTGAACACTGGCACTGCTCCAAACCAGTCTAAAGAAACAGACTTAGACACAACTCAGAGCAGAACACAGTCACAAAAAGCTTTTGTCTGACTTCCACAACCATAGATCTTTTAACTGCATTACAAGAGACCAATGTTATCTGTACTGACCTTTATGTATTATAAATAATATGTAAGTAATATGTAATATGTAAGTGTAGTCAAGTGTAGCCAAGGTTTCTGTAAGTTAGATGAATTTTATTTGTAACTGAGTCAAAGGTCTGAAGCTTTTGTCATTAAAAAAATATTAAATAATAATAATAATAATATGAATAATAATAATACAGTAAAAGTAATAATAACAATAACAATACCAATAATAGTATTAATAACAGTAGTAATAATTATTATTTCTTCTTCAATAATGTAAGTTATTCTTTGTCGTTATGTTACAGAAAGCTGAATTTCTTTGTCAATAACACATAAGTTATTCCCTGTTTTTATCCTGCAATAAGTTATTATTTTAATTTATATACAGAGGTCATGCAGTAAAGTCTTTAGTCAATTCTCTTTCAAATGAATAACACACAAGTTATTCTTTTCACAACACAACTGGCTGCTATCACTTAAAGATTATACTGACCTTCAAACTTGCATCATAATTCTTTATGACCTTGAACATCAATCCCAGCCTGATGTGGACTTCATTGGAACGTTTGAATCCAGGGTCAATATACAGAACCTGCTGAAAAGCCTTCACTGCCCTGTAATTATAATAATATTATAATATAGTCTTAATAATCAAAGAAAACTTTTACCTGTTAAGCCTTAGTATTGTAAGAAATGAAGCTGAATTTGTAATTCATAACAAAGAAAATGATGTACATACCAAGATAGACATAGAAATATTAGGAGTGATGCTGACCAGAAAGACAGACAATGGCACCAAGATAAAGATAAATACTTGAGAGAGACAGATGGACATACACAAACACAAACACACACAAATACACACACACACACACAAACACACAAACACACAGTCAGAGAATCTATGTCAATCTACTTAACTATTAATTAAAATAATATAGATGCAGTATAATAATTGTTTAACTTCTGAATAGACTAAAATTAAATTCTGTTTTTAAATGTCATATTACAATGAGATACGTACTGAAAATCAGTGAACTGATGAACACAGACAGACAGACAGAAGTAACTGGTTGACATTAATACAACAGTTCCAAAGCCTGTATACCAATATGTGTATGTATGTGTGTTCAAATATGTGAATTTGTTTATGTATTTGTCTGTTGTTGGGTTTTTGTGTGTATGTATGTGTGTTTATGTGTGTGTGTGTGTGTGTGTGTGTGTGTGTGTGTGTGTGTGTGTGTGTGTGTGTGTGTGTGTGTGTGTGCATGTTTGTCTGTGTGGGTATGCGTGGCTCTGTCTATGTCTGTTTTTCCACAAAATATTTTTCTACTTAAACAAAAAGTTTTTGACATATCTGAAAATGAGGTTTTTAAGATGGGCTAAAGCTAAATGTACCTTAAAGTGGAAGAAAATAAGCTTAAATCTGTTTATTTTTAAATTAAAAAAAAAGAAAAGGAAAAAAGAAACATTTTAATAATTCACCAACATTTTTCACATTTAAATTCTTTAGAAAACTTTTCTAGACTCATCATCTTTATTATTATTATTTTTTTTAATATGGAGTGTCCTGAGGGGTTTCACAACAAAATGGAAGTCCGTCACAATCACCTTTAACTCAACAGGTAGTGAAGCTTGTCTGTACAAAAAACACTCAACAGGTGTACTGTGTTCACCTGTAGAAGAACAGTTAACATTACATTTCACACCACAACATCAAAGTAAAAACACTGATGGATTTTGTCACTCCACTGTCATACCTCAATGGTTTTTTAATATATTTTATTTTCAAAGAAGCAGCATGATACTAAGACTGTCCAGAAGGTGAGAAGAAAGATGTATTCAGCTAAATACTGCCCTGAGCAGACAAGCACACACATAACACGCCCTCCCCTGGGCTCTCAGAATGTTTATCTAGGATACATTGTCACATGTCAGAAGCTGACAGGAAAACAAAATCTTACAAAATGAAGAGGTTTGTTTACTGTAACAGTTATATACACGTTTTTCTTATCGTTATTTATATTTAAAATATTGCTAATGTTTTTAAAAATTCACCATACATGATTATGTTATTTTGTATATTAATAACATAATCAAAACTAATTATAGTGTGTGTATGTTTATATACATTCACACACACAAACATACACAGTGCACATTTACCTAAATATGGGTGACAATTATTATGTATAGTGAATATTCAGGGGTTAATGATTCAAGTATGTATTATCTAATGTAAACCGATATTCTCAATATTATTACAATCAAAATAGCTTCTTTAAATATCATCAGATATTGATGACATAAATATATACATATCCATACTAACATACACATACACCACATACATGCTCATATTCAAGCTCAGTTACACAAATATATTCTGACACATTCCTATACACTTAAATACAAATATTCCGTCAATACAAATTTATTCAACTTGTTACAGATCTGAAAATAAATATTTAAAACAAAAAAACAAAACATTATTTAAAATTCAGGGTGATAAATTAACAATTGTTTTCATCAGTTGTAAAAAAAAAAAAAAAAAAAAAACAAAGGTAATAATAAACATTTTTAAAACCATTTGAAAGAATAATAAATAAATAAATAATAAATAAATAAAATGTCTTTTTTCCCATACCAAATCTATTAAAAAAACAAACAAAACATCACAGTATGACAACAAAGAAATCTAGATCGAATTATAATTTTTACCTTTAATATTCAGCTTTCTCTTTCTGCCAAACACAAAGAAGCACTTTCCAAAATATGACATAATACAAGTGATACACTACACATGACCCACATCTTTTCTTTTTATACTAGCGCTCACTCCTACTAGAAAGCAAGCTTTTGTAGTAAATAGTATTAACCCACACCTACTGCTTGACATGTTAAAAAAACCAATGTGATTGGCCAATCTCACGATGCACTCATTGGTCTCTGTACACCGCCTACATGAATTTGTCTGTCTGGGCTTGAATGAAATATCAGAGTATCTGGCCAAGTGTCATGAAATATAACACAATACAATACAGGTGTAGGTATGTATGTGTGTATGTGTGATTGTATACGTATGCTGTGCTGAGCTGAAATGTTTTAAAATAATAGTGTTGTGATTTGGTTATATATAGAAGCAAGGATAGGTAAAAAAAATAAAAATAATCAATTGTTGTGGTAATGTCAGAATAGGTTAGTCATTTTTTCAATTTATCATTTTTTATTTCGTGATTTTCTATTTGTTGTTCTGGTGTGATAAATAATATAATAGTGAAAGTTTAAAAATCAAAAGTGATGGAAAGTATTTAATACTTTCAACTTAGATTTTGCTAAAATTGTAATAGCTTGGTAAATATTTGAAAAATCAATTATAATGCTAAACATAATTGATTCTGAGCAGATTTTGCTGAAATTATGAATAAAAATATATTGAAAATTTAAACATCAAATGTAATGCAAAATAAACTGATTTCTACTAGATGTTACTTAAATTATGAGAAATAACATAATGGTGAAAATTTTAAAATCAAATGTTATCCAAAATGTTACTGATTTCGATCAGAGTTTGCTGAAATTATGAGTAATTAGTATAATTTTTTAAAAAATCAAGTGTATTGCAAAATTAATTTATTTCATTGCCAATTTCATGTTCTGATTTGTGTTTTATCTTTAAGTATGTCTGACATACATATTAATTATTTAAGTGAAGTTCAACTGGGAGGGAAGTGTGTGATTAAAATGTACCAAGTCCTCTGACTAGTGCAGTAAGATTTATAGTTAATGAGTATCAACGTGTCTACAAATATTCCACTTTCCCCCATGTAAAATTTATTATTCAGACAAAATATCCTGAGACCCCTTTTTGTGAATGTACAGTATATAGCTCAGTGGACAGCATATTTCTAATATTATGCACCTTTCATGAAAGATTTGTTTTGGAAATTTACTTTGGTATGATGCAAGATAACATTATTTTCCAAATCTTTTTTTTTTTGTTTCTATTAACAATCACCATACTACTGAATAATATTATGTAAATAGAGATAATTTCACTGCATAATTTGATACAAATTTTGAATGAAGCAAGGTAATGGTAATAAAATAATGATCTTGTTTACAACAGATGTCATCTGAGATTCTTGCTGAAAAGAAAAACATGTTTTCCCCACAAATTGTTCCTAAGCATTGTAAGGCAAAACGTCATTACTTAAATGTCACATATATTGATCGAAATTCAGTTACGGAAGTGTACTCTAGAGAAGGTATTTTATATGATATCAAACTGACCGAGTGTGTACATGATTTTAAAAATTATTATTATTCACCTACAATTAAGTAATAAAGTTATTATATTTCATAAAGATTTACAACACACACACACACACACACACACACAAACATACACACACACACTGCAAACACTTACACACTTACACACTTACTGCTATTGTATTAAAATTATTTTGCTTCTTTTTAATTAATAAAAATGAAGAAAGATATTATTTTTCTTTTTCTAACCTTATTTTTAGTTTAAATCTTTTCTCCTTGCTAACTATATCTAAATATTTACTCTATTCTTAACTGCAATGTGGACAAGTTGTTTGTCACCAACCATTAGGCTTTGTAAAAATCATTACATGCATATGTGTATGTACATATGTGACTGCATTTCTTATTTGACTTTTTCTTTTTTCTTCTTTTGTTGTCTGTTCATTTGTCCTATCTAACCTGTAAATGAACTGCTTTTTTTTTTTTGACTTGTTTCTTTGTTGTTTGGGGAATTTTTTTATTTTTATTTGTTTGTTTCCATAAAATGTGTTGTAATGCATTTATAAACTAATGTTTAACTACGCCAACATTACATGAGAAAAAATCCAAATTAAGATTGAATGGGCTTTTCTTACAATTAGTAGCAAGGAAACAGCTTTTAATAAAAATTAAAAAATTAAAAAGTCAAGAGGCACTGGTTTGGAATGAGAAAATAAACTATGGTGCAGCAAGCAGCAATAGTCATGCTTCAGATAAACACTGCACACTGTAAACACAGGTAAGACTTCAGCTTGAGTTGTTACATCTCGTTAGCATTCTTCAACAGGTAGCACACACAGGTATGCAAAATTCCTCTTTCAGTGACCACTGAGCAAAATGAACAGTCAAATATTTGTTTATTTTCTTTTTGTCATCTGCAGGTGGGTGAAAGTGAAACACCAGTTAGTTTCCGTAGTTTCTGACAGAGTGGAATGCAAGGTCATTGTAGGTCACTGATACTGAAAGACCTGAGTTATCTTTGAAATACATTTTTTTTTTTTTTTTTTTTTTTAAATGTTAATGTCAAGGTATCATGAAAATGACTAAGAAGAATAATTATTTATTATATTTTTAAAGGAAGAACAATAATTACAAACACATGATTTCTGTTCTTAACAAAGTTAATGTTAATCAGATATATAAATAATTAAATAAAAGATAATATCTATAAAATAATGTTTTCAAAGTATGCAAAGTAAATAATATTTACAAAGAATTATTTCAAAAATATAATACCTTAAATTTTTGAGAAAATGTTTTTCACTGATTAATAATTATGTATGGTTAAAATTTTATCATCATATTAAATAAACACACTTGGAATTTTAAAAAAAAAGGAATTTATACAATTTTTGGGAATGGAGGATTAAAAAGGAAATTGAAAGAGTAAAGATCCCATACTAAAAAAAATAGAAGAGGATTCTTGGAGATGGGAAGAAGTAAAGATATTTGGGATTCAAAGATATGAGTAGACTGTTCGGACTGGAATAGGGAAAATGCCACATTGTTGATGTATATGTTTCTAGGAGAAAAAACTATTTAAACTTTGTAATTGATATTAATACACATCTGTTTGATACTAACCTTTATTTATTTATTTATTATTGTTGTTGTTGCTGTTATATTATTACTACCGTTATTATTATTATTATTATTATTAATATTATTTATTATTATTACCATTATTATCATTACCCTATTATTATTATTTGACATTGACATCTATCTTACTTAAACAGGTAACTTGCAGACTTTAGTAACATTATAACAATAGCTGTCAGTACTAATCCAAACAAGTAGTACAAATCTTATTAATCCTGCATTACTCTGACATGGCATGTCTGACAGTATCAGACTATCACAACACTGACCACATTTTAATTCCTCACCATTTCTCTGTAACAGCTAAAAACCTCTGATAATTCTGTAATAGTTTGTTACCAAAACTTCCTGGATTCATCAAAATTAGTGTTTTCATCTATTATATAAAACTACAAACTCTTCAATATTTTACAGTTATAATTTTAAGGATGATGACAACAGATTAATATTAGACAGTGACTCTTTTCATCTATTGTATGAAACTCTAAACCCCTTCAGTTATAATATTAATAATGATAAAAGACATTACAGTGGCACAAAATACCAGTTACAGTTTAGAACCGATCAAGTGTATAAGCATTATGTATGAAGCTTTGTGTGTTCATGTTTCAATGTCTTTGTCTATTTGTATATATATATAAACACACATACACAGTCAGGTCAAATAAAATAATAAGATTTTATCAAAACACTGATATTCTCCTTGTACAATATATGACTGTATATGTATCTGTACATGTATTTGTGAATCTGTATATTTATGAAAATCTGTGAATGTGTGTGCTGATTCATAAATAAAAAGGGTTAATAAAATACAAGTGTAAGAAGAAGTGAGTTCATGACTTTCCGATGCATCAAATTTAAAAAAATTTTTTTAAATTAATTCAATTAATTTCAAAAGACATCTGTTGAAACTGTTTTCCAACCACCCAGATAAAACAAACTAGTTTTCACAAACTCTACACTTTCTAAACTTTCTCTATATTCCTCCCATCCCAACCATGAAATCAGCATTTGCTTTCTGCACATCCAAGACAAAACAAACAAGTTCTGAAATCCTCTACAGACCAGCAGTCACCATATCACCCCATTTCAACCATGAAGTAAGTGTTTTTGTTTCTGAAATCAAATTACAGTCTGCAGCTGTCTTCTTTGTGCACACCAAGTTTTTAAAATTTCCTATGAGAAAAAAGTTCTGTAAGACACCAGCTATCTGGTTTTTTAATAGCTAAAACAGATTTACAAAAGTATGCAATGCCACAAGAATTTATTTGCACACAAAGAAGCTTATATACTTATTTCTGACAGATACATCTTCAGTATTTCCAATTTTACCGTATATACTTGTGTACAAGGCGACCTTATGTATAAGTCGATGTGTATTTTAAGACCAAAAACTGCGTCATTTTAGGTATTACTTGTGTATAAGTCGACTGTAGATTCCAGGCACCGTCACTATTTTTAGACCAGTGTGACAGTGCCATGAAGACCTACATTGTATGCCTACTGTAACATAACTTGCACGAGCTGTAACTTGCACGAACATACCATAATAACGTAAATGCATGTATTACACGAGCTATAGCCTAAATCATTGCAAGACGCCGTACTGACGGTTTTCTCGCTTTAAAATGTATTTTTATGTCATTAAACGGAAGAATATCATGTTTTACATTCATATTTGGTTTTGTTATTTAATTTTTCAAAAATATGTATACGATAAAATTATATTTTTGAAAAGCTGAAAGACACAATTATTTTAGATGCATCCTGTAGCAAAAATAGTCAAAATGGCGACTCTTCAGCAACAGCTACAAAAGCATTACCTATGTATAAGTCGACCCCCAAAATATTACCTTAATATAGTCTCCCAAAAATTCGACTTATACACAAGTATATACGGTATTTTAAATAGTACTGCTCAAATGAAAAAAGAGCATACACATGTACATACACTCACACAGACACAAACGTGTGTATATATATATATACACACATATGTACACATATACAAATACATAGGATCATACATACATATACAAGCACAAGATATTCATGTTATTTTCTAGCTGTTTGGTTAAATTACAAGAGGTTGTTTAACAACAAATTCACAACACGTATACATGTATTTAGCTGTCTGATAATACCACGGTTACTACAACAAACAACAAAACAATCACATGCAAGTTTACAACAATTATTTACACTGTTTGGATATATCACTTAACAAGACTTGTAAAGATGTTGGTTTTAATACAATTGCAACAAGAACAAAATAATGAGAGAAAATTTAAAATTCCAATGCACAAACAAATATAAAATTAAAAAAACCCAACCTGTCTGGAAACAGAAAACTATTATCTGTCAATAAAATATGACATTATTTGAATAAACTATATATAGGTATGTGTGTGCATAAGTTTATACATTTACATAAGCATGTACATAAGTATGTGTGTATGCAGTACAGTTGGGTGTACATGTGCATATATGTAGATGGGTACATGTTTGATTATTCATGTTTGTATGTAAAGGTACATCTGTAATTATATGTGTTTAAGTAATATGTGTGTATATGTGTGTTGGTGGATGTGCATGCATGTGTGCATATGCACATGTATTTAATTTTTAATTTTTTTTATTTATTTTTTGTCTGGTATGTATGTGTATATACATACATTTTATATATATGTATATACATACATTTTATTTATATATATATATATACATACACACACACATACATACATATACATACATACATACATTATTTATTAAGAAAATATATTACTTAAATGTAATATTTACAAGCTGTACATTTACTACCATGTATATTGTATTTTTATTTTAAATATAAACAGACAATATAATAATGTATAAATAAATAAATAAACAAACAAAATTAAAATTTAAAAAACAACAACTATATAATTACAACATAAATCCAGCTGCTTTTTTTTAATATTTTATATTTTTTAATGCATCATTATTTTTATTACCTTTGTTTTAAAATTATTATTATTATTATTATTATTATTATTATTATTATTATTATTATTATTATCATTATTATTATTATTATTATTTATTTTTTATTGGTTTTTTTTTTTTTTTAAATATAATTAACAGATGTTACAGAGTAAAGTGAGTGGATACAGACTGAAACTGATGGATGGCAGGCAATTTTAGTCTTTGTTTTGACTTCAGGTCATCTCAGCCTGGTCAAAGTGACCCTGGATCTAAGGGAATTTCTCATAGATTATGTAACATTTATTACGTAGCATTCAACACATGTTTTTCAAATCACACACATTATATCAAAGATTTCAACATTAGTTACATCTAAGTGTCTGTGAAGAAGTAAATGGTTTTAGGTTACTGTGTTAAAATGGTTTCAAAGAACAAAGAGTCCATCCTGAATGTTAACTACTGGTTAAGATTTTAAATGTACAAATTAAGTTTATAGTCACCTCTCTAGCATTTTTATAGGAAAATGTTACCTTTACAGAAAATGGTTCATTTCTAAGAAAAGTTATTTATTATAGGAAGTGCTGCTATTTTTTATTTTTAAAGAAAAGTCACTTTTACAGAATTGATCCATTTGACAAGAAAAAGTTATTTTTATAGGAGACAGCTGGTGTTACAAGACAAGATGTGATTCATTTTATGTACTTTTTTTCTATAAAATAAACAACTTCCTACAGGAAAAGATCACTTTTATTTGAAGTGACATACTTTATAGGACAAGTCTCTTTTACTTACAGGTCATGGTCCATTTTACAGAAAAAATTATTTTATAGGAAGTAATACATTTTACAGGAAATGTCACTTTTCTCTATTTTACAGGACAATACTAGATTTAATGAAATCAGAGAAGGTACTTTATTTACATGAGAGGTTTTCAGTGTTGGGAATTCATTCTGAACTTTACAGATACAACTTACCTAACTTAAAGCTGAGGTCATGCCAGGACACTAATCATCTCAATAAAATAAACAATTTTAGTAATGACCTCTACAAAATGAATGAATGAGTGGTATTAAAAATGAGGAAGTAACAAATAAATGTTAAATTTTGAAGTGACAGCTTCACATGTTTGATACATAATTGATCAAAGTCACAACAACAAAGAACCTTGGTACCAATACAACATTAGTTACTGTGTTGATAAATACCAGAACTGGTGGAGGAACTAGTAGAACAGAATGGCATGCAAACATACATACACACACATACACACACACAAATAAAATATAAAGTAATCTATTGAAGGCAGTTGCTGAATGTAAAAACTACACACTGTGAACATCAGCATCAGTGTCAACGTCCATTGATTTACCATATCTGCACCAACACAACCTCACACTTAGTTCTAGTAGTCAGTGCAGCAGTTATAAATAACTAGCAAGTCTAACAGTGAACACTGGAACATAGACTTGACTCCAGTCTCTCTCAAATTTGATTGAATATAATCTGATGATATGAGTAAGTGTGTGTGTGTGTGTGTGTGTGTGTGTGTGTGTGTGTGTGTGTGTGTGTGTGTGTTATCTTTGTGTGTAAACATGTGTTATCTTTGTGTGTGTGTGTGTGTAAGAAAGAAAGACTAAAAGCATACAAATAGAAATGTGTAAATGTACGAGTATAGGGACCTCAGGATATGTGTTTTTGTGATTTTATATATATACACACACACACAAGACACTGAATAACTTACAGTTTACATCAGCACTATCTTTAAACTGCTAGCTATTTTTGTTCCCCTTGTTATCACTTCAACCATCATCTCCATTCAGGTATAAAAATAACTTCTTTTTAACTTCCCATTTCTTCACCTTTCTCTCCCTTATAACCTCAACCAGGATATAAAGAACAAAGAGGAACAGATGCAGATGCATGACTGAACAATTTTAATATTTATTACATTTATTTAGTATGCAAGTATGTTTAAGTGTGTTAATGGATTTATGTGTAGGAGTGTCAGTGTAATTATATGGGTTTCTATATATATGTATGTATGTATGTTTGTATGTACTTATGTTTATTTTTATCTGTATGCATGTGCGTTTGTACGTCTTTATATATACATATACATTTCTTCATTTTTGTGTACGTGTTATTATGTGTACTTGTGTGTGTGTGTGCACGTGTGTGTATGTGTGTGTGTTTATTTATGTATATCTAAATACACATTTTACTTTTTAAAATGTAAGTCTTGAGAAGGCCTCAGAAACAACTAGCTTTGTCAGTTTTCTCTAAAAATAATGTTGTCATTATTATACAACTGTTACATACCAAATTGTAGATAACCTATCAGCATCATTAAACCACTATAAAATAAAATAAAGGTGTAAATGTATGTGTCTGAAATGAAGTGACTACTGCATTTCACATCCTATATCACAACTTGTATTTAACAATGCAATAACAGTGTAAAATAAAGTTACTATTATAATTTATATCCTGTATAACAACTATAACAGTGAAATAACTGTTTGTTGGTACACAACACAACCACATGCACATACACTATTATCTTAAATATTATCAATGACTACTGTATTTAGCAGTTAAATAATCATATAAAACAAATATATAAATATATACAAGTATATGTAAGAGAAAGAGGTGACCACTGTATCATATTACCTATAAAACAGAATATAATAAAAACAAGGTAGAGAGGTCCTGCTGATGAAGAGTTGTCATCAGTCACAACAATATTAACTATTAGCTGGTGTAAAACAAAGACAAGATATAAATATCTGAATCTGGAAGACAAAGAAAGTACATCTAACTGTAGGCTATGTCTGCTATCACATGCCGTGTGTAACTTAACATGGTCATGCAATGCATGCCTGGTATGCAGGCTGTGGTAGCAGTATATATCCTATCTGCCATGCTTTCTGAAGCAGAACTGATTTTGTTTTTTTTCCTTTCATCTATTTCACAAAATACTTATCAATATGTCTAAATTTAATTTCATAAATAGACAATTTACTTTTGTTTCCTGTTTGCAGGTTTTTTTTCAACATAAACATTTACTCTGTTTTATTTATATATATATTTACTTTAATATTAATAGTTTTTGTAATCATGAAATCCATTGAATATTTTGAAGAAAAAAAACAAAAACTTATTGATTATATAATATATGCTGAGAAAAAAACAAAAAACAAATAAAAAGCATTCAGATGTATTAAAAGGGCTATATTCAAAAGCTTTAAAAACACACAATTTGTGATGTATAATTTAAAGATTCTTCCAAACAAAACAAACAAATGACAGAGAGATAACTCCACTACTAGCATTTAATATATATATATATATATATATATATTTGTATTATTAATTTAGTTATGAATTCATGTGCCAATTTTTATCACATATACATGGTTATTGGAATTCATTTGAATAAAATTAAAACAAAAAACTAATTTATCAAAATAAAACAAACACTCATTTGAACATAACCATGTCAGTATGTGTTAAAGATATTTTTTAAAATGTAATTGTAAATTTTTATAAATGTAGCAAAAATGAACATATAATACTAGTATCTTAAAGAAAAAAAAAAAAAAGAATAAATCAAACATCTGTATGTCACCTCTATTTTAAAATGTTAATACATTTGTTGTTTTACTGGGTTTTTTAATCAGTACTGGTAGTGTAGTGTACCAAGCAGGAAACTAGATGTAGTTATTAAATTGTGCTCATATTTTGTCTTGAAAAAGTAACAATATATTTGTGTACAAAGTATATAGGTGTATATAGGTGTGTGTGTGTGTGTGTATTTGCATGTTTTTATGTATATTTATGTATTTGTGTATACAAAATTGCAATCACATTTGTATGTGAGTATATATGTGCTGATTTGTTATATTTATTTATGTATAAGGTAATATTATTTCATATCTAAATGAAGATCTATGATTTACAAGATGACAGATGCACAACACAACCCTGTGACTAACAGAGATATTTGTGTTTTGTACAAACATTGGCTGACTATTTAACATATCTTGCAGGCTAAAATAGTTTCAAGACCAGACTTGTATTATCAGCTTATCACTTATACCACTTACATACACATAGAGACATTGATCTTTATATTGCCAGATCATGCATAATAGTACATCTTGTGTGCATGTGTGTGTTTGTGTGTATGAGTGCATGTGTGCGAGATTATCACTACACCATTTACACAGACTTTTATCTTTATATTGCCAGATCACTCATAACTGTGTGTGTGTGTGTGTGTGAGTATGAGTGTGAGTGTGTGTGTGAGAATATCACTATACTTTAACAGACTTATCTTTATATTGCTAGATCACTCATAATAATGTTTGTTTATGTGTGTGTGTGCGCGTGTGCATGTGTGTGTGTGTCTGTGCATGTGTGTGAGAGATTATCAATATACTGCATACATGGAATCATTTATCTTCACACTGCCAGATAACTTTAACAGTAGAAGGCTCTGTTGTGTATGTTTAAGTACGTATGTATGTATTATGTGTGTGTGTGTGTGTGTGTATCTGTGTCAATCCATATCAGTGTCTATATGTTTGTAAGTTCAAAGAAAGTATGTATGTCTGTGCATGTATGTGCAAGAGAGAAAATGTTTGTGTGTGTGCATCTGCATGTTTGCATGTGTTTTTTCTATGTGAATACATATGGATAATCTTATGCATGTATGTGTATTACTCATTATACAAGTTTATGTGCATGTACTTTAGGCACATTTTTAAATAATTGGTACACAAAAAAAAAATAGAATCTTTTATATAGGCTATCATCTAAATTAAAATAAAACTAAATGCAAGAGAATGCTATTTATAAAAAAAACACAGTACTTATAAAAATTAAAATTAAAATTAAATTGATGGGAAGACAGAGAATAGACAGAGGGAAACAAAGAGAAAAAGACATGCAGTGTGCAAGAGAAGAAATAGAGAAATACACAGAGATTGTCGAACAGTTGAACACAAGATTAGTAGACTGAGAAAATACAAAATGTAATAAAATATAAATTTTTGTTTTGTTTTATCACCACACTCACACCCACACATATACACACACACATATGCACACATGCATGCACACACATGCATAACACACACACACAGAGACACACTTCAGTGTCTTGTAGTGACAGATAATCAATGTTAGAACTGCATTTTCTTTTTATCCTACTGCAGGCATTTCCATTTATTATTGCTATTGTCATTTATTATTATTATTATTATTATTATTATTATATCAAAAGCCTTCTGTATGTATCATTAATCAATATCATCAGTGGTGTAAAAGAGAAACAACACAAAGAGCTGAAAATAAATCCTCTAATGCAGATAATACAAAAATAGACTAGAACAAAAATATATATATCTTTTTTCGCAACAGCCACATGAAAAAGGAGAACTATTTGTTTTTACTCTGAACACAACAGTAAACACAAAACATGAGCAGTGAACCAAAATCAACACAACTCCTGTCAGCTCTATAAACACAGCCACACACAACTGACCACAACCAGAATTACCTCCCTTGTCTGCAACTTTCCCCTTTCTCTCAATCTTCACGCCCTTTCTCTTCCTACCCTCCGTCCGTCAGTCTGTCTGCTGTCCAGCCTACACAAACCACACACCAGCCCTACTTGATCTTACTCCAACGACCTTGCCAGGGTTTTCCATCCCACAATTCATGCTGACCTTGTTTGGCTCAAACCAAGCATATTTTGGATCAATAAAACTGTGGCCATTCTCTATGCATGGAAACCACTCACTGCATGCTTTTCCAGACTGATGCATGAAGCTGCATGTTCAATCTCAACCAGCTAAACACTAAACTGGAGTTTATAAATATCTCAAATTAATTCACATACAAAATCTTTTCTAGTTTGGTTAAAAGTGTATGGCTATAACAGATAGGGGCTGAATATGGAAAACTTGTGTTGCATATGTGTGTGTGTGTGTGTGTGTGTGTGTGTGTGTGTGTGTGTGTGTGTGTGTGTGTGTGTGTGTGTGTGTGTGTGTGTGTGTGTGTGTGTGTGTGAGCGTGTACATATCTGTATGTTCATGTATGTTCAT
This sequence comes from Chrysomallon squamiferum, assembly GCA_012295275.1. Classification (NCBI taxonomy): domain Eukaryota; kingdom Metazoa; phylum Mollusca; class Gastropoda; order Neomphalida; family Peltospiridae; genus Chrysomallon; species Chrysomallon squamiferum. The sequence goes on from CM022666.1 coordinate 9,055,207, forward strand.
GTGTGTTCATGTATGTATGTATGTATGTATGTATATGTATCATGTGTATAGCAGGGCTGTTCTTTTTCTGTAACTGATATATCTATTACATAATTATTATATGCACACACACACACAATTTTTCTGAAAGTAATTTTAGTCTTGAAGAAAAATCTTCAAACATAAGAAAAGTCTAGTTAATAAAAACTGGGCTCAAATATTAACTATATAAGTTCTTCAAGTCTGACTTTGGACAACAATTTTTTTATTCAATATATGTGATAAACATCTGGTCACAGTGACATTCACAATGAAATATTTGTTAGTTAACTAACTGCTGTCATATCACCATGGTCTACATATCAACAGATAGGTTGTATTCATTTTGAAATGAACAGAATAGCACAATGTGATTTAAATTAAATCTAGATATATATATATATATATATACATATATACAATCATACACACTCACATACATACACACACATAAAAATGAGTCTTGAAGTAAAGAACCTATTCAAAGAAACAACAAAATAAATAAAATTTTGTATAATAAATATACATGAAAAAGAATGAACATTAATTTTAAAAATTAAGTTCATAATGTAAATATAAACTGCAGCAGCAGTAGCTTGAGGATTGTTTGCTTTTTAGTTTTATATTTATTTATCAAGTCTCTGCTTCATAGGTGGTCCATGCACCAATACTACAGGAATCAACAACATTATCAAGATTACTACATAAAACAGTCACAATTAGTACATAGTAATGTCAGCATTATTGCTCAGTACTGTCAGGATTAATCCACAGTATTGTCAGAATTACTCACAGCACTATCCGAATTAGTGCAGAATATTTCCAATACAAGTCCATAGTACTGTCAGGCAGTCAATGCAGCAATGTAAATAGTCTGTAGAACATTGCTAGTACTAATCCATAGTAGTCAATACTACTCCATTAAACAGTCATTAAAACAGTGTCAGTATTCATCAGTAAACCCATGTCAGTTCTAGTCACTGGAATTATCTAAACAGTCCACAGAACAGTGTCTGTGATAATATCACAAACATAAATGGAATTATGCCAGAAATTATCAGATTCTTAATGTAGAATAGTGTAATAGTTCATAGTAAGTAGCAGTCCATGGACTACGTCATAATGGTTCATGGAACGCTAACAATAATAATCCATGGAACAGTGTTACTAGTGGTCCATATATGTGTATTACTAGTTGTGCATGAATGTATGGGAAGTAGCCATCGAACAAGAAAGACCAGATAATGACACCCTATTTCAATAACAGTGGCTACTGTATGGTCAGCATGGTCAGTGATAGTTTAGGCTGACCAACAGTATGTTTGTCATTGAACATGTCTTTCCTTCTATTACATCACTTCCTGTCCAGTCATGCAAGTGACAGACATCACGTTTCACCTGATCAATAGTGCACCAGATTGAAGCTAATCACCCCTCCTCTCCCCCAGACCCTCTTGCCACAATCTGGCTGTCAGTGAGACACATGCTATAACACATACACTAGTTTATTCAGTTTTATTTTATTTTTAATTTTTTACTGGTTTTTTAAACTGTTTTGGTTTTTTTTTTTTTTTAATGAATATAGAAATCATTAATAAAATTTACTGAAATAAAAAAATGGTAAAATTTTGAAATATTAAAAAAATAATAAATAATGATAAAATAAAATTATAAATATTATCAGAACCTCAGATTTAAATAATTTTAAAATTTTCTTATTTTGCTTTACTTTTTTAATTATTCATTTTATTACTTTATTTTTTTTTTTTAATAATTTATTTATTATTTTATTATTATTATTTGTTTACCATGTTATCACAGCAAAAGTTCCAATATCAGTGGCAAATTGTTGTTATATCCTGAATGTCACAGTTGAGCGAATCTACTGTAACAACAGATGGTGTGCACAAGGGAGCCGCAGTGAACAAAGACAGTAACAATTGTAACAAAGAAGAGAGAAGCAGTGATGGGTGTGTACACACACAGCTGTTTGTTCTGACTCAAGTATGTGTGCATCAGCACATGCACATGTCATGTACCTGCAAACATGCACTGTAGCAAGAGTAGAGTGATCTCTCTTAGTGGTTAAATAATGTCAGGTGAAATAAAAATTAAAATGTTTTGTTATAATAAAATGGAAATTAGAAATGTGTTGTCTAAAAAGTGAACAATGAAGCTGTGGAAGGAGGTAGGGAAATGTGAAATACTAATTACACAAATTTTTTCATACTCACATACGCAAACAAGCATATACACATACACACAAAGACACACACACACAGTGACATACAAACAACTGTCTATCTGAAATCCATTTCCCTTTCTCCCTATCTTTCACAAACAAAATCAATCATGGTCACAAAAATTATCCTATTGTTTTGTATTTTTTGTTTTTTTTACAAAGAAGAAAAAATAAAATAAAAGATCTTTCTGTAAAGGTCACCAGTGACTATAAACACTTGAGCCATTGCTGTCTGCCTGGAGGTGGACTGAAGTACAGAACACAGGTGTGTACACACAATCTTCTAGCAGCCTATGAGGAGCGGCTGTTAGTAGACACCAGTTGTCTGGGTGTCTGGTTTTCTCCACTCACAGTGAACTGTACATGAGGTTAGCAGTTCAGACACACAGTAGAGATAGGTAAAGATTTAATAATGAGGAAGATATGATAAATGAAAATAGTTGTGAAAAGAAAAGAAATGAAGGTAGACATTTTTTTTTTTTTTTTTTTAAAGAAAAATTGTAAAAAACAAAACAGATATTATAAGACAAAGAAGAGATACCTGGCGAGTTAAAAAAAAATAATAATAAAATATTTTTTATTTAAATACAGAAAAAAGAGAAATAATAATATAAAAGCTGGTATGAATGAAAGAAGGATGTGAGAAAGGGACATAGAAAAGAAAAAACAGGGCAGGGAAAGATGAAGGTAGAATAAGGAACACAAAATAAGAGAAAAGGAAAACAAGAAAAGAAAGTGAAGAGTAAAGTAACATGTGGCTGGTCAGTACATTTTCTCAGTGTTTCTTTTATCCACATTTCTAAAAGCAGCATCCTGGTCGCATCCTGGTTCCCACATCATTCGGACATGAATCCCAGCATCACAGGTTACCTGGACAAGAATGTTGGTTTAACAATGACCCGTTACAATGGAAACCATTTGATACAAGGATAAGGAATGTGAGTTTATCACCTCAGCGTAAGTGTTCATCATTTTACACATGACTGCAGCTAAGACCTGTCAAATCTATAAGTGTTGAAATTTTTATAACCATTGGAAATTTACCTGGATATGAATGAACTTAATGACATATAAACCATCTGGTACCGTAACAAGAAGTATTCTGATAGTAAAATACTTCATGTTTTAATGGCAAAAAAAAAAAACCCACAAGTTTGGTTGTTGTATTTGGCTACATATTTTATTTCAATTCCTACAAGAAAAGAAAAAATTAGTATTTACCTGTGAATTTGGAAAATAACATACAAGTATTTTTATTATTTAATATTTAATTTTTTTTTTTTTTTTTTGATTACTGTATCATTTCTTTTTTCCTTCAGTTATTATCGACATTCATGGACAAATGATACACCGAAAATAGCCAGACATCATTAAATTTACAATGAATTGTCATTTTATAGTTCCAGTGAGTTAGACACTTTTTCTGAACGAGTTTTATGTTTTTGCTTTTTTTGTTTCACACAGCTGGTTGTGTTTGTCAAGAAAGGACTCGCAACATTTAACATCAGAGCTGATATCCCTAGTTGTGCAATAGATAGATCCATAACCCACTGACCTAAATATGAGAATTCCAGCCCACTGGGTTAGTGCTTCCATGTACAGGTAACACTAGACAGATGTCTACATACAGCTATTTTAAGTATTTTACAACAGTTTATCAATCACACTTTACTGCTGTACTTTATCTCAATACATTTACGTGTGTATGCGTATATATGTGTGCATGCATGTGTAATTAAAAATAAGAGGAAAATAAAGGTATTCTTAAAAATGAAAATGGTATGCATTTTTAAAATGAATAAATGTACTGATTGTTTCAATGAAATCCAAGACTTAAGAAAGGCTGAGTTATACAGCATGCACAACCACTCACACACACACACACACACATTTATAACATAACATAGGCTGTCTACATTAAAGCAAACTGGCTGCCAAAATTTTGTGAAATAAATTGAATATTCTTTTAAAATACTAACAAATCAAAAAAATAAATAAATAAATAAATAAATAAATATTTTTCAAATGTTTAAAAAAAAAAAAAAAAAAAAAAAGCCATTCTTTTTAAAGTAACTTCTCAAGATTTTGATTTGTCATCTTAACATTTTTTTAATTTTTTTTTTGGAAAAGAGCTTTACATGTGAACTTTGCATAGAAGTAGGTAAATGAGCTAATGAGCAAGGACTTGTACATAATCTACAAGTACACATACTGTAAGTACCCAGACCTACAGGCAAGTGCTGATAAAATTTCAAGACGCTTTAATTACTTGTTCAAACCAACATAAACAGAGAGAAATAGTATTTAAAGGTAATTCAGACATATACTCGGACACACAGACTCTAACACACACACAGAAGCACTATACACACATGTAACCCACTTTCATTCTTTTGTACAGTATACAAACATATTCACATAAACAAACACACAAATGCATACTACAAAGCAAACCATTAAACATACTAAATTATATATATATTCTACAGTACACACACAGACACCCACACAGCCACTCACATGTATAGCAATGTGGAACATGTGTTTAATCTAAAGCAGATAAAATTTCTTCCTAGTTTCATTGTGTATCCTGATATGTAATAAAGATTACATGTAAAGGTTTACATCACACTTGATTATACATACATCTATACGAAACCCTTCCCCACCCCTTGCAGACAAGGGCATTTAAAATTTGATACTTTCTTAACACACACACACACACACACGTGATAAAATTTCTCTTTATTATATAAATAGTTATACATAAGTACTTTTCAAGACCTGTTATTAAATGTATTTTCAAAACCAACAATATTCTGTTACAAGCAAGTATGAAACTGAAAATGTGTAACATCAACATCAGATTATACATGTTTTTTCTGGTTATTATTAGTGGTATAAATACATCTGTCAACACCATTTAGTTTGTGTGTGTGTGTGTGGATATATGTAGATATAGATATATACATATGTATGTATATAAGCACGTATGTAGTATTGTATGTATGTATATTTGTTCATATATGTATGTAGATAGGCAAATTAGGATGTACCTGTATAAATATGTATAAATGTATGTCTAAATGAACATACATGTACACATTTACATACTATGCGTCTGCATCATTCAACATATTATTGTTCTTCTTCTTTTACAAGTACTAAAATGACAGATACCAGATCTATTTATAAATTATTTACTAAAGATTTGTTTTTCAAATATCATTATTAAAGTACATCAATCAAGTTGACTGTATTATAAAATCAGCAGTCATGATGGTGATGTTGAATATGTAACATTATTTCTGTAGTGAGTATTTTAATTACTTATTACATCTATATTGCAGCTAAACAGCTGCCAAAGATTAGTTAATTTTTAATTTTACTTGTTCATTTACATATAAATTAACATTTAAATTTATCAACCAGATGATGATGAGGCAAAAATGCTTTGGTTTAATTTATTTTACCTTTTATTTATTTATTTTATTTTATTTTAAATATATTTTTTTTAAACTTTTTTTATTAGTTTTGTTATAATTTTTTTTTGGGGGGGGGAATGTTTTGGTTGCATAATAATAATAATAGTATATACGAAATAATAAAATATAAAATAATTAATCAAATAAAAATCATTAAAAATGTATTATCTTGTTCTAGGGGTTTTCCAAAATATAAATATTTACAGATTATTTTCTAATACAGTACATCATCACATCATTCATTGAACAAAGTGAAATACATTTTAATTTATAATCAGTTTTAAATAAATAATTCCAGTCATTTTAATGCACAGATAGGTACATATTACATACATAATTAACACTATTTTCTACAACCTAATTAGTTTGGAATCCTAATTATTTGTATAACCTTGTATATTCATATAAGCACCTAATATCTGCACATGCAACTCAGACTACATTCATACATTAAGCCATACTTTTATTTTTGTCTATCTTTTAAAACTATCTCAAAAATTGTTGATGTTTATTTTATTTTTTTTAATCCAAATTTGACCTGTTCACACATTAACACCCAGTATTAAGTATGAAGTTTATGTACTTATAAATTTGATTAAGGTTCATTTTTATTTATTTTACAACTTAACAACCAACACAAAAGGATTGTGAACAGTAAACTATCTGAACAGCATTAATGTCTACCCTACATCAGTGACTTCAGAGTCAGACAAGCTGATGAAATTTGTTGCTAATTCTCTGCCTGTACCTCCCATCTTTAATCAGACTCAAGCAGACATAAAGCCAACAAAGACAAAGAGAAGAAAATGACAAAAAAGACTGGACGTGCAATATTACACGTAGCTCACGTAATAAATATTTTAAAAATGTCTAACACCACAACACACACACACACACACACATTTGGCTAGCCTAAACTATAAATAGCAAGTCTTTGTCAGTTGGTTCATTGTAAAGTTCAATGGGTCACTGTCCTGATACTATAGTACAGACATTTAATTTCACTTTTTTAGTACTACTAGTGGACAATGAAAATAATACATGCTCTTACCTAGAAGAGAGATGAGTAGAGAGTAAATCCAAGTATATCCAAGAAAAGTCTTTGTTTTGCCTTAGTCAGCAGTGCAAATGTAAAACATGTACAGACACTGCTCTGTGAAACAGGCCAAGTCAGAGCTCACAGACAGAGGTCAAGCTTCCATATAAAGGCAAAGGTCGCTGAGCATGCCCAGTGAGGCAGAGGTGGCTGGTCAAGCTCTGTGACAAGCCAATGAAGCTGGGGGATGGACTTTGTTTTATGTGGGGGCGGTGGAGGGCAGCCCAAAAATGTGATCAGCTGTTTGTGTATGTTTTCCATGTGTTGTTTCCTGTTTCTGTGTTAAACTGTGTTTACTTTGATCTCACTCTCTATCTTGTTCTTGGACAGCAGAGAATATTATATTACACTCACATACTGGAAAAAGTTTTTATTACTTATTTATTTACCATAAAATTATTTTTTCATAGCTGTCAGTAGTATTAAAGATAAAAGATTTATTCACTATACAATACAAACAGCCAGAAAGACACTGAAATAAACATTTAATTTATTTATTTATTTACTTTTTTTTTATATTTGTGTTATTTGTAAGAAAGAATTCTGAGTTGAAAGTTTAATTTAAAAGTTTAGTTAATATAAATTAATTATCAGACAACAAATTTTTAATTAAAAAAATTACTTTGTTTTCAGATTCTAACCATTTTAAAACTTCTGGTACTGTTTCAAAGCCTGTAATATTGTTTTAAATTTATTTGAAGTATATGATGTGTGCTTGTGTCTGTCTGTATGTATGTGTTTGTGCATGTGATCAAATATACAAAATCCCTTGCTATCAATATACTTAATTTTTAAATAAAAGATTCCTGAACAAATGGCTGACACCTGATAACTCGGAGCTGGGTAATACTATAGCAAGTGACAGGGACAAGTGATACAGATACAAACTGAAACAAACTGTGGAAATAATTAACCTTGAAATGTCAGTTTCTTGTTACTCATTTTTAATACAACACTCTGGGAACAGTCCAGTTTTAAATGAAAAAAAAATTAGGAGCAACATTATAACAAAAATTAAAATAATTATATAAATTTTAAAAATACACTTAGTAGTTTTGTGAACACATACACAAAAATGTACACTGACACACACACAACATATACATATATATGTACATATATAAGGACACACTGCATGGTTAGATTTGTTGTATGAAAGTCTAATTAGTTTCAAATAATATTTGTACAAAAATCAAATACAGATACAGAAATAAAAATACACACACCCACACGCCAATACACATGCAGAAATACTCCAACACACACATACACACACACACATTCTCAAGAACTCTCGTTCTGGTATAGTGTAAGTATTTCGTAATACCACAAAGTCCGATTAGTTTCCACTGTTACTATGAAATAAGATGTGCAAAAATCAATACCTCAACTCAGATATGTAAATCATATGCAGGCACACATATCATATAGAATTTGTTGTTTGGGGTTTATTTTTAATTAAAAAATATACCACTAAGCATTTCAAAATGACAATCAACATGCATTTGCAGAGCAAATAAAGAAAAAAGGTATGAACATGAACACATTTAATTGATTTTTTAAATACTTAAAAAGTTTTAAATTAATGTGTATGTAATGTGCCACATTAATGAAAAATTAAATTCTATGAATTTTGAAAAAACCAGATGCAAAATGTAGCATGTATGTGTATGTATATGCATGTACTTATGTATATCTGTGATTAAAATAATATTAAAATTAGAAATTATTTTTTTCTTCAAACTGCAAAACCAATAATTCATTATAAATTAAAAAAGAAAGGAAAAAAAAAAGAAAGAAAAATCCATGTTGTATGAACATGTTTGTTCAACTGTTTGCTGTATTTCATTTAAAATTTACTACTTTTGGACATAGATCAGGGGTGGGCAAATATTTTTTCCATGGGGCCACATGAAAAACAGAAAATATTGTGGAGGGCTGGGCCAAAAGGCTTAACTCAATTCTGCATAATATTAATTGTATTTCTTTATAAAAAGCTGTAAATAGCATTGTTTTGACAAGCTGGTAAGACTGGTATATGTTATGATTAAACAATGAAAAAGTGAGGTTGCCTTATAAAAAATGTCATTTGTTAGTTCTGCAGAGACCACCAAGCACTCTTTGACAAACTCCCCCTCCAAGAATGGCTTACTGTTTTTAGCAATTTTGTAGGATACCATAAAGCTAGTCTTGGGTGCTGCATCCCTGGATGTGTGAAGCTTGGTAAAAAAAAGCTTGCTGCTTTTGTAGCTTAGCTAGCAAAGCTTCCAATGTCCACGCCCTTTCAGCATCAGGCAAGTTTTTGTATTTTTCCACGTTTCATCTGGTAATGCCAACTCAAATTGTAATCCTTAAACATGGCGATCTGCTCTCCACATATTAAACACATGGCTTTACCTCCGACTTCAGTAAATAAATACTTAGCCATCCATTTTTTTGTTGAAAACCCTGCATTCAGCATCTATCTACCTTTATTTTTTTAGCATGAGCAGACACTTTGAAGGCTAAAGTCATATTGCAACCTGCTTATGACAACTATTAAATCACACACACATCTTGATTTATGTATTGCGTTATTTTGTATGTGAATAAAAAAGCACCTTCAAAATAAAAGTAATACAGCTTTAGTCCACGCATGAGGTGAAATTAGAAAATATGTTTATTTTGTAATTCCCAGTTAACCTTACATGGGCCGGTCAGAGTCAAGCAAAGGGTTGTATGTGGCCTGGGGGGCCATAAAATGTCCAGGTATGACATAGATCCTACCCTAACTTTGGACCTGACAGAAAATCAAATGACTATAAATAAGGATTTAGATTTTTTGATCATTTCTATAAAAATGAAATATCAGCATACATACAAATATCTTTTTTACTGAACAAAATAATCTTCAGTTTTTTTCTTAAAACGAAGTTTGACATTATTCAATGCAACTAGACATGTAGACAAGATCTCTGACTGGCTTGGACAACCACATTTCTAATGAACATATAATCATGTAATATTTTCAGTTGAGGACACATCATATACCACCAAAAAATTTAAATGATATAAATTTATGATATAGCTCACTTTAAATTTTAAAAATATTAATATCATTTAAGATTTTTAACACCTGCATGGCATTTATTATATAAATGAATAATATGTTAATCATATTTCCTAAATATTGTGTTATAGTTAAGGTAATATTATCCATTAGAATTTATTTTTTTTAACATTGCCAGTCTTTAAGATTTTACAAAACAGTGTTTCAGTTATAGAACATGTTTTGAAATTTAAAAAAAATTAAATATTTCTCTTAACCAACACTGAACAAACAGATGAATGTGTCAGTTCATGTATTCACACAGAAGCATGTATTGCTATCATAAACTTCAGAAAAAAAAGAAGAAAGAATAATAATAAAATGAATTTCAGATATAAATGAACAACTGCATGCAAACAAGGACCACACTATAGGTTTTGGCCCATGTTAATTATTAACAAAAATATTAGGTCATTTGAAACAACTGTATTGGGATCTCACAGCTAAAAGATACTCATACACCAGGTTGTCTAGAAAATGACTTATTTCATTATCAAGAAATGAAAAATAATATTAAAAATAATATTAATAATATTAAATAAAAAATATCAATAGATCATTTAAAATGCTCTATTTTTGTGGATGTGTATTTTTTTTTTCACTGAATGTTTTGTTTCCTTCTAGTACATCACTTCCTTGGCAGGCAGATTCTGGTTTTCTTTTCATAATAATACTCACATTCTCATTCTTTCACTTGACTGGAGAAAAATATCAGAATGTAAACAGTAAAATGTTCCAAGAATCCAAAACTGGTATGTCACAACAGTAAGAAACAAAATATATGTGAAGAAAAAAAACACAGAAAATGTGACATGAAGAACATGTGACACAAGAGAAAATTGTACTCACCAGTTATATGCATTGTAGTGGAAGTAAACCAGACCAAGACCATACAGAAAGGGAGAATTCTGAAATAAATAATTTTAATAGAAATGTCATATTGTTCATAACAAACCTTTACTTATTATAATATATATTTGAGGGGTTTTGGAGTGGGGGTTAAAAAAATTATTGTCAGTATTTAATCTTAACAGTTTTAACTGGATTTTAATTTACTTTTGATTATCACTTCTTTTTCAAAAAAAAAAAAAAAAAATCAATTATACATTTCTTTTTATATTTCTGGTTTATCTATTTTTACTATCTGTATTTTAATCTGAACATCTGAAAGTTGTAAAGAATAAAAAATAATAAAGTGCTCTGATGGAAACATTGATTTTATTTCTTACTTTTTATTTTTTATGTTTTTTATTTAATGTTTATTATTACTTTCTATTTTTTTTTAAAAAGAAGAAATTACTGACTCATACTGAAACAGGTGGTTTACAGAATTTCAGGCATGGAGGTAATTATTAATATCATTTTTACAGAAATATAAGATGAAAACATAAGAAAAATCACTGTTTGATAGCATGAAACATATTGTATTTATATTAGTAACAAAATACATCCTAGACCCAAAATAATAAAACAGTGTATTATATACTGCATCTACAAAACACACTTATGCCACATTTCCATGTATATGTGTATGGAGTCTGTGTGTGTGTGTGTGTGTGTGTGTGTGTGTGTGTGTGTGTGTCTGCAGGAGTATGTATATACACATGTAAATCTGCTTGTGTGTTCATGCATGTATGCTTGCATGAGAGAGAAAGACAAAGGTAAAAAATGCATTAGTTTTTTAACATTAGTTTTAATATTAATAAATTAAAGATTAATACACACTGTAAATAATATACATCACAAAATCAGTTAGGGACATTATTAAATAGCTGAAATTACACAAAGTGGTAAACAGGTAAACAAAATGAATGGGACAATGATGTATAAACTCTAATATTTAATCAATTCAATATTAATTTTACAAATGCATAACTACTGACCAATGGTTAAATGACACAAAACATCTTTGTACTAAGTATGATTATAAAAATCATTGTAATACAAATATATACACAGCTGCCATTTATGTAGATATTAATAAATTTGGTTTCGCAGCTCATATCTATTATTTAAAATGTTTATTTTCTAAATAATTTTATTAAACAAATAAATAAAATAATAATGCTTACCTTCCAAGAATCATGCTGTAGATTATAATATTTTTGATATGCTGACAGTGCTGAAATAATAAAAATATTCTAAACTAAAAATATTACCTGCAATATTTAGTATACAATATGTTTTATTTGTAAAGATCAGATGTCAAGGGGAGACAATTTATATTTTCCAAAATCAAAATTCCCTAACATCTTTGATAAACAGAAAATATATTATATAATTAAGAGAATTAAATTTAGAAATACTAAAAAAAAAGTTTTCGTATTTCTTTACTATAATTTATTTATCTTTACTTTGCAGCTGCTAATTATTATTATCTGCACCTACTGGAAAATGATTTAAAAGGAAAAGTTGTTATACCTCAAAAAGAATGAATTAATGAATATTTTTAATAGTACTTTTTTAAACTTTGAACAGTTTCAGTGTTACTGGTATATATATATATCTATACACACATTCCCACACATGCAAAATATGTTTTGTTTTGTTTCTTTCTTTTTGTTTTAAAGCAAAATAAAAATCAACAGTTGCTATTATGCTGTCAGGCTACTGTTACTAATCAGCAGTAAGATATCTTTTATAGGTTCTTTCCCACAGATAGCAACACATGTATCGCATTAAAAACCAGCTATGAAGCAATGGCTGACCTTTTGGATATTCTTCTAACAGCAGATGTAGATGACCTAGGTGACAGTAAATTGCTGGATCAAGTGGTTTTACTTTGACATCTTCACTCATCTGTTTTGCATGTTCCTTTAACAGGTGTTCATAATATTTAATACCCTGAAACAGAAATAATATTTTTAATATAACAAAATGAATGACTGAAAAATATATCTATCATGCAGATGTTGGTGCTTTTTAGGTGTGTTGTATTTTTTTGGTATGTTGTGAGAAAAGAAATCTGTGGTGAGCAACATTTCAATTTTGATTTCCAGGTTGACTCAAACTGTTCATAATACAAAATAAATGTTTGACAAATTGCTTATTTTCACTCTGTCACCAACCTTTTCTAAAACTATTTTCTTTCCAGCATCCTGTGGGGAATCCAGTTTGAAAAAACCAAAAAGCTGACTGAAAAAAAGAAAGAAAAAAGATTTATAATAAATATGTTAACTTACAGAAGGAATATATATATATATATATATCCAAACAATATTATTCAAAGTTCATATGATTCTATTAAATTAACAATCCAAAAATTATCAGAAACAATATTTTTAAATTATGATTATGAAAAACATGTACTTGTATGAATAAACAATTTGTTTCTGGTATTAGTTTTTAAAATCTAAATTATCATTCTTTATCTTAAAAGCATGCAACATATTATCATGATTTAAAATTTAGAATGTGATTTTTTGGAATTTGTCAAGTGCCAACCAATAATTAATTATATTTTAAAATCTAAATTATCATTCTTTATATTAAAAGCATGCAACATATTATGATGATTTAAACTTTAGAATGTGATTTTTTTTAATTTGTCAAGTGCCGACTAATAATTAATTATATTTTAAGTAAATGGGGGATAACTCTTAATATCATTATAAAATAAGGATAGAGGTTTATGATAATAAAATATAATAAAGAAAAAGGAGAAAATGTATATTACCATAAAAGATATTATCAGATTAAACTTAGATCAAATGTATGACGTTAATATATGATATTTTATAAGAACTCAATATAAATATGCAATTTTTTATTGTTATTATTTTTATTTTTTTACATCGGCATTTGTCTAGGATTTATGCTGCTTATTTCATATTTCTCAGGGTTTTTTCACTTATTTAATTACAGCCAAGAGTACATTGCACTGTTAATTATAGCACAGCTCTGATAATTGAGTTATCTCCAGTTTTGTTATTTCAACATAAACAAAAGAAACACAATATATTATGCAGTTGTTTTTAACACTCTCTCTTTCTCTGCTTCACTGAACTGAGATCTAGTTTTCATTACAATGAAATTCCCTAAATTCTATTTGAGTGTACATATTTATTTTTGAACAATACGTATTTAAATATTCTACCTAAAATGCAATAAATCATACTCAGATGTTGGATAAGGATCTGATTTAACATAAAATTATCTTTACATTCAATGTAGGTACATTCAAATCCACTAGGGGCACTGCTTTGTTTTCAATGTCTGTCATTTTGTTCGGCATGCTATATCAAGTCACATATTAAAACAGATCCACAACTTTTGTGGCTGCACAAATGTGATTTTCTGTTCCAGTTTTGAATAAAAACAAATAAAACAAATGAGACAATGACTTCTTTAAAAGAAATCAGGGAGTAAAAAACAGTTTTTAAGCATTTTTTTTTGTCCTTCAAACATCCATTTATAAGCATGTAGACCCCAGCAAAGTAACTTCTGATGAGAAAAACAGAATATTTATACTTCCCACTAATTGCAGTGTAAATCATTTCCAATACAGGCAATTCCTTTCCTGGCTGATCTTTCAAATGTTTTCCCCTCTGATGTTTTCAGTCTTACAATGAATATCACTCTTTTGTTTTATTTGATATAACAGTTTTTCTATTCTATTAAAACAAAAATTAAAGATTTAATTTTTTTAGTATTCAGTTGTATAAAAATAATGGCTAAATTTGAATTATTTCTGATGTAAAATAATAATAACATCAGTGTTTTTAATCAGAAATCTTTTTCCAAAACCTAAACACTGGACCAAGTTGAATAATGAAAATGCACTGAAACAATGGACAAAAACTGACTGACACAGAATGTACATAAATCACTGTAACTCTAGTTCTAGATAAGATATTGTAATAATGTATGCACAGTTATCTTCAGTATACCTTATTTGTTCTAACTAACCCTCTTCCAGTTCCAAATGTGAAAGTTTGAAATTTTATCAATGTACCTATTCAGTGATTCATATAACTTTCCAGTATAAAAATAAAGTTTGTTCACTTCAATTTATTTATTTCAAATTTAAAAATATTAGATCTTTAACTGTTTCAATGTTGTTGTTTTCTTAGATTATTAATATGTTAATATTACTTTTATTAGTCAATTCAATAATATTTAGTAGTGTTGATCTGGATTACAAAATTTAGGAAGAGTAAAAAATGTATTCAGTGCATAAATGAAACTATTAATAGCTGATATTAAATACGTCATCCTGAAATGCTTAATAATGTAACTTTGAATTAAAATTTTAAATCGATACTGGGGCGAATTGTCGTAAGTTCCAAAATGTTTGGTACTTCTGCAATTTTGGCTGAGGCTCTGCGTTGGCTTACCTGTCACACCCAGCAAGCTGCTGTTTTTCTTCATCAGAAAGACTTATGAAAGTTTCTTCAGCTGCCATTTTCAGAACGCTATCTCTGTATTGTAAATAAACTAAGCCAAATCATTTATTATTGTTTTATACAAAAGATCCAAAAAGAATTTTAATCTACGCAAATTCATCTCCCTCCACTTCCCTTCCGGCCTGGCTCCAGAAAGTCCAATCACAGACATTCTCTCAACAATAAGCACCAATCCAAATTACGTTAACATACGCCTTCGGGTAGCGATGAGTTTTTACAATGTTCGGATTGCACACTTGAAAAAGAAATCCTGAAAACAGCATTCAAAATAAATATTCCCCCAAAAATATTTATTTTTAAACAGCAAAAACCAGCATTTTCTTCTGATAAGCTCGTTTTTAATATATATTTTTACTTGTATTATTTCGTTTATTACATCGAGGGATTACCACGGTTAAATTGTTCTTTGTTATTATTATTATTGTTGATTTAAATAATGAACATTAACGTGATTAAAATGTAATTACCTGTATAAGAGCACTGTTTTTCTTAATATTCATTATATGACTTAATTTATTTTCAAGAAGGCAAAATACAATAAAATATCATACATGTGCAAAGAAAAGAAACAAACGGAAGTATAATTATAATTAATTGCAGTTCCAAAGCACAATAATAATAATCTTTAACACAAATACAAACTTTAAATTTGACATTAAAACCGTAGTTTATATGAAATATAAGTTAAATTTACTAACCGATCATGTTGAGAAAATTAGCAACATTTAATGATTTATCTGTTATTTAAAAAGAAATTAAATAAGAAGCAGTTATATCTTCTGTTTTTTGGATGGTCTCTCTCTCTCTCTCTCTCTCTCTCTCTCTCTCTCTCTCTCTCTCTCTCTCTCTCTCTCTCTCTCTCTCTCTCTCTCTGTTACGCACACGCACACATCTGGTTCTTTTTCTCTTGTGGAGGAAAGCATAATAGTGGAACATACAATATTTCCGGTTCTGGTTAGAAGTAAGGTTAGAAAAATCTTGGTGTCATCAGACTTTCCTTTTAGCGTGTTTGATTTAATCCATTTTTTGAATTATCTGAAATAATCTTGTCGAGGTTCAAGGTAGTCGTATTCGTTTTTCAACAAATTTAGTGCAGTGATTAAACAAAAAATTATTAACACAAAAAAGGTTTATAGCGTTTCAGACTTAGTTATATTAATTTGGAAATAGTAAGTAGTCTTTGACAGAGATATGATTTGTTAAAATTAATGACTCAAATTACTTTATATATTTTTTATTTGAAACTACTATCTTTAAGTAGTTTAGTCATGTTATTAATTTCTTTTAGTCTTTTTTGTTCAATTGATGGGGATAGTGATGTCCTTTTTAATTTTTTAATTTAAAAAAGTTGTCATTTCAATTCATATTTTTAGTTTTAGTTTTAATTTACAGCGAATTAACATGGATGATTCAAATGAAGAATATGAAATTCTTGATCTAGCTAACTACAAGAAAAAAGACTGGATTGAAAAACTTTTGGGAGATATTTCAAAACAGTCAGCAGCAAAGCAGGCAGTCATTGGAGGTGTGGCTGGTTGGTAAGTTAGTTTTATAATCTTAATCAAACTAATGGAAAAGAAAGTTTTTGCCAAGAAAGCCCTGTATAGTGTATTTATTAAAATAGGAAAATTATAAAAATATCACCAATTTCAATTTGTGATATTATAAAAAAAAAAATCTGTACTGTTTAAATTTATCATTTTCTCTAACTGGATATTTTATTTATTTTATTTTATATTTTAATAGTTTTCTAATTTTTAATAAATATCATTTGGTTATTTAACAAACTTTTCTTTTTACTGTGATCTTCAAAAAATAATAAAAGTTAAAATGTTTAATTCATGCTTTGGTATTTTGGATTTTACAGGGGAGCTGGTTTTTTATTCATAAAGGTTGGGAAACTGGCAGCTGCTTCACTGGGAACAACAATTTTATTACTTCAGGTAGGTCAATTTAAATATTTATTCTTAATTATAATGTTTTATTAATTTCACAAATATAATGTTTGATTAATTTCACAAAAACTGTATATTTCAGTGCTGTTTTCTAACAACAGAATTACTATTAATAAAATAAAAATATACTAAAACAAGCACTTTATATAGCTTTCATAAGAGGGAGTTAAATTTGTTGTAACAAAATTAGAAGTGATTAAAATAAATATTCTGTCATAAGTGCTGTCTATTCTTTCCAACATTCTGATGTTTTCTTTTCCTTCTTTTTCTTCTTATGACCTTAACACACTGACTGGATTGGATTTGTAGATGTTTTCAAAACAAAGAGAGCACCATGTATGTTTTGATCTTTTTAGAGAAAATGTGCTAAAAATCTTTTTTTAAATTACGTAACAGATTGCACAACACAAGGGATACGTCAAGATCAATTGGACTAGAGTTGAAAAGAGCATCAGCCAGGCCAAGTCTGAAATGAGGAGAGAAGCAAGTAAACATTATCCAGGAATCTTTGAAAATGTAAGAATATCTTTAAATATTTTAGATTAAATATGCAGATACTTTTTTGTACTCATAGAGCACCTACATGGGGAATATTATGAAATTTATTTGATGCAAAAGGGAAAATAAAAATCAAATAATAGTAGTTTTCTTTTAAATAACTGTACTTAGTATTAGTTACATTACAAACAAACATAATACCAGAAGAATATCACAAAACAAATTAATATTTAAGAAAAGATACTTAATGGTTGACTTGCAGCAAAATCTGTTATTTCATTGAAGATTAAAAGTAACACATAACAATCCAATCAAGAATTTTCATTTATTCAGAAAATGTTAAAATGTAAGTAGTGGGTGTTGTAATTTATATTTTTCATTCTGCCAGTAAAGTGATTATGTCATAAAAATTAATTTATCATTTTCTGTTTTTATTTATTCTCTTTATATTTTTGTAAAATATTTTGTTTGTTTATTTTTTTGTTTTATTTTGTTTAACAGATGCAGAGATTTATTCAGCAGAATATTTGTTTAGCCACAGGTTTTGCTGGTGGATTCTTTTTTGGTGTAGCTTTCTGAGATAGATTAATAATCATGGTTATATTGTTTCTTCATCCAAAGTAACAGCAAGAGGACTCACAGGAAACATTATGTGAACATTAACTATTCTGTCAAGGATTGTGAGCAGTATTAGAAAAAAAGAAATCACTAAAAGCATTTGTGAATATAGCAGAATAGTTTGTTAATATTTGTTTTAGTTACATAAAGAATGACCTTATCAAAAATATATTTCACTTTTGGTATTATAGTTCATTTATTTAACTTGTTTTGATTAATAATAATAATAATAGATAATACAATTTTGATACTGTCTAATACATACAAATCATTTTAGATTTGTTACAAATGACAGAGTGGTTATTATTAGTCAAAACAGCTAAAATACCCAACAAGCATTACTGTGCTAATATTAACAGTAGATTTTTTTTTTTTTTTCTTTTTCAAGGATTGTTAACCCATTTCCCTCCTTAGTCATGATAACTAGAATATAATTCTTAATGTGCCATCTGATAATAATTTATACTCGTGCACAAATGTGTTTCTAATACAACAGCAAACTATTGTTTTTAAAAGTATTAGTTTTCCTCAAAGTAATTATAGCATGGCTAGAACAGTTTTTTTAAATTTATTTAGTTCATTTATATATATTTTTTTGTTTTTTGTTGTTGTTGTTATTCTTGTGTGGGTTTTTATATTTGTCAGTTGTTGTTTTTGTTTTATATATATACATTTCTTTTTTTCTTCTGTTCAGTTACTCTATATTTTACATTTTGTTAAATGTAAACAATGGTGCAAAACCACAAAGAGCTTGTGTATGTGAGGACATTGAATTAATAATAGTTAGTATTTCAACTGTTTCTTTTATTATTTTAAAAATCAAATTTTTGTTTATATAATTTAATTTGAACCTGTGATCAGCTTAAATTTTGTTTTCGTATTTCAAAAACAAAATGTATTCATGAAGCCTGTCCAGGCTAATAATAAATAATTTTCTCCTGTCTTTGCTGTTGTTGGTGTGAGATTTTGAACCAGGGACCTTCCAGTAGTGATTACAATTTTCATTTGTGGTGCTTAATAATAGTAGATAATAGTAAGTGATAGTTATTTTTGCATAAATAATAAAATAGGAATGTACACATGACTCTACAAACATTTTATAAATATCATTGTCATCATTATCATTATTATATTAAATATACAATCATTATTATGTTTATAGTTTATCATTAGTGTTAACCTTCCTTCTACATTACTAATTACTGTACAGTGCTAATGTTTTATATCCCATCAGAAACTATGTACATGCATGTATGTACGCACGCACACACATCCACACGCACACACATCCACACACACACAAACACACACACACAAACACACACACACACACACTCATGTATATGTAAAAAAAAAAATATATAAAACATAAAAGAAGGTATCTGTTTTTAAGTTAGCATATCATTTATTACTGGTATCCATGACATTGGTATTTTGTCCACCTTTTCTGTAATTTATTAAGCTTTGAGCAAATGACCTTTATACTGTACTACACAGAATGAAACACACAGATATGCATACACTAGTACACATACAAAAATAGTTCTGTACAAAAGAAAATGAGATGATATAGAAATTAATTATGGTTCTTGTGTTAAATCAAAAAGACGAATTAAAAGGTTTTTTTTTTTTTTTTTTACCAGTTGTTTAGGCTGCAACACTAATGTGAAGACAGATATCAACAGTTGGAATTGGGCATTATACAAAATACACATTTCAGTAGTTACTAAATAAAATATCTTTGTTTATTTACTTTTATTTACAAAACTTTTGTCTTTTCATTTATTACTATCATCATTATTATTAATATGCCTTTTACCTTAAAGATTTGTTTTTATTTTTCAATTTATTTTATAAAATAAAATCTTTTTATTAAATTTATTTCTATATAATATTATGTTCTTTTTTATTTTTTTTTTTGCTTTAACAACTAGATTTTTAGGTTGATTGAAACATAAATAAAACCTTAATCCACTTCCACTGAGTTTGTTTATATGTTGACTTGAATAAGCTGAAAGGTTCAGTGGTTTGAGTGCTTGTCTGAGGTTGACCAGTCAGATAGGAGCTGATCAAGTAGATACAGTTAGTTTTAAAAGTTAACTTACAGAGAGACAAAACTGAAAAGAGAAAAACAGATCGGCTCAAAATGAAACAAAAGAGCTGCATCATTTCTTTCTCTCTCTCCCATCCTTTCATTTTATTTTTTATATTTACTATTTTGTAATGTTTTGATTACTTCCTTTTTCACATTTCAGTAATTTTTGTTTTCTTTATTTGGTTGGAGTTTAAAGCATTCTAACTTTTTAGTGTGTAACTGTCTTATATTGTTATTTTTTAAATTATTTTATTCATTCACTCATCTCTTTTCATATCCTCCCTCATCTTCTCTAATGTTCAGTCTCTCTTTAATACAATACAGCACTAATCTGAAAACTTGGGTGTGACATCTGCTATCAAATGATAAATTATTCTGTTCTTAAATAAATAATAAATATGAATCCTCTCTCAAGGTAGAAGTTAATCAATGGATATAGTGACTTGCCAAAAGTTTTATTTTTACCAGAGTTTATTTAAACTAGTAAATGAGATGATCATTATGTATGCAGTATACAACAGAAGAAAGACATGTTTAATTTAAAGACACAACACAGCTTCAATCAACTGTTATATATAATGTCATTTAGAAAAGCAGGGACATATTCCACAGTGCCATCACAAATTGGCAGTTTTATTTCTAGTTGGAAAGCATATAGCCTGGCCTTTGGTAATCCAGTCATTGAATGCAAGTCACATTCATTACCATTTCTAATCCAAATATTTTTCTGCTCACACACATTCTCTCTCTCTCTCTCTCTCTCTCTCTCTCTCTCTCTCTCTCTCTCTCTCTCTCTCTCTCTCTCTCTTTTCTTCTCTCACTGAATTTTCTTTTATTCTTTTTACTCTCTCTATTATCTGTCTGCGTCTCTCTATCTATCTCTCTCTCTCTCTCTCTCTCTCTCTCTCTCTCTCTCTCTCTCTCTCTCTCTCTCTCTCTCTCTCTCTCTCTCTCTCTCTCTCTCTCTCATCCACTTTCTATCATCCTTGGTGCTGATAATCAGCCTGCAACATATATATATATAAAGGTCGTGTTTATCTCCTGATAAAATCTAACATACAAGAAATAAAAGATATCTTTGGATTACATTTGTCATGTTTGGTCTGCGTTTAATTAGTGAGTTGTGCTGATTCTAACTGAGAAAATTACTCAATTGATTGTTGTGATAAACATCTGTCAGTCAGAAGGAAATGTGGATCAGTGAGTTTACAGGAGTAATTTGTTTACATGCTTTTCAAGCCAACAGTTCATAAGATTTGACAAGTATATCACTGGAAAATTTCAATATCTGGAAAACAGTTTTCTTTTCTTTTTAGCAGTAACTGTTATAGAAGTTTTTTAAAATTTGCTCAAAAGATTTGACAGCTGTGTCTTTGGAAAAGTCTTTGGAAAAGTAATATTTTTTCTTTATAGAAGTACTTTAGTAGATGTGTTTGCAATCTGTAATTTTGTTTGAACATTTCATTAGATGGAAATGCAATTAATATAACTAGATTGATAAAAAAGATAAAATTTTGAACCACTAACATTTGGATGATAATTTATTCTGTTTATAGAAACTGAATAATAACATAATATTCTGTAATAAACAATTAGTAATGGTTATTGTTAACATTGAGTACTTTTGATCTTTAAAAATGTCTAATAATCATGAAATGAAACAACGAGGTCAATGCAGACAGGAAGAGGAATCTTCAGAAAATGTAATTTCTTCAATGGAAAGTAAAAAGACTTCACTCATGAATGTGATGATGTATCGATACACATTAAACAAAAATGTTTTGTCTTATCAGTCAGAGCTTGAAATGAATGTGCTGATGTTTAATCAAGAAAAAAAAAAATATTATGAGATACAACAGAGATGTCTCTGTCACCAAGTATGATTTGGAAACCAAAGAAATGAAGAAAACAGGTATGAAGCAGAACAAAGCTGTTCAGACTTTTTTATCTTCACAAAGAAATGTTCATTCATGTAATTTTGAAAAACAGGATGGTGAACCTACTGCCTCAGCAAATTTATCAGATGAAGAAATTTTTGTGTAGATTAGATTTTTTTTTTTTTCAGGAGAAAATTACAGAAACATTCTACAGTGAAACTGATATTATTCGATGTCTAAGTAATCAGTTACTGAATAGTTTTTTGAAATAAGGACATGTTATTTTAATTAAATTTTATTTTTGATTTGTTTTTAATTTTCAAATTTTGAAAATTGATTCTAATTACAAATATCTGTACTCGTCACTGGAGGATCTCTGATTCCATAAAAATAATTTTTCCAGAACATTAATGAAAACATTTTCAACATTAAAAAAAAAGAGGAAAATATTTAATAGTCCATGTATGATTGAGTATTTATACAGGACCTTGTATATCTGTTTGTATGTCTGTCTGTTCTGTCCCTGTGCATGAATTTTCATACATAAAAGAAAACAATATATATTTATTGCTTTAAAATTTATTTAAAATTAAAGATAACAAAACAAAGAAAGAACACTCAAATCAATTTTTATTAAAGAAACTTGTCTAAAAAGGTTATATAACTGTAAAATATTACAACATATATTTACATCACAGCTTGTCCATAAGCAGGAAACTGGAGAGAATGCAGTAACAAGAAATTCAATAAAACTGTAAGAATAATACATGATAAAGAGTAAAAATATTTTGGCAAACTAGATCATAACAAATCATGATTCTTGTCTTCTTTATTATAAAACAAACAACTGTTGAAGCTGATATGTATACATATACATATACATACATACATATATATATACATACATATATATATATATATATATATATATATATATATATATATATAATATAGTTACATACACAGACATATATACATACATATAAAATAGTCTCCTCCTTAAGTATCAGACATAAAAGATTTTGACAAACTGTATCATAACAAGATTCATAATTCATGTATTCATTTTAATGATTCATACATTCAAATATATATGCATATATATAAATATATAAACAGTTCTAAGAAAAAAGTGTTACCTAGTATATGAGATAAACATTTTTTTGTCTTACATAACATATGATAAGATTCACAATTTGTAAATTTTCTGATTTTTTATATACAACAGTATAAACTAATTTTAAAAAAGAACATCCAAATAGTCACTTGATGTACCAGAAATAAATATTTTGTATCAAACTAGTAATATAGAGTATGGTCCATAATTAACTGAACAGTGAATTCACCAGAATATCACAGCTTGAAGTGGCCCAGTCATGATCAATGATGAGTAAATCAACCAGTTATGACAACTTACTAATTTTATAGCTTAAAACATAGCACTTGGAAAATATTACAGTTCCTTTTAATGACTGATAAATGTTATGTTTTGGTTCATACTCATTATAAAATCAGATATCAATAACTGACAGCTAATTATGGATTACCCTGTTTGGTATCTGTGACATTTTAAATAATTTGATACAATGTAACAGTTTTAAAAAATAAAAATAAAAAAAGATTTTTTGAAATAACTGCCTGGCATACCAATATCTGTCTTATGAAAAAGTCAGTAGTGCAGAAAAATGGTATCCTGAATTTGCTAGTGAAACTTTTTCATTACAGAAATTTTGAGCTGCTAAATCAAGCTAATTCAAAAAGAAAATATAAGCCTGAGACAATATGAGTATTCCCCAAAATTAATAGTAAAGATGTTTGTTTAATGTTTAAATTGATGCATCATTCAAGATGTTAAATTTATTTATTATTTGTTATGCAACTCAATTAACAGAAACGATCTTACACTGAAAATGAACAGGTCACATATCTTAAAAGACAGAATTTATTTGGTAGGAAGAGAAACCCTTGAAGAAATTAATTAAAAGTAATATAAAATAGTTTGATAATTTTGTGCATTTTGTTTAACAAATAATACATATTAATGTTGGAATAATGAATGAAAAATTTGAACAAGATTAATAATACAACACATTAACAAAACAAAAATCTGTTTGCCATTGTCTTAAACAACAAAACAATCTGGTAATAATTTTTTTATATATATATAAAATTGGACAACAACAAAAAAGTAGTCCTAAACAGGGAGTAAAACATCTCAACAAGAAGCACATTTAACACTGGTTTTGAGTAAACAAAAACCACAGATCACAGTTGGGTTGTGTGTAAATGTTTACAATACGAACAACAAATTTTTTATCTATTATAATTCACTTTATCACATAGTTAATAAACTGAGGAAAAAAAACAATAATGAAATTCAGCAGATATAAGCTGGTAAACTTTGGAGAATTTTTAATATTTTATAATATTAATATTTGAAAAAAAGATAAAAAGAAGAGTAAACATATTATATTACAATAATAATCCTAACTGAATGATAACTTTATCACAACAGTCACCTTTAAAACATAAAACATTACCAATAATCATCTTTATGAAAATCATTTTTATCATCACAACTTCTGAAACAAAACAATCATTTTATTCATGAAAAGTTACTCATGGCAAAATAATATGGCTATCTGGTCTGCCTGCGTTAAAATATTCAACAATAACTTCCACCACAGGCACCAGGCTAAGGCATTTCTTTTAAACTTGCCATAAGCATCACAAAACTTCATTATTATAGGCACTGTTTTAAAAATCCATTTCTTTTAAATGGCACAATCAAAATATATCCCAAAATTGGAACAATTTGAGAACACAATAAAGAATTGAAAGAGAAACACTCAGAAAAGCAAAAGTTATAGATGGCAAACAAGAGAATTACTGATAAAAAAAAGTAAAAACTATAACATACATGTTTTAAATTGGAAAAACTACTTACATGTATTTATATTACTAAACAGATCATTGAGAAAATATTATAATGACTGTTGTTACAATTCAGACCAGAATTAACGTGAGACTGCAGTTGGCCATTTCTGAGGCCCTTGGACTGATACTGTCTGGATATAAGATAAAATACTGAGTTAATAGATTCGTGATGATATTAGTGCCATTTTTGTGTAATAAAATAAAAATAAAATAAATATATATTTATATAAGAAAATAAGTGTTTTAAATAAATAATAAAACATATTGTTAAACCAAAATGAAAATATTCGATTAATAAATATTAATTCATAGTGAATTTTAATTCAAAACATTTATAAAAAAAATATTAACAATAATAATAATAATTCTGTTCTAAATGAAATTAATACTTATATTTAATTTTTTAACACAATAATTTATATATATAATTTAAAAAAATATAATATTAATCTATTAATATTCAAGAATAAAAATATATTATTCCTTTGTTAAGTAAATATTCAGCAGTTGTGTAGGGTTTTGGCTTTATAATGTTTATCACAGACCTATGTAAGCATATATCCAGAATATTAAATAAATAAATAAATAAATGTATGTTAACTAACAAGAAATTAATGAAGATAATAAAAGATCACTTACACAATGATAATCAATAATCTAGACAAATCGCTCTTCAAGGCCTCCATATTAAAAAAAAATATAAAAAAATAAGTCAAGGCACAAAACACCCCTTTATAGCAACTATAGTGTTATAGAAACTCCCTAAATATCTGTATCTTCCAATCAGGTATTGAAGTCTCCTACTGTTAGACCCTTTGCTATTCATCAGTGGTCGAAAATTGCTTTGTAGACTAAATAACACTTGGAAATATAAAGGATAACTTATACACCCAACAGATTTGGCAAGCTGTTGCTAGGTTACCAGCATCAGAACATTACAGAATAAAAAAAAAAGTTTTAAAAATCAAACAAAACATTCATATTTAAAAAAAATATATATATATATATATATATATATATATATATATATACATACATATATCCTTTCATCAATATCAGATCATTCATAACAAATTCCTTATTTTTTTGGAACAAAATAATTAACAGATAATTAAAATAAAAATACATACATACATGAGACAGTTTTAAATGCAAACATTTAACTCAACCAAAATATGCCCTTAAGACTGAAATTAAAGCAGCTGATTTAAATTATCTTAAAAATTGATCAACTGATATTTCAAACAAGTAATTGCAGTCAAAATCATTCTGTGAGCAACAAATCATAAAAAAAATTAAAAAAAATATATCACTGTATGGGTGATATTTCTGCACTCAATATAACCATCTTTGCCACTGGCTCCAACAGACATGAAAGCAGAATACATTTCTGTTAAAATTATTAAGTGCTACCATACTTTGGATGATTCTTGTATATTATAATACATTCTTCTTGTTGTTATTTTTGTTGATAAAACTGACTTGTCTTAAAAAGGATTTAGGAGACAATTTAACTGACTTTTACTGTAGGCAGAACTAACTGTGGTTTTTCTTCTGATGATGACACTTTTCTCTCTTTTCTCTGTTTCTCACACCGCTGCATTTTTGCAGTCACATGCAATGGGGGAAGAATTTTGTCCAGTTTAGGAGATTTTGGAAATTTAAGAAGTGTTGACACTTTGTGCAAAACATTCCTGAAATAAATAAGTAAGTAAGTAAGTAAGTAAGTAAGTAAACAAACAAACAAACAAACAAACAAACAAACAAACAAACAAACAAATAAATAAATAATTATGGATATATATTGAGAGCAAAACAGAAAACAAAAACATCTGAAACTGACATAACATACATACACTCATATAAAGATATATGCATACATACATATATACGGTTGACATGAACATAAAAATTACAGAACGTTATTATTCTGAGAAAGATTTAATTAAATGTGTAAAAATATATTTTGTTGTATGAAAGAAACAGTTCAAATATAAACATTTTATATATTTATCTTTCTCATATCAGATATTATTTCAGTGAAATGTTGTTGTTATTTTTAGCTGATATGTACACTAAAAAATAGATCATACAGAAAATATAAAAATAACTGTTATTATAACTGCAGAGTTGTAGCAGACATAGTGGTATCATAATTATGTTTATAGCTGCTATTGTTGTTGTGGTAAATTTTATTGTTGATGTAATTGTTGTTGCTAATGTAACTGTTGCTGCTGTAGTTGCAGTTGTTTATGCTGCAGCAGTAATGGTTTGCTATTCTTTTACTTACTCAACATAAGCAGCTTTCTCATTAAGATACAACATATTTTCATCAATTTCTTTACGAGGCAGATTTTCAGGAGCAACAAGCTGAAAGCAATAAAAATAGTAATATTTTATATCAGTCTTTATTCACTGGTATACAACTAGCATGGTCCATGATGTATGTATGTATGTGTATGTTTGTGTGTTTGTGTGTGTTTGTGTGTGTGTGTGTGTGTGCAGACAGATAGATAGATCAAAAATATATAAGGATTTCAAAATAATATAAGGTGTTAATGGATAGAATTAAATGTCCCACAGAATATAGATTTTGAAATAACTGATGTTAATGTTATTATTTTATTTTTTTAAATTAAAATATTCACACAATTAAATATACTGACATGGATATTATTGATCAATCTTAGCAATATCTATCATTATGATTTAAATTTATTTCTTAATAATAATAATAACATATCTTGCTAATACAGCCAAACTGACCTTCAACTTTGACCCCACATTGAATCTGCAACTTCGTTTCCTAGCCAACATTGTCACGGTGATGTTGTCCTGACTCATAATCCTCACACCAATGTAGTGGTTCAAGCCAAAACAGATAGGCTGAAATGGTGGAGCATGCACATGCACCTCAGGGTCTCGCCATGTCCAGCTCTTCCTTCTAGCACCAGTAGGATACAGCTCCATACCTCCAAGTTGATCAAAATAAATTCTGTGAGAAAAAAATCAGCTATATTAAGTTGTCATTATTATATTTATATAATTCTGTGTTTGTCTGTAAGTTTAAAAGGGTGTAAATATGTTTGGGTGCATGTGTTGATATACACACACAACACATCTGATATATATCTGTATATTAATGTGTGTGTATGTATGTGCATTAACAAGTTTGTTTGTCTGCCTGTATGTATATATATCTGTGTGTATATATACAGCTGTCTTTTTTTGTGTGTGTGTGTGTGTGTGTGTGTGTGTGTGTGCATGCATGCATGCATGTGTGTGTATATGTGTATGTGTGTATTAATAACAATATATTCAAAGAATTTTTAAAGTATACTGTTTGAAAAACAACGATTTGAATTTTTGGAGTAATACATATTTCTGTTATGAAGCTAAAAATTTTGTAAATATTTAGTTTAAAAAAAATCAAAGAAGAAAATTATCTTAAATGGAAAATAACTGATGAAAAGTAAATGCAGAAGAACCTGCATAGTTACAGAACAAAGCCAAGCAAAATAAAATTTTAAACTAAATATTACAAAAAGCTGTTTACTTACCGAACCACCCCATTGTCATGGAAACAAGATCCATATCCATTGGGTTCAAAAATAGCACACACTTTGTGATCGGGTGTGTCATCATGTAATATGTATGTGTACAAACCAAGTGACACACTTGTTATAGCTATAGCCAACTGACCTGATGGGTAGCTGAATAACAGGTTAAGAAAATACACACTATGAAAATAGTTTACTCATCTCCTGCATCACTTATTTCTTTCCAGTCATTCCTTGAGACTATGCAGAATTATAATTTACAATGGACAATGAGAGATAACAAAAAGTGCATACTAATTATCTTTATCAGTCTCTCAGGAATTCCTTTTGCCCACAACATATTTCACAATTTGTTAAAAACACCTCTGACTACAGAGTAACAGCCCATGTTTTAATATTTTATAAAAGAAATAAGCAAAAATATATTTTAAAATGATATAAGGAAATAACAATTAAAAAAAATAATAATAATAACAAAAACAACAACAATAACAGTAATAAAATTATTTGTAAAATAAAATAAAATAAAATTAAAATAAAATAATTAAGAAATAAGTTCAGACAAAAATTAAAAAAATGACAATAAAAAGGATACAATACATTTCCAGAACCATCAGAGAAAATTGTGAGAAACTTTCTACCATTTTCATAATATTTCTGTATGAGAGGCCGGTCCACTAACTAAAAAAAAATAACAAATAAATAAATAATTACTGTTTTAATTTGAAGTATAAACAAACAATGAAAGAATCATATGTAAAGAAAGAAAGAAAGAAAAATAAAGACAGACAGATAGACATAAAGACATAGACAGACAGACAGATAGATACACAGACATGCAGATACATAGATAAATCAATATAAACTGACATAAGATTCCCATTGACAATAAAGCCTTAGCCAAGACATTTGATAAAAAAAAAAAAAATTATTAATGGGAAATCACAAATCAATACAAATATCTGTGATTCCAGAAAGAAGAAAAAAGGCAACTTACTTTTCCAGATTCAATTAGAGGCTCAGGAATGAAAACTTCTAATACTTCCTCTTCTTTGAGAAGTGGACTAGGTGGACGCAGTGTCCACCCTTCGTCCAGGCAGCGTTGAGATGACAACTGATAGTTAATAGTTTTCATCTGACGTGTTACTGATAACAAAAAAGTAATTGTGAAATAGGTCATAAAAAATATTTTAAAAATGGAGAAAAATATCTACATGTTATGTGTATGTTTACTGATGTATCTTCAGAATGGACTCAGAGAAATTAACAAATAAAATAAAATAAATAACAGATCAATCATAAAAGAACAAATATAAATTTATATATATATGTATGTATGTGTGGTGTGTGTGTGTGTGTGTGTGTGTGTGTGTACGCTTGTGTGCATATGTGTGTGACCTGTTTTAGTGTCTATATAAAGTAGGTACCATTAATGACATTTTTAATTACTTTGTCAGAAAACACTAATACGTTATTATTATTATACCATTTTAAACAGCACCTTTTCCATTAAGTTCAAGGGTGCTTTACTATGTTAACTAATAAATTTAAATATTAAAAGACATGAACATAAACATATTAAAATAAATGTAAAAATAATGGTGAACATGCTAAAATGACAGTAAAAATAAGTACATCATATTTAAAAATATATAACCTTTAAACGCCTCATACAATAACTGAAAATGAAATTGTTTTCTAAAGTGAGCATCCAGAAGTCCAAATGGAATGTTTGAATTTGACAGTTTGCTTTGTCATATTCTATATTTTATTTAAACTTAATTTAGTAAACTTGTGCATAATATTATGCCTGTACATGTGTTTAGTATTTGTATAGAATAACTTATATATTAAAATTTGTATATGGTTGAATCATACAGTGCATGTGTTTGAGTTTTATGAATATTATTCATTTTAGGAAACTGGACTGACTCAAATAAAGAAAACCAAAATTAAATTTTAAAAAATATCAATAATGAGCAAACTAGTATGTATTCTACTAAAAACATTAAATTTAAAATTTAAAATAAAAGAACAATGAAAAATTGAGATAAATAAATAAATAAATCGAATGATATATATGTAAAATGCATATTAATAACATATTAACAATCAAAATGCAGTTTGATACTGTAAAAAAATTCATGTATGATAATATAATACTGAAAAGGTTATATGTTAATTTGGTGCTGAATAAAACATGCATATACAAGATTGTGCAATCAGTTTATTATTATAATGGTATTGCATAGAAGAAGAATTTTCCTAAATGACCATTCTGCTTATGATTCACATTCAACATTCAAATTCAAGATCAGTTGTTAGGATTAAATTTTTAAATATAATTTTTAGACATAGAATGTCCATAAATATAATAATTTCTGAATTGTACTGCTGGTAAAAGATAATTTTCAGAAATAAAACCAATAATGCAAAATGTCAGATATAACTGATTCATACACTCTGTATTAAAACTAAAAATGAATGTAACTCATGTGTCATGTAATAGATGAAAAAATAATATTCAGGAAGAAAAAAAACACTATGTTTATATTGTTCACACTTGATAAGTTGGTGCAAAATGATTATATAAGTAAAATTAATTTCGCACAAATTAAACTGCAAATTTCACATAAACTGAAACATAATATTCTGTTATGTGAGTTCAGCATAAATAAAAACAATTTTCACATTAACAAACAACTCTGTAAAATTGTGTTCACAATGGATTTAAGTTAAGTTACTTCTGCAAACAATATAAACATTAATATTCACACTCTTAATACAATAATGTGTGCTCTATGTAATATAAATATTTATAATAAAAATTAATATTCACACAGATAAACTGTAAGATACATGTTATATTGGTGCAGGCATGCAAAACCCAAAACCACTGAGATGTTACAAAACTAAACAAACCATCAATTGGCATTGGACCTCCTCGGAACTGGCCGGCTATTTAAAAAAATTAATTTTCAATTATAATTGTTTTTTACTCTGATATCCTTCCCTTATTATAATTATTTTTAAGATTGTTTTTTTTTTTTTTTTTTTTTTTTTTTTGCAAATATAAAATAAATAAATAAAAATATTTTTTTTTAATGTGGATTTGTAAAAATTATTATAATTTTTTTTTTTTTACAAAATACCGTAAAAAAATTGTTTTTTTTTTAAATTCACTAATAAAACTATATAGATAATAATTACTGATCATAATATATTAAATAAAATCAAACACATAAAGAAATAAACAATAAAATCAATTACAAAAACAGAATTGAAAATGTGAAATATTTAATTATTGATTTCAAATAAAGAAAGAAATATTAGTTCAATCAATGAGAATAAATATTGTTAATGATTACCGATTATAACAAATAAATGAACAAAATAATAATAATAATAAAATAATAATATATTAATAATAATAATAAAATTCAATCACAGAAGATATTAGATTATTACTGATTCAAAGAGAAAAAACATTGTTACTGAGTGGCGATTAGAGATGAATGAAAAAAAAAAGAAGAAAAGAAATATGTATGAAAAAACAACAAAACAATTTATAAGCGCATAAAAATATTTGTGTTTCAGTATGCAATGACATTTAAAAGCAACTGTATTCTACGTACCAAAATTGGGAGGTTGTTGAACAGACTTTGGACCCAGAGCTGCCCTGCTAGGAGGGTGTGCCCCTCCCCCATGAGAGCCTGCACCAGCTGCTACAGTTACAAAGCAAAGCAGGTTGGAAAGTGAAAAACAGAAACAGAACCTCTACAGATAAACTAGACTAGCTAGAACTAAATTTGACCTTTCTGAAACTTTTTTTTTTTAATTTCCTTTTATTAAAATACAGGGCAGCGCTAAAGAGTGGTGTGCTTTGTTGCCTTACACTATCCTTAACATTGAGTAAAACACAAAACTAAATGTGTATTAAAATTAACATGAGTGACCAAAGCTAGATGGAGGTGTGACATTAAATGAATGTGTGTGTATTTCTTTGAGATTATATTATTAGAAATAAATTTGTTATATTATTAATACAAACACTAATGAATAACATTTAATATCATGACTGAATTAATTTGATGTTTATGATATAAACAAGGTATTATTAAAATGATCTGATAATATGCTCATCATTATATTTAAATATAGTTGATTTACAGTGAAATTTTATATTCAGCTAACAAAACAAATATATATATATATTTCTATTCTTTACTATTTCAAAAAGTTACAAATAATAACAAAAAGTTTATTTAAATGAATTCATTATTGATTTTACTAATTCAGCTTTTACTGAAAGGGAGAACACAGTATACATTAAAAGGTTATTTGTTATTAGAATAATTCTACACTAATTAAAATTAGAGAGAATTTAATTAGTGTTCCTATTGATTTGTTTTTATTATAATGATTAAATAGAAATATGACATTTATAAAGACGTAAAATACTAGCAGTGTACTAAATATAATAAATAAAATATAACAAAAAACAAAGTAAATGGTAAATGGTAAATACTCAAATTTAATAGTAAATAATTATTCAAATACTACTTTAAAAAGCTATGTGAATTTATTTCTACTGAAAGAATTGATAGAAAATGAATAAAACGTACATGAAAATAAATTCTGTTGCATTCCTTGAGCTTCCTGCTGTCTTCTCTGAAGTTCTCTGTCACGCATTCTTTAAAATAAATAATAAAATAAATTGAAAATAAAATAAAAATAAACTGAAAAAAATAAAAAAAATAAAAATAAAAACAAAACAAAAAATAAAAAATAAAAATGAAATGAAATAAAAATGCTGTGCTAATTATAAATATACACTAATAACACATACATATGTTATGCATATTATATACATTTAAATAAATATACATACAGATTTATATATATATATATATAGACATATACACACAAACACATACAGATGAATATATGTCTACAAACATCCAAACATACATACATTCATAATTTACATATCTGCTTAAATATGTATATGAATATATGGGTATCATAATGAATATTATTATTTGGTAAATGACAACAAAAACACAAAAACAAATAATAACAAAAATAATTATAATAAACAACAATATCAGTAACTATACAAATAACAACAATAACAGTAACGAAATTAATAATAATAATAGTAATAAGTATTATTATTATTATTATATCAATAACAATAATTACAATAATAACAATACAAGTAATGTCAAAATTAACATTAACATTAAAAATAATAAAATGAATACAAACCTTTGAACAGCTCTTTCTTTGGCTGCCTTCCTATCTTTCTTAGTTCCAAAGTGAGCGTGTGGTTTTATACAGATTTGTTTCTGTTTATTTCTCAATTCCTCCTCGAGGTCTACTGCTGTTGTCGTAGCAAACTGAACAAAATCTCGATATTCATCGCAGCAGTACAATTCATCTGGTGCCACTTCCTGCTGTCTTTCAAGTGTAGGGAAAGGTTTGATTTCCTGTCCACAGAACTCACATGTACCTCCGAACATGCCATAAGGGCGGCCAAATTCATCAGTAGGGAAATCAACTTGTTCAGCTTTATCCGATTCTCGTAGATACTAAATAAAAATAAAATTCAAACGTCAATCAATGGTTATATCAAATTCTGGCTCTTTTATAAATGTTAACATTCCTTATGTCATAAGCTTTATTTCAATACCATTGTGTTCAGTCGAATATTAGTAATTATGGAAAATTCTCAAACTTTCTTGATTAGAACATGTTAACAAAAGGTTGGGTGTGTTGTGCTGAAGAAAAACAACTTGACACATTTACTGTATTATAATTTAAAATATTTCAGTGCATGAGAGAGAGAGAGAGAGAGAGAGAGAGAGAGAGAGAGAGAGAGAGAGAGAGAGAGAGAGAGAGAGAGAGAGAGAGAGAGAGAGAGTGTGCACACGACAGGCTATCATTTCTTAATTATAAAAAATAAAAATAAATTATCTGCTTTCTACTATAAACAAAAAGCAGACTGAGGCAGTATCATTAAAAGAAAATTAACAAAAAAGCTTAGAATTAAAAAATAAAAAACAATGCAGCTGAAAAATGCAAATGAACAGACAGATAAATATATATGTAGAGCCACAATGAAAGATTCACAGACATGAACAGAAGTGTTATGAAAAATAAATTAGCCTATATAAAAGCAAGTAAACACATCAAAACATCAGTGTGGAAAACAGCCAGAAGCAGTTTGTACAGGTTACCATGGTTACCTGTAGAATCTGTGGAGGACCAATACTTGGGAGATAATTCTGGTCCTGGTGTTTCTTCCATGACTCTTCATCAGAACTCTTCCATAATAAACAACAAGGTTCATAAACAACAACAACAACAGTAAAATCTATTCAACATGTCCATATACAGTTTGAATAGCAACAGATGTATCTACTATACCATATTAACAATATATTAATAACAACAACAATAGTAACCCAATAATAATAATAAAAATAATAATAATAAATAAAATAATAAATAAAATAATAAATAGAGGAAAAGACAATACAAACAATAATAAAAATAACTCAACATTTCCCTACAAATCTCAATCAACAACAATTCACTTTTAGTGCCAATATGGTTAAGCCACTGATCTTCAGCTATGGATATGTTCTGGGATCAGATTAGCGTACCAGCAATAATACATAATTTAAAAATAAAAAGAATATGTTATTAGCATTATTATTTTACTTTTTTTTATTATTATTATATATTTTTTTTAATTATGAATTTTAAAATAGAAATAATTATTGAAGAAAGAAATTACTTACATCAGAATCAGTACTGACATCCATGATAGGGATGCCATATTCATCACTATATGGGGTGTAGGGTGTGGTAATCACTTGTGGCTCCTCCTCTGGTTCTGTATCAACTTTCTCCTGAGGTTCTGCCACAATCTCTGTAATAATGATAATAATAATAATAGTACAAAAAAGAAGAATTAATATTAGGATTTTTTAAATAAGATTTTTAATAATTTTTATGCATAAAATACAATTTGTATATGCCAAAAAGTCTGAAAACAGTAAGATATTAGTATTTCTACTGGTCAGAAAAATTAGGGATCCTCAGCCTGTATAACAATAACAACAAAGTAATACAAACAATAAAGAAAAATGGGACAAACACTGACGTGAAATTAATATTTGTCAATGTAACAGTACACACACACACACACACACAAACAAACATACATGTAGGTATACTCATAAACAAGTATGTAAATAATACAAAATATGTAATAGATACATTCATACGTACATACAAATGCAGACACATGTACACTCCCATGTAGTTACAAACATAAAAAAAACAATTTATAAAGAGAAATGATTAAACCTTCAGTTTCAGTTTTCTCTTCTTCATCCACTTTCTGAAGCCATTCCCAGTCTGTTTGTGTATCTATGGTAACAAGGATAACTTCTCGCCCATCATACGTTCGTATTTTTAAGCCACCTGGTTTACCCATTTCTGCTTTTCTGTCAATTTAAATATATTAATTTACAATATCTGATAATAAATTCAGTATGAACTAGGGAAGAAAACAAAAGTTAAGTAATATGATTAAACTAAAAATTGTCCTGAGTACCCACAAGTCATTATAGAATTATTATTTTACTACTTCCCTATATTTTATCCACTAGAAATGTAAATATTTAGCAAATAAAAATAAAAGACATAATTTATTGCAATAGTTTGATCCCAGCATTTGGAATCTCCATGAATTTTTATCAGTTTAATTAACAAATCAAGTCTTACTGGTCAAAAGAAACTGCTCGTTTCATTAAGTGGCTGAAGTCATCTTCAAGTTCAGGTCGAAATCCACGAGCTATTTTTGGTCGAGCACATCCATCACCAGGTGTATCCAAGGTAACAGACGAGGCTGAAATATACAATGTTTTAAAATAATATAAACAAAAACAAAAACAAAAACAAAAAAAAAAAAAAAAGAAAATCAAGGGAAAAAATAACAATTAAATAATTTCATTGTATCAGCTTTCCATTAATTTGCAATGATTATGAAATCATTCCATAACTTTATCCATAATTCCATTGTATGAGCTTTCCATTAATTTGCAGTGATTATGAAATCATTCCATAATTTTATCTATAAAGTATTAAAAAATTACAATGTTCATTATTTTTTTATTATTATTATTATTTTTTTAATAGTTTTTGTTAATAGTTGAGCCCAAAAGAATATATCAAAGTTGTGGATATCCTCAATGTTCCATTGCTGACAACACAATATTATCAGTTTTTATTATTATTATTATTATTATTATTATTATTATTATTATTATTATTATTATATTAATATTTATATTTATATTATTTGGCTTTCTGATTATATTTATTTCAGTATGCGGAAACAAATAATACAAATATTGAGAATGTACTATTAACTTCACAGAAAAAATAGTAACAAAAAGAAAACTATTTACAGCTATTTTACAAACCGAAATAAAACCATGGAGGAAATTTTATATTTAACAAATCATTCCATTTAGTAAAGAAATGTGACCATGTTTTGTCCTCCTCAATTTTCAACATTGCAATCAAAAATATATCTCTCAATATTAATTATATAATGTATAGAAAACACTTTTTCATTATTTCCTATGTACATAACTGCATCTATGACATCACAGTGATATGACATCAGAGGTCACATGACCTATCTTAATATGATATTTATGAATGGTGTTGTAAGTATGAAAAACAAACATTTATAAATTCTGAAAGGCATCATGTGAAACTGAGATTTAGCCAGTTAGTGGGTTAGCTAAAGAACCAAAAAATATAACTGTAATTTAGAAATATATATCAGTTTAATAATAAAATATTAATACTAATTGGAATATTACTACTACTACTACTATAACAACTTCTACTGCTGTAACAGCTATTATTATTAATATTAATAATAATAATAATATGAAGAGGAAAAAGAAGAATATTTCAGATGAAATGTGTTTAAAAAAAATAAATAACAGTAATTAGAAATAAATAATAATAAATTATATATATTAGCAATAAAATAATAAAAATAGAAAATTAATATATAAATTAATAAAAGAAATTAAGTAATAATAATTTGATGTGTCTGAATATTTCTAAAGTAACAAATTGTATTAATTTTATTTTAGGGGTTTTCTTTATTTTACTACTATTATTATTATTATTATTATATACTATTATTATTATTATTAGGTATTTATTTATTTATTTAATTATTTATTATTTTTATTTTCAAAAATAAACTTAGACAAGTTTTTATTTCCTGATAACATTAAATTGTTATTTAATTAATCAAACACCAGACTAAAACTTGGTCACTAATTAAGAAATCTGTTGGTCATAACTAAGCTTAAATGTCAATTATATTAAACTGTTCCAGCTGACTGGTTTTTTTTTTTCATTTTTACCCACATTACAAATTGTTAATAACAAAGTGTGATAATAAAATATATATCTGTATATTTGTAATTTCAAATTACACCAACAACAGTAACAACTACAATAATAATAAATGTTAGACTGAGACAGATGATATAAACAGTTTTGCTTCTTTCTTTATTATGCATGAGCATATCATTGCGAACTTCACGCAACAAAAGTCTGTCTTGATCTTTTAATATTCTACAAATGACATTTTGAAAAACACTGGCCTCATATCTTAAGGTTCCTTATTTTGAGGTAATTTCAAATATAAATGTCTTTTAAAGTTACTTTACATGATATAAACATTTATTTACAATAATTTTAGAGGTAATTTTGCAGTTTAGTTTCAATAAATATTGTATGATGATTTATTGTTCTGTTGCCGATACAAATATAAAACAGTTATATACAACACTTAACCTTTTTGTATTTCCATTAACAACAAATTGCAAGTTTTCTGAACCTCTATTGATATGAGTAAAACCTTCATTAACAAGGTGTAAAAAATGCAGTAGGAACAATTTTTTTTTTTTTAAATTATGATTCTAAACCTCAACTTACTATCTGATGTTCTCCGAATTTCACCGTCACTTTCGGTTTCACTTACACCATCATGAAATTTTACTCCTTTTTCTGCTTCTTTGCTTTTAACCGCATCACCACCAGCACCAATATCAACTTCAACATTGTCAGTCTGTGATATTCTACTGTTTCGTCTGCTGCTTCGTCTGCTGCTTTGTCTGCTACTAGTCTGTGAACCTTTTTGTCTGCTGCTATGTTTGCTTCCCTTTGAACTTCTTGATCCAGCTGAATCAGATCTGTTTGATTCGTGTATAGAACTGGGTGGAGATGGAATAGTTTCATCCATTTTTGCTAGTATTAGGGGGTTTTTGGTTGATTTTCTTTTTTCTTTTTTTTAAATGCGATAGTCGTTCATCATGGTATTGCTTTTATAATTCAAGCTGAAATTAATAAGAAATAAAGATTATAAGATTTCTTTTTTTTTTTCTTTTTTTTTCCCCTAGTAGTAATGAAACAATAATAATCCTTTCAGAGGTTATCTATTATTTGTAGCTGTTATTTATTTTATTTTATTTAGCTAACATTATAATTATTTAATGATAACTGTGGAACGTCGTATTTTTATGAAATAATAGTCTTTTGACACACATATAAAAAGGACACCCAAGTTTCTTTCAGACACTGGCTGAACCAGTGCTTGACACCTATGACACTAATCGTAATCGTAATGTAGGCCATCTCCAGTAAAATAATATTTTTCAGGTTTAGTTATTATCGAAGATACTCATATTATCATATTAATTCACAATCATTCCCTCAAAATAATAGAAATCTCTAAGTGTCTTACTTCGTACAAAATATTCTTGTTTTATAAACAACGGATATCGTCTGCCACCATTTATATTTTTGTTGATTAGTGACCGTCATGTGATCGAGGCAACCGATTCGATTGGTTTATAGCATTCGGAAACGAAAACGTTTCTACGCTGTAAAAAAGAGAAAGGCTATTAAAATATGTCTTTAATATTTCAAAATAAGATCGATAGCACTCACAGAAGTTAAACGATAGTTTACTTAAATAGTTCAATCTGTTTATCATGTTGTGGAGAAACGCGTTGAAACCGGAAATGAATTCGTTGTTGGACAACAATAAAATAACGAATAACTCTCTCTCTCTCTCTAAATGTGTGTGTGTGTGTGTGTTAGATGGCTAATCTGTAAAATAAATTATGTAAATTCCTTTGAGAATTATTTTATTATATGTTTTATTATTAGTTTAATAGTCACTGACGTATTAAAACAATAAAATTAAATTAAAAAAAAAAAATTAATTAATCTAAATGGATCACGATTTTAATTTCAGGAATGTTGTTACACCATAAGCAATATTTAATTTAAACAATAATAAAATAATGAAAAAGTTTAAAGTAATTCATTTAAAATTTTACGATCGGTTAATTTACTCCTCTCGTTATTTCTTTCTTTTTGTGAAATAGAGAAATAATAGCCATTGATTCCTATTCTATAAACGTGGCTACGCTGTCGTGTTGAGGTTTTTGGTTTGGTTTGTTCTGATTTTACTACTGCAAAATCTTTATTACGCTTTGTATTAATTAAATACGGTTTAAGAACCACGCCGGGGTTTCAGTGTTGTATACGTTAAGATTTCTATATTAGGGATTACTTATTATTAAAACACTTTGATTTGAAACCCCGGCTTTGTTGTTTGTTCCTAGAATATAGATGATTATGAGTAACTTGTATAGTGACTGGTGAGTTACGTACGTGTGTATATATTATCATAACCATTATCTGCCCCTACCCCCTTACATTTCTTAAAGAATATGTACTATTTAAACAACAAACAATAACGAAAGAAAATTAATAACATAATCTAACTGTAGTATCGACGTTACGTTCAAACCGATGATGATAATTTTCTTCATAATAATAATGTACTTCACGATCACAAAGTACTTCATATTTATAATGTACTTGATAATCAGTGATGGAAATGGGTTTTAGCGGGCCTGATGAGTGTTTTAGACGTTAAAGGGTTCTCAGTGAGAAATTTTTGTTGTAATCTGAAAATGGAGTTTAAATATATTATAGAGAACAGATAACAGAATTATCTACTGCCTACCCTAATTCAGGCCTACTGTAACAATTTCTAATTCAAAAAGGTCGTGTAAAAACGAATCTAAATACTAGCTACAGTGAGTCGAATTTACAATGTATAAATGTATGTCTCATCTAAGCTATTCTATACAATCTGTATGTTTTGCAAAACATACCAGTTTACAAGACTATTCTCACCTTCTTGCTAGCGTGTTTCCGTGTAAAGATTTTAAATCGGTAACCAAAGGTTGTGTTTTTAATATACTTCTTGTTTATGACAAATCAATAAATTATTTAAGTATAATTTTATAAAATTTTCAAAAAATAACCTAGTTCATTTTAATTCCTGGAAACTTGACAAAGGATAGTCTCTAAGTCCAAATAAGTACAGAAATTGGATATAAATGTTAAACAGAAAATCGGCAGTCTCTGAACAAAACTGGATGAAACGTTATTTAATTAATGAGTCCAGGGACCATGGTACTTAACTTTTCTCCACATGTGACTGTCTGAGTGTGTGTATGGGGGTTTGTGCATGCCTTAGCTTCATGTCTCTCGACGTCGGTTTTCATAACAACTCTTTTGACATCCACGACTTCTACAATATCATCCAACAAGGATCGAGTAGGTGCTGTTTTTTGTCGATGTTAGAGTCTCTCGAATGTAAACATTACCTACAAGTAGTTGTAACAGTTGTAGGAGCAGCAGTAGCTAGAGTAGTAGTAGTAGTAGTAGCTGCAGCAGTAGTAATAGCAGTAATTGTAGCTATTAATCTTAGTGTTAGCAACAGTAACAGCAGCGGTAGTCTTAGTGGTTGTAGCAGTAGTAGCAGGAACTGTACGTTAGCTCTTCTGAATTACAGATGTAAGAACGAACCCGAATCTGCCTGTATAATAATGTTACCCGAAATTCTGAATTCCATAAATATCCAATCGAAATCGGAAACTTTTTCCAAGAGCAAATATAATGATATCTTATAGTTTTCGAACCTTTATTTTATGCACAAAATTATATATATATATATATATATATATATATATATCCTCCTCGCTATCAATATAAATCTTATATAACATAAAAAAAGCAATTCATACTTATATTGTACTCTGAGGCGACCTCCTTATAATTATACCAAAACGATAAAAAATCTAAAATGAGAAAAATCTCCTACAACTAACAATTCGTATAAGGGATATCAACCTGTATTATGTTTTCTTGTTACAAGGAAACCGTTGTGTTATTAATAATATTATAAGGGAATATATTACAGTTATGCAATGACAACCAAACCATGACGTAATAAGTACATAATTATAACGTAATCTAGCTAACGTAATCAACATACTATGAAACATCACAAAACAATGCATAACTGGAAATATACCTTCTCTACTCGGTATGTAAACAATAGCGTTCCAGATTCTACGATCAGAGTCCGTTGTGCATCAAGGTCACATTACCGGTGAATCCACCTTCTTTCGCGCTTCTACACAGACGAGCAACACTTCTGCAATGACCTAGTGATTCTTCTTGATGGTGCCATGCTGAAAACCCCTATATTGGCACCAGTGTCTAAGAAAAGGAGATATTTGTGTTCGTTTAAGTCAGTGGTTCTCAACCTTTTTTTTGCCAACAGCACACCTTGGAACATATGAAAAAATAGCGGCACACCTGGCTAAATATATATGAAAAATATTTGAATTTTGCAAAATAAAAACATGGCATGTCATAAAAAGCATACAACTGTAACTCAAGTTTAATGAAGAATGATTTATGAAAGGATCTCTAATCCAGTCATACTTTTCTGTCTTTAATAACGGAAAGTAATTGTTGATGCTTTCGTCCAGGGCTGTCAGATGATTAAACACAATAGGGATCATTTCTCTAATGCAGGTAGAATGCAATAAAGGGAAGATATCAAGATTGCGAGTGATTGCTCTTTTTTGACGAATCACAATTTTCTTTTTGAGGGCAATTAATTCGTCTGTTGAAGTGAGAATATTTTCGTTTTTACCTTGCATACTACTGTTTGTTTCATTTAGTTCACTAAATATTTCTGTTAGGTATTTCATTTTAGACATCCAAAATTTGCAACTAAGGTATACACAGAATTTCTCCTGCTTTTCCTGACGAAAAAAATGATAGTAATTCCTTGAGCGGGAATGAAAACGATTTAGTACTTTGCCTTTCGACAGCAGCGAATAACTTAACATGCTGAGAGTCATCTTTGCACAGTTATCCAAATAATCGTGACTTCAATATCCTAATTTTTATATAATTGACCATTCCAATAACTTGATGTAACACAACCTTTAAATCTTCCCAAGATATCTTTGACACAAGAACTTCTCTATGTAGAAAGCAATGAATATGAATGAGATTTGGATTTTCTTTTTCTACAAAATTTTGCGGTACGCTTAGAAAGATCTCACGGCACACTGGTTGAGAATCACTGGTTTAAGCAGTGGAAGATCGGCTTCTCCAAATGTTTCACGGAAAATCCCCATCGGCTGCTAACATGTCGCGAAATGACGAAGATGAATGTCACCATCCCCGCTTTTCAAAGTGGCCTTCTGGAAATGTTCTTTCGATGAACACAATTCGTCATCGACTCTCCAAGACGTGGAATTTCTGAAAATGGCAATTGTTGATGTCTTTCATCTGCGGATCCACTGAAATTACAAACGGTGATTGTTCTGTTGCTTTACATTTTAAACAATTATCAGCCGATGTAACTATATCGCTGTGTTTA
This sequence comes from Chrysomallon squamiferum, assembly GCA_012295275.1. NCBI lineage: Eukaryota > Metazoa > Mollusca > Gastropoda > Neomphalida > Peltospiridae > Chrysomallon > Chrysomallon squamiferum. The sequence continues at coordinate 9,098,959 of CM022666.1, forward strand.
TCACTAAGAATATATACATCCTGATAAACAGAAGGCATGTATAAAATCAAATACATTTTTTATAATTATTATATGGTTACTTTTCTCATTTCGGCAGACTAAAAGTATGCGTGGAGATTGGACACGTCCTTATTGTGAAATACATTTTGCCTTCAGTTTAAATAATTACTAATATGGAAATGTGTATTCGTTATAAATTATCATGATTATGATGATGATGATTACTATTATTATTATTACATCTATTTATATATTTATTTATGTTTTTATTTATCTCTCTATATATATATTAATCCACACTAGTGTTATCGTTATAGAATTCTCAGATTCTGTCACATAAAGAAATAATCAGAACTGTGACAAACTGAGTAATTTCTGCTGCTGAGTTTTGTTTTAACTTGTGTCTCATATCAATTTTATGGTTCAACAAAGGCAGTGGAATGTACTGACCTGTCAATAGGATATTGCATATAAAACATTCTAGCTCTTGTATTTTCAAGTGATTGTATATGTTGTGTGTATGAGAAATATATTTGTATACCTGTGTTGTGAGTATATGAGAAATGCATGTATCTGTTTGCTTCTATGTGAATGACATGAATGTGAGGAATGTGTGTCTGCCGATTGTTCATGTATTTGTATGTAAGGGGAATGTATGTGCATGTATTAACATCAGCACTTCTGGGTACTCCTAAACACAGGGAAGCTGTCACATTCAAACAGCAATTTCAAAAATATCCTTGCCTTTGAATTTAAAGATACATAAAGAAACAATAGTGCTAGAGTCAAGTGAACAGTAACTATCAGTTTAACACTTAGGCAAAATGAAAACTTCCTGACAATAAAAATGAAGAATGGTTGATGAGGTATATTTCATATTCGTTTAAGTTGGATCTTCCCATTTCTATGTTACAAAATCATAACATGAAAACAAAATCATAACATACATCTTTGGGTTTTTCCTGACAAGAAGCATGGACAAGTATGTGTTCAATGAAGACTGGCCCTTTCATTTCATTACATTATACACTAAAAATTAATAATAATAATAATAATTAATATTACATAATTACATTATTTTATAATTATGGAAAAGTGTGGCTGTTTGTATAATTTCACAACATAATAATAATGTTACTGTTGTCTTATCACACAGTATTTTAAATGTAATACATTAAATATAAATAAATTAATATTTTTTAAACAAATTTCCACATGATAGTATTCAATTTTGAAATGATATAAAATTAAATCTTTTAAAAATTTTATGTGTAAAATATTGTAACAATAAAAAGAAATCTGTGAGTTTGTGTATTTTATAACAGCTTTAACTTTATTGTGATAGTTTCTTATGAGTAATGAGAGGTCATCCAAAAGAAGCCTGCAATAAATAACATGCAAATGTGATGAATCTTATTACACCAAGGTACTCAAACTGTTTATTCATATGACCATGGGAAACTATGGTTACGTTTTATAATTTCCAGTAAAATACGAAATATACTGAAAAACTGAACTTCCTCAGGGTTTTCTACACTGGAAAACAGAGAACCAGCTATTAGTGGATAGTTACAGTGATATATACACATTCACACACACACTTCCATACAATTCATATACGTACATAATAAGTACAGACATACAAATAAAAACAATTTCAGGGATAAATATCATATACACACAAAACAGACTAAAATATAAACAAAAATATTTTTATTTCTTCTTTTTAACTTCACTAATAAAACAATATATAAATAAAAACTACTGGCTTTATTATAACAATTTTTAACTATGGTAATCCAGATTTCACCTAAATGCTATTGTACTAGTTTATCTCTTATAAGAGAAATTTCATTAAAAAAAAAGATTATTATTATTTATCATTAACTATGGAATGCCAGACACCACCCGGATGACACAGAACTGGTTTTGGTTTCATGGAGAACACTGTACAAATATTTGTTTTTTTCTGTCGAATGCTTGGAAACAGCTGTTCCATGTGTCTGACATCAACGTGAGCAGCGCCACGCTCTAGTTCACACAGATGGACAAATGGGTCTGAACTCACAGAATTTGATTTCTCGACCTCATGACGTCTCAGAATAAATCTCTCCTTCTCAGTCTGATGTGACTTTTTGTCCCTCGTAGATAAACTTTTCTTCTTTTTGCACACCACAGTCTTTGTTTTCTGTGAAGTGTTTTTAGGTAGCTTAGAATCATGTTTTGTCTTACCAGACATTTTGTTTTTCTCATCAACACTTGTCTCTTTTGAAGAATGAGTTTTAATTTTTTTAGATTCAGTCACTCTCTGTTCAAAACTGTTATGTTTCCTCCTACCTCTATCATTAGTTTTAGTCTGTGTTATAAAACTTTTGTTTTCACATTTCTCTCTCTTACCACAGTTACTTCTAGTTCCTTGTAAATGTCGGCCATGTTTAGACACTTCTCTGTTACTATGGTTACTTCTAGCAGCTTGTAAATGTTGGCCATGTTTAGATGTTTCTCTGTTACCATGGTTATTTCTAGTTCCTTTTAGATATCGCCCATGTTTAGATGTTTCTCTGTTACCATGGTAACTTTTAGTCATATACAAATGTTGGCATTGTTTAGATATTCTCCTGTCGCTCCAGTCAAGTTTTCTCTTCCCTTGTCTATTGGTTTTTACCTCTCTGAAATTTAATCATTACTAAATTTTGGTTTAATTATTTTAGAAGAAATACTCCATTACCTTCAGCAAAGAAAAAACCCATCTTTTGGCTGTTGTAATACAATCTTTACAATTTTCTGAAACCCTTTCTAAAAGAAGTCATGTAATAGTAATTATAACTTAACAGTACATCTCTGTACATCTAAGTACATGTATCTCCCATGTCTTTAAAGCATGCACTGATGGAAATATAAATTAAATAAATATTCTATGTAAATTAAATGATGAAATGAAAATATATTAATATAAACAATGCAAGTTTATTAGTATAGGCTGCATCAATGAAATCATATTATTAATTAAACAAAATATATATATATACACTATATGTAAATTAAAGAATTTCAAATGCCAAGATCTAATTTTATCCAGCCTAAAAGTTATTCTATATCTATATCAGTATATGATGGAATTTTGAGAAAAACAAAAGAATCCAGAACAAACAATAAGGATTTCTAACTGTTAAACCATTTTCTATTATTTACACTGCATTGCATCCAAATAATATAAATAAAATAAATAAATAAATAAATAAATAAATAAATAAATAAATAAATAAATAATAATAATAATTTACTTTATACTGTATTTTTTTCTACTTAAGTTGATTTTAAATGTATATGTTAGTTTGTCTTGGGGATTTTTCTTATCATTTCAAACAGATTATAAAGTAAGCAAGAAACTGGAACAATAACCATAATATAATTTTTATCAGAAATTACAGTGCATGTTATCTTTACACAAATGAAAAAGAGAGAATTTGGAAGTAAAAAATATTTAATTTATATAGTGCCATACATATATATAGCAAATAATAGAAAATTAGTTTTACTTATTTTTGTTTTTGTTTTTGTGGGAGGGATCTTCATGTTTTTTTGTTTGTTTATTGATTTACTTTTATTTAAAAGATACAAACCTGTGTTTGCTAAACTCTGAGTTTTGAGTAAAATTCTGCTCATTTTCTGAGTTTGTTGCTGTTAACATTTCTGTTGCAGATGCTGGTTTTATCTTATGTTTACACACATCTGAAAAATAAAAAAAATTAAAGTCCTGTCATTAAAAATAATAAAATGAAAAGATACAGAAAAATCTTATGTGAGTGTGTGTGTGTGTGTACAATTAAAGAAAATCTAAGTTTCTATAACAAAAATTAAATAATAATAATAATAATAATAATAATACCAATTTAACAACAGTTATAACAAGAACAATATTAAAAACTTAGTTTGTTGTGTTACAGTTAATTAATATCTAAGTTTCTATAACAAAAATTAAATAATATTAATAATAATAATAATAACACCAATTTAACAACAGTTATAACAAGAATAATATTAAAAACTTAGTTTGTTGTGTTACAATTAATTAAAATCTAAGTTTCTATAACAAAAATTAAATAATAATAATAATAATAATAATAACACCAATTTAACAACAGTTACAACAAGAACAATATTAAAAACTTAGTTTGTTGTGTTACAATTAATTAGTGTTTATATACAATTTGCAGTTTTATGTTTTACCTAGTAATTTAACTTCACACATCTGTTTGTGCTGTTTTAAACTTGGTTTTCCATCCTGCAAATGACAGTCCACACAGTGTGATGTTTTAGCACTCTGTTGTTTTACACAGTTACTCTGTGTGTAACTTTCATCTGTTAATTCTTGTGTTGTTGATTCTGTTACTGCTTTGTCAGACACACAGACAACTTTATCACACAGAATATCTTCACATTCAACAGAAAAATCTTTATCGCTATGTTTTTTAATGGGTAAAATCTTGTTTTGAAAAGGACATTTATTTGAAACGTCTTTAAAAACTGGCAGAACATTTTTTGCTGTACTTGTATTAGTTAATATTTCTAGACAAGACTTTGCATGGTGAAGTGAATTTCTATTGTAAGGTTTTGATGACATTATTTGTTTTTCTGTACAAGAATCTGCTGTTTGCAATGAATTTGTATTGAACGATTCTGATACTTCACACAATTTTTGTTTTTTAACACATGAATCAGCTGTTTGGAAAGATTTTCTCTTGCAAGATTTTGATAGATTTCCACAAACACGTCCAGGCTTTCTTTTAAAAAATTTCAGTTGTAGAGGTTTGTTGCAGTTTGTCTCACTCTGCTTACATATCATATCAAAATTATCAGTGATATTTTTGTTGACATTTTCAGCCAAACTGTTGTAAAGATTGTCAAAAATAGAAGAAACAAAGAACTCAATAATCTGACTTGTTGTGGGAAACTTTTCGAGGTCTTTAAAAACAGCATCGCTTTTTATAGCTATTTCACACAAATCTCCTCCCTTTGACAGATCTAAAATGTTGGAAACTTTCTGAGAATAACTGGCTTTGTTTTTCTTGGAGGCTGTCCAAGTTTTCTGCAAATTGCCAACAAAATTAGATGAATTAACAACAACACTAGAATGAGGTTGAGTCACACAATCTTCTGAACAAACAGTGGGTAATCCAGACTGATTAGATACAGCAGAATCTACAGTTTTTGCTTTTTCCTGACCAGTTTCTGATTTTGCTTTTGATAGCACACAGCTGATATTTGAAATTTTATTTTTTAAAGAATAATCTTCTGATGAATTAAACTGATCTCTTTGATAGCTTACACTTTCACAAGAACTTTTCCTCTTGTAAAGAGGTTTCACTTTTTTTGTTTGTGGGTCTTTTGAGATGAGATACAGATGATCAAAATAAGCTTGCAGAAACTTATTCTGAAGATTTTCCTGTGAAGATTCTTCATCTTTTTCATCATCATCCTCACACCCACTGGACTGGGATGTCATTTTGTTTAAGACATCCCTGTTTTAAACCAAACAAGACATAAGTTTCACAGACAAACTGTCAAAAATGGAAACATATCTCACTAGTGATGTGAAATTTATCAGTGTCTTTAAAAATAAAAAATAAACAATGTCACTGATGTTTAAGAGATAAAACAAGTTTTACAGTCAATCACTAATACTTACTATAAAAAAATACTTAACAGTTTGACACACTGCTGAATGTTTTTCAGTAAATGAGTAAGGTTCCAGAAAGTAGCATTCTTTAAAATACTACAAAGAGAAAAGCAGTTTTCGCAGGACAAAAAGTATATATAAAAAGTCGAGTTACTTAAATTCCTAGCCCAGACATTTCAGGAATTTTGTATTTGTTGTACAACATAGTGTTAACAAACTTATCAATTTAAACTCAAAGAACAGTCAGTTTCAGTTTGTTGACAAATCTGTTAATTCAAAATAAATACGAATATATATATTTTTTTGTTTTTACAAGAACAGTAAACATATCCTAAACCCACATGTCAGAATTTTAAACATTTCTTATTTCATCTTCACTCCATCACTGAAAAAGAACACAAAATAACTAACTAAATAAATAATAATGTTGATAATGGTAATAATAATAATAATAAAAATAATAATGAGAGAAAGAGAGATGATGATGATGATAATAACAGTACCATAGTATGTGAATACCAAAACAGTAATACTATTTTAAAATATTTTTGGAATAGGCTGAATTAATTTAATTTTTGATTTAATTCATTAAGATAAAGAGACATGTATACTTCAGTATATAATAATAATTAATACCCAAATAATGAAATATCGTGATTTATTTTGATCGTTTTTCAAAACTCAAGTCAAGTAACTATCTCATGGATTAACTGCGATACAAAGTGATTTTCTGTCCAGAAATTTTAATGAATATGCAGAAAGTATGTCCTTTTCCCTTTGAAAATAACTTCAGTAGTTAATCATTATATATTTCAAAAAACAAAGTTCGTACCAAGCGCCTTAATCCAAACGGAAGTTGATTAAGTGCACAAGGGAGATAACTCATAGCGAAAGTCAATAAAGTAATACATTTTCTATATTTAATGTAAGGAAATATAAACAAATAAAATAAAGTTTGAAATGAATATTTGAGTAAACTTCAGCACAACAATGCAGCATATTGTAGTGTCGGACCTAATTATATGTATATTTGTTGTTTGTTAAAAATTAATTCTTAAAGTTAAGCTGTGCATCAACTACAAAATAAAAATAGCATACATTGTTTCTTGACTAGGACAGTAGTGATCAGCAAAGTGAATTAAGAGGCTAAGAACTCGTACCGAAATTAAATTAAATTACATATAGCTTGGCCATATATCCAGATATTAAATATATATATTTTTGGTTGTTGTTTTATAGTTTATTACGACAAATCCGTGCAAGTTGATTCTTACTCAAAGTTGATTCTTTGCGCGGAATTCGAACAGTCGCCGTCACTATTTCAAATAAATTGTAGATATATATGTAGATAAATATCTTATTGTAAACTCTCCTGAAAGAGTTTGTGTGAGAGAATATGTGTGTACTGTCTGAAAGTGTGTGTGTCAGAGAGAGAGAGAGAGAGAGAGAGAGAGAGAGAGAGAGAGAGAGAGAGAGAGAGAGAGAGAGAGAGAGAGAGAGATTATTACTAATAAACACATATGCAGTGGGTGTTCTGTTGTCATGTTTTTGATGAAATTTTTACAGTGCATATCTATGGATTTTTTTAAAATAGAAAACTGACAATGCCACTTCATTTGAATCGCGATAAAATGTCTCCTTAAAACAGTTACACGCTTCATCAGTTTCTATTCTTAATTCTTTTGATTATTTCTTTACTTATTTATAAACAGTTACTGTTATTACCGTCGCTACAACAACTACAACTATTATTACTTCTACCTAAACTACTACTTCTGCTGCTACAAGTACCGTTACTACTACTATTATTACTGCTGCTAAAACTATGGCTACTGCTACTATTACTACTGCTGCTACTACTACTACTACTACTACTACTACTACTATTACTACTATTTCTACTACCACAATCACCACCATTCTTACTACAATTATTACTATTACTACTGATACTGCTACTACTACGACTGCCAGTAGCGGGATGGCCCACTGAAGAAAAGAAAATGAAATTTGAAAAAGGAGATAAATATTGCATTTATTTGATTCTTTTGTCTACAGTTTGGGAATAAATGGGGTTCTTTTGGACCTTTCGAGTGTTTTTTTTTTTTTTCTAAATGATTACCACTACAAGAAATGCTATTACTACTACTTCCACCGTTACTGCTGTTGCTACTTGGACAATTACTACTACAGTTGTAACTATAATTACATATAGCATAAAATATTTCTTAATTTAATATAAATTTAAAATGCTGCTATCATCATCGTTACTATTACTTCATTG